>JAJJWW010015414.1:0-297608 GCA_023531295.1 Papaver armeniacum
ATTTAAGCAAAATCGGGGAAGAAAGAGTAGGACAAACCTCCAATAACCGCTGTTGGGGATAATTGTACAGTACCCATCAAAGAATGGCCATCATATCAAGAAAAGAGGGGGAGGATCCACCACGAGATCAATCCCGCTGGTCACAAGACTCGCCCCACACTCGATCTACCACCTCCTCGGGGTTAGTTCCATATGCCGACGAGTAAAAGAGTCCGAACTCTTCTCCCCTCAATCACAGGGGCGGGATGAGGCACGACAAGCAAATTTTCTTCCGCAGCCACGCCAAACAACATCATCACCATCCGCGACCAAGGACCGCGTAAAGTCATCTGAAGGAGAGTCTAAGGATGTCCCACCAAACGAGGCACCAGTTGTGCTTAGCGTCAAAACCCCACCAGCGGTGGAGGAGGTGCCGACACAAACCTCGGGATGTACTGCCAAAACCCCAGCATCAGATCCACGTGTGGGGTCACCCCCGCAGCTATCCTTAAGGACATTCCAGTCATCACCATCGGGAAGCAGAGTAAAATCCGAGACAAGCCCCATAACTGTGGCCATGTCAAATGATTGCTCCCCGGATAAAACCCTACCAAAGGAAAACTCGCAAGAAGCATCTCCATCCTTGTCACCACTATCAAGAGCAATTTTCTTACCCTTGTCCCCAACATTGTCCCTAACCCTTGTCCCCAACATTCCCGATTACCCTTGTCCCCAACATCCCCAGCACCTTGTCTCCAACATCCCCATTAGCCACTTTGTCACCACCATCCCCATCCTTGGTAGCCCCTCAGCTTGATCGTTACCACCACCACCAAAGGGTCCGACCACCACCACCTCCACCAACGCTCCCACCTAATACTATCTCCCTTCTTGAATGGGCGGAGAAGTCTCGGTCCGCTCTTCCCCCGTTCGGAAACATCCTCATCACCATCCACGGGACTGTTCACATCCTCGAACTGTGTAGAACCCTCGGTGGGAGAATTTGACGACTGCTTGGGATTGATCCCCTTGTCTCTACGCACCTACCACACACAATGATAAAAGAGCCATCGGCATCTCCTTTCCTTAGCATAATCAATATTATTCAAGAAAACGAAGGGGCATATATACATAGAAAACAAACAACACACCTTAGCAACATCGGTATTATAAAGAAGGTTAGCATCGGGGAATATCTTCGTCTTCCGCGTCGTCAACATCGCGATTATAAGCAAAATCCATGCCTACAAAACTCATCCGCCAAGGGCGTGAATGGGCATAACGAGCGGAGAAACTTCGCGATGAGGACTACTCCAGTGAGTTGCCAACCATGGGGAAGGGAACACAACCATAGGCCCACGGACCAACGACTTCAAGAACGGTGGCAGACCATTCATAGTCATGATCACGCTTAATCCTCTCATCGGGGGAATAGGAAGACCTTCGGCACTGGGGAACCCTCGCCATTTTGGAGTCACTTACCTCACTCAAAAGTCGAACTTCCCCCTTAGCGAAAGCAATGTTCCGCAACTCACTGCACCACGGTTTCACGAGTATTCCCGTTAACATAATCTCCAAAGGATTTGTTGAAATTCTCGTGGAGTATACCACCCTTTCTCCTTTTCTAATTTAGGGGCATAGCAAGTCATCATCGTTTTCCCCTTTGCTACGAAGATAGCATTCACGAAGATAGTTTCCGTCAACTGTTGCACCCCGCGATTATGACTTTTCTTGGAAGTATCGCGGCTAGACAAGACCCGGTAGTAGAAATCATCACCGGCTTTATACAAGGGTAGCATCAAACCAGCCTCGAAAGCACCCACGGTTGTCAGCAAATGAAAAGCATCATACTTGTAATTGGTAACCATCTCATAAGTTATATCTTTATCGTGGCATAAAAACGAACTCCGAAGTGTCAAGACCATGCTTCACCTTGAAGGCCTCAAGATCAATGTGTCGGAAGGTAAACTTCTTATTACCCAGAGATAAAGGACGGAAAGTACACAGCAGAGTCTTCCTCGAAAAGCTTCTCCGTAGCATCTTCCGCAGAACCCGCAGCCTTCCTCTTAGGAGGAACTATGTCTCCCGAAGACTCTATCTCCGTAGCCTTTCTCTTCGAAGATAGAGTCTTAGTTGACTTACTCGAACTAGATACGGGCGGATTAGTCCGCTGGGGAGGCTTGGAGCGGAGAGGTTGCACATTTAAAGGCTCAGTATGGATTCCGTTGCTGGGTGGGACTCACCTCTAGGGCGATTCACGGCATGTTTAGATCCTCGTGGAGGATCACCCTTTTAAACGAAGATCTCGACCAAGGGACGAGGATGTTCGCCCATCCCGAGCATTATCCTGGGCAAGCAAAGGCGGGGCTCCACCCTTAGTAATAGAATCACTCCGAGGTGACCTATGAGGACTCGACGGAGGAGTTTGGTAAGGGACCCGCGGGTGGTCGGACATTTCTGCGGGCACAAACACGAATAAAAGTACAAGTCAGAGGCAGGGAAGATCAGTGCGAAAAAATCTCAAGAACAACCGCAAACCCTAGAATTCGTCTACAACTACTTAAACCCTCAAGTTATTATCCCAACTCAAAAGAAGAAAGATAAAATTAAAGCACACGACTCGGTGGCGTCAACCTCAAATCCCGTGGTATACATAAATTTAAACTCATCATCAACGCATCACCGGAAGATCAAGAACTCAACGAGGCTTAGGCATGGTGACTAAACGGAATAAAAAGACTATACCCGAACCACAAAGAGTAAATCAACAAAGCCAAAGGTGGCAGCAAAAGCGACCACCAAGAAGAATAAACAACGGGGGACCACAGTAAATGACAAAGAAAGGCAACGGAAGAGCAGAAGAACAATGATGTCGAGAGGAAGTTAAGAAGATGAAGAAGACAAAGAACAGAGAATGTGAATTAAATTCACATTCTCTCACTCTCTTTTTATAAGACCAAGAGAAACCGTCCCACTACCCAAAGGCGATTATGGCGGACATGGGAAACGTGCACAATAAATGCGGTAGCACCTTTTAGGAGAAGTTATGAGGAGGGAGATAAAAACGTACCCACACGGTTCTTCTTCCAACAAAGCTAAACGCCCAAATCGCAAGAAGAGGGGCAAATTGTAAGTACACTTATTTATCTCCATTGCCACGTGTATTAGCGAGAGCCACGTGGAGGCCATGTCTCAAAGAGGGATGACACATAGGGGCATCCGTGGCGTTTAGACAACGTGCCATCTGTCAAGACCAACAGTCAAAGATGAAGGAGCATCCAAGTTAGATGATCCCACATAACACCAATGAGTTACTCTACCCCATCACGAGGTAAGATGTAATCAACCGGTTGGGGATAGTCCAACCGACACGTACGTGGATGTGGAGGATCGACACCGGCGTCGCGCACTGACCGGATAGCCCCAACCACTCGTATTTAATGCCGCTCAGAGGGCACGTGTCGGACGACCCACGAAGGAAGCAAGGATAGGTCAGCGTAACGAGCGTGGGTATCATAGAAGTCGCGGGATGACAAGGAAGTCCGCGGACCATGCACAGAGCACAATCTACTCAGAGGGCACGTGTCAGACGACCCACGGAGGAAGCGAGGATAGGTCAACGTGATAAGTGTGGGTAATATAGAAGCCGCGGGATGACAAGGAAGTCCGCGGACCATGCACAGAGCACGAGAAGATAAGGTCCCCACAGTTCCTTGTCAGTGGACCCACTTGATTTAGTTATATATATGAATACCCCTCCCACAGAAAAAGGGGTCGAGAGGGAGAGAGAACTAAGAAATAGGAGAGAGAATAGAGAGAAGTAAGTATGAGTTCAGGGAAATCTCTCCCTGAACCATGTAATCCATCGTCTCCCTTACTTTTGTAATCGTTTACTTTATAGTGGATATCTCCAGATCCGTGGATGTAGGCCTTAGTGCCGAACCACGTAAACCATCGTCTCCTTTACCTTTAGTACTCGTATGGTTTCATTTATGTATCCATATCTCAGATCTATCAACTGGGGAATGATGACGAGATCATGACAAACTTGCGGGGTTTGGAATCTATGAATCATCATCTACCTAGGCATACTATGCTTTTTCCGCACTTTAATGCATGTATCTAATTCATGTTAAGATTGTTTGTGATTCCACGGATGACACTAGATTTCCGTGCTCACACTCTCAGTTCTCAAATTGGTTTCGTAACCACGTAATTGGATGTTAAGGAAAATATTATTTAGCATTTGACCATTAAAGTTTTACTAATGTTGCGACGCACTTAAATGCACAATGTGCACATTCGTAAGTCGTCACGTTTGTAATTTAAGCATATATGTTCAATGGTCATTTCCGGATGCTTGACTGTTAAGTGCACACCTTTGTATTAGAGAGGAAAGTGGCTCCGCGTTGTTCACATATAATAGCAAATTGTATCAAAAAGGGAGGCGGACGTACTAATTCTTTGTCATTCTAAAGTAATCACCTTTCCATACAGCGTAGCATTGGTCTACATCACAAAAGCTTTTTTAGTGCATTGCTAAAACCTTTTCGTTGTTGGATTATTCTGACTATCAAAACAACTGAAAAACAATTAACAAGGATACACTTTTTTTTACATCCAAGTGCATAACACAAATATATGGATTACCTAGTTGATGCCAACTAGAATCCAAACACTCAGAATACTGTATCCAATGATAGCGGAATATTCACATGTGTGAAAATTTAGCGTATACTTCCATATGCAACACCTTATTCACACAGTAGCAAGAAAAATACCATTGCGTAAGAAGCAATAGTTGTAACCACCAGGATCATTTAGCTTCTTTTAAGCTAAATCAATTTTAGTGATGCCATTGCCAAGGGAAGAAGTTTTGCTCATGAGAGAGGAGAAACCAGTATCTGAGCAAGGAAAAGGTATCTGAACTTATTTTGATGATCAAACAAGGATGAATAATGAATTGGAGATGAAATTGTATTTAGACAATTGTTAGTAGCTTCTGTGAAATGAATCTCACTAGGGTTCATAACAGGGATTTTGATGGATGGGGTCACCCATCCATTATCATGTTCTTGTCTGGAGAAAGAAGATTTATCATAAAAGAGGATATAGTGCACACTGATTCACTGCCAAACAAGAGCTTACTTTTAATGAATGCAAAAAATCCAATACCAAATTCATTAATATAAATCATATTTCGGAAATACATAATGAGGGAATACATGACTTAAACAACACTTTCTCTATACTTCACAACATAAGATAAATTATCCAGGGACTGTCCTTTCGGGGGCTGAAGTGCAGTCGCGAAATAAATATCGGATTGTTCATCTGTCAAACCTGGAAAATCTTTAGTGATGGCTTCTGAGATTTGTCACAATTACACCCAACCTACAAAAAGAAATAGAGGTCTGAGTTTTAGTTCTTTTGATGCACAGCAACTCTATGGATGTCCATCTCCTTCAACATGACAGCTCGCCCGCATGAATCACATGGGGCAGTTCTGGACCCACACAAACTCTCATGCTCTGATAGTCCTCTCATCCTATCTCGGACATCATTGGCAGTACTCCCAGCTTGAACCATATCCCCACAAAATCGACACGTAACTAACCGTAATGGGCAAGCAGTTGATTGATGTTGCACCTATCACAAGATACAAGAAAAGCAAACACTTAGCAAAACCATTTCATTCAGTTTTACCACCACAGAACCTTACTGACAAATGACAGATGGTTAAAAAATAAAAAACTAGAACTGTCATTATATGCTTACCATTTCCTCTTTTTCAAGAGTGACTCCACAACCACAGTGTAGTGGTTCATGGAAAACTTTCATGTGCTTCTCCAACTCTCCCACTTGAGAGGCCCGTCCGCATTTCTCGCAGTGTACATGCTTTGCTGCCTCCTCCTTTCTGAGAACAATTCCACAACCAGCATGCTTACATATAAAATTATGTCTACTGCAATAAGCTTCATGTAGAGCAATGGTTCTACTTGGTATGTAGTGCCCACAGTTGCGACACTTCTCGGAGTTCACATCCGCCACAGATGAGGAAGAACCAGCTGTCTCACCCACATTACGTTGGATAATATTTTGGATCCCAACTGATATTCGATACTTCGTAGTTCCTTTGAAGCCAAACACGGCAATACTATAGGTACCTGTACCAAGGCTCTGATCCTTGGGAGATATTATCAAAACTTTAGAACCTATATCATGGGAAGACCATTCATGTTGATGCTGAGTTGGGAAAATAACTGGATGTCTCGAGACATACAGATCCGTATCCCCATTCTTATTTTCCGTATCAATCTTAACCTCGACATTAGCATCCCCAGAGGCTATAATATCACCAAGGTTGCCATCAACAGAGAACTTGTAATAGACATATTTTCCTTCCTCAACAGTACCAACCTCTACCTTTCCAAGCACAAGTGGGATCAAGACATGTCGATCCATACCATCCGTGATTGATTCAGATCCTACTACATCCACCTCAATATCTGTTTCTAGAACAGATACACTAGTGGAAGGTTTCAGCTCAAGCACCCGCAAATTATATGTTAGTGTACCATGGTTGACTGTGACAAGATCACCCTGAGAAAGAGTGGCGTGTTGGCGCAGGGTTGTTTCAAGTACAGCCTTGTGATTTGGTATATCTGAAAAACCCATTCCATCTGGCTGCAGTTTGGCGTAGGTTCCTTTGGGTAGCCTGACATAACGTACCTCGACTAAAGGAACCTCTGGAGGGTCAGAAGAAAATAAGTTGTTCCACACATGAAGAGGAAGCTCAACAAAACCATCACTCGCGGTGAATTCTAAAACACCTGAATGGGTTGTTCCATGACTTTGTTGTTCGCCATCCTCTGTCTGCATCGGAACTCCCTCTTGCGAAACTTTTGAAAGCTGAAAGTACATGGGTCCTTTATCCAGGGCACCTTGATTTGACAGTTCAGTGAAGCAGGACGCTGGCAATTTAATTTTATCTCCATAACCTTGGAAAGAAACAGCTTCAAGAACACGATTAAAGATCACTCCATCTGCAGCAACTGAATTTTGTTCAGTTTGCTGTTCAGCCTGTTAAATAAATTATAAATTAAAGCTATTCATAATGAATATCAGCCCTTGCTATCTATCAATACAAAATTGCTTACGACTGGAAATAAAAAGAGTGAGCAAAGAGTCAAAGACTAGCTCTTCCATAGAGGGTGCAATGACAATGCCAGCAAAATAATACAAAAGGGAGCTTATTTATAGGTCTACACACTCTAATATGTCAATCACTATTGATTTCCCACAATGGGAAAAGACTCAAACATTACGACCCATAAGTTCATCAGCTGGGAAACTTATCCTAAGTTTGTATTGAATATGTATGTTTTCTTCCTCATCACGGTTTATTGTATTATTCCTTTCCTGTTATGTTCTGTATATACCTATTCACCATCAACCTAACCTAGTTGTACACAAAAGCAATCAAATTTATACATGGGAATAGGTAAACTCAAACAAAAAGGGATTTTGATTGCCAATTTAAAAGCTTCTGATTTGGGCCTGGTTCTAAATTTCAATATGATCGAACAAAGAAACCTAAATTAAGCAATCAAATAACCTAATAAGCTTAAAATCAATCAAATTTGTCAAAAAAAAAAAAAAGAAAAAAGAAAAAATCCTAGAAATCTAATTAGAGATTAATAATGGAACAGAGAAAACCCATAAAATAATAGATCTAAAACGAACCTTAAGAAGAGCATCAGCAGCATCAAGTCTACGAATTCTCTGAGCAGCTTCAATCGCTTCACGTTGTTTCAAAGCTTCTTGTTTAGCTTTCTTTTCTTTGATAAGTTTCAACCTTGCTTTCTCTTTCCTATCTTTCTGTTCTCTCTCTAATTTCTGTTTCGCTGCTCTCAGTTCGAAATCCATCCTTTCTCTCTCTCTGAAGATTGTATCGAGTATTTGGTGGAATTTTTACCTTTTGATCTTCTAAAACGTATATATATGCAGCAGATGTTTATTGAAATATCCGAGTGTAAACGTAGGAATCCAAATCCGAAATGGAAATATTAGAAGTATCTAGGCTCTTCTTTTCTGTCTCCCTGGCCTCCTCCTATAATTTAGAAGTTCTTTATAAATAGCTAGTGTTTGGTAACTTGTTTTACTTTGCCATCAAGTTTTCTATTGTGACATGGTAGGTTGAAGCCAGGTAAGGAACGATTGCCAATCACCAAGTGGTCTTGTGGTTGGCATGCTCCCTCCCACCGCGGAAGTAGGGGTTCGAACCCTGTAATTGCTGAAATCCACTCCGATCCAAGGAGTTTGGATGTAGTCTAGAAAAAAAAAAAAAAAAAAGGTAAGGAATAATTAAAGGGCACGGTAAGAAGTTGAAGTTCATATTCTCAACCCAGATTGGTGATATTACCTTTCGTTTTGATTTACCAGCTTATTTAGGGATGTGTTCGGTTATTAATGTCGAATACTTGAAATTGCTTGAGCCACCATTACTGGACTAAGATGATCTTGCCACTTGGACTTGTGGTTTTATCGCCAAGAACCATTCAATAAAATTGCATTATGGAGTGAAAAATGACCAAGGCACGACAGGGGGAAGGAGGCTTTGGATATTAACGTCAAGTTACCGTAAGGTTAAATGGCTTAAGAACTCTCGAGTTTGCTAACCTATGATTCTAACTTTTGTAGGAATACAAGCTCCTAAAGGGGCCCATAATACGGGCGTATCTTTCGTCTTTTGGGAAACTTATCAATCCTCAAGTTAGGTTGATGGTAAAATTTACTTTAGTTAGGCATTATTTCTAGATAAGGAAACAGATTCCTACGAGGTTTGGGAAACCAAACTAAAATAAAATTCTTTGGTCGACCTTGTTCGGTCAAGGCTATAAATATGGATGAAAGAAATTTGTGAGACAATTTCTAGATTATTATAAAACCCAAGCTTAACAAAACGGTTTAAGTTTATTGACAGTTTAGAGAGACTAGAGCGTAACAAAGAGAGATTTGTAATAGTTTTCTTGTTCGTAATCAAGAAAATATATTTTCTTTTAATTACATTCTTGTTTTTCGTTTCTAGTTTCTATCTGTTATTATTCTGAACCCCGCCTCTATAACAATAGTCACTAAAGTATAAAGGTCATATGTATCACTAGGGGTGGCCCCGTTGGCACCAACGATAGAGATAGAGAGGCGGCACCAGCACGGGAAATGAAGAGGTTAGTACCATCTAGCGCCAGCACGAGAGACGAAGCTGGTTTCATCTGGCGCCAGTGAATATAAGTGGGTTGGTGCCAACATTAGGTTATGATAAATAGTGAGTTGTCGGCGTCGCCGGCGCCACATGGGTGAATATTTAGTGCTAGTGCCTGATGACACTAGCTTAAGCCGATCTTCGAATGGTCATGCTAACACCAATTTGTTCAACTCTTAATGTCATTTTATGTCGCCACGCGTAGACTGTTCTTGTGAGTCATGTTTTTCGTATAACTACAGAGACGAACAAGTAAATATACAGAGTCTCGAATTTCGAGAAATATCAAGATAAATTCATATAATACAGCTGAGAACAACTATGAATAAATTTTGTAACTCATTTGAGCGAATGAATGTATATACTAAGTGGTTTGTAGCATATTTGATATTTAATAGTTTGTAGCGGACTTGCTCATTGAAGCCTATAACATACTTGGTAGATGATAGTCTTAAGTATTCCTTGATCGAAGGATTAATAACACTTAGTATAACCATTAGACAATACAGTAATGTAAATAATAATCAAAGGCATACTTTGTAACTAACGACCGATGGTATTGTTGTATATAATATGAAAAGACGAGGGTATCCAAATACACCACAATCTTTAAATTATCCACCTATAAGTCCTCTTACCGAAAGTGATTGTCTATGGACAAAAATCGGTATTCACACTTTGTGCGATTTTCTATGGATACAAGATCAAGACAATACAACAATCAAAGTGTGCTTACTTGATAATAGGTTCAGACTTAACCAAACTCTATAGGATCACTATCAAGTAATACGGAGTTAAAGTTTGTGTATTTTACTTTTAATTATAATAAACAATTATAATTGCGGAAATAGAAAAGTAAAAGACACATCAAGATTTTGTTAACGAGGAAACCGCAAATGCAGAAAAACCCCGGGACCAAGTCCAGAATTGAATACTCTCATAATTAAGTCGCTATACAAAATCTAAACCAAAACTTCGTATAGTTGAGACCAAGAAACTAAACCTAGTTCACTTAGTTTCTTCAGTATCCCTGCGCTTCCGACATTCAATAAGTGCACGCACTGGAACAATTCCTTTGGATCGTATTCCAAAAAGTAAAGGAACAACAAATCTGTTTGGTAATAACTCTCTTGATTCCTTCCGATGAAGATATCTCAAGTCATATGCAAAGGCTCTTTCGTTTAAACTAATAAACTCATTTACCTTGTTAGATCAATCTATCCAACAACTACCGAAGTAGAAGAGTTTAGATTTGCAATCAATCAATATAGAACCCAACAAGGAACTATAAAGCGATGTCGATCTCACGCAACTAATCAATCGAATAAATCCGATTCTAGTTGGATCCTAGCCGATCAAGGTTTGTGCTACACAAAGATATGAGAAACCAATCAGAAATCTTCTTCGTCTTCAAATCTTCTTTAATCTTCAATAAACCTGCACAACACTACTTGAATCTCTTGTGATCAATCACGCACAGAATGGAGTCTATTAACAATGGATTGTCACAAGATATCTTTAGATCTACACACAGTTCTAAAGATCCCATCGACACTTCGATCTAGTTTGAGTGAATCTTATATCAGAAGAGAAGATTCTCAAGAATTAAAAAACTAGGTGCAATCAAAGTTCAACAACCGTTAGTCAATCAAATCAATCGAAAACTAATAAACTGCAATTATCTAGTTTCCCACCAACGGTACTCGTAGAACTTCTTGATCCCACAGAAGTCTTTAAACAAGCGGCCGTAAGAGATTTCGCCTAATTAGGGTACTTTCCTCTCCGGATAGACGGCTCCCACATAAGTCTTTAAACGAGCGGTCGTAAGAGATTTCGCCTAATTAGGGTACTTTCCTCTCCGGATAGACGGCTCCACCAGAAACAACAAAAAGATGAAGTTTGCATGGGTCTTAGGATAGTTTTCTAGAAATGCAAACTTAGGTATTTATAGACCAAGGATGTTTGGACACCAAGGTATTTCCAAAACCGAATATTCTCAAGATATGCAATAAATTCCCAAAATCAGTTTTCATAATTCCTGGAAATGCTTTGTCCAATATTTTCCGAAATCTCTCAATAGAAAATCTCCAATTAGTAAATGCACATTACTAATTTTTATTCTCTAGAGATATGCATTTAATTGCTGGTAATTAAAGCATATAAAACTAACAACCTTAATTAAAAGATTCTTAATTTATTTCGGACCGGGATCTTCTTGAGTAATTAAGGAATATCTTTGAACAATAAAAGATAAGAGTTATTGTTCGTGTCCTCTTTCATGTTTACAATCTTGGAATCGATTATACCACACTTCCAAACAAGTTTAGAATTGTTTCATCTGTATTCCAAGACAACTATGTGATTGATCAAATATCAAATCACAATCATGGGTTCAATCGGTTCTACCAATCACAAGGATCGGTTCTACCTCAATATGGATTACTTGTGATCGAACACACAAGTTACCAGGACCGGTTACGTCGGTTACCAGAATCGGTTACGTCAATTACCAGGATCGGTTACCATATACTCATGGTATTGATTGTGATCGGTTACACAAGTCACTAGGATCGGTTACACCAATTACCAGGATCGGTTACACCAATTACGAGGACCGGTTACACCAATTACAAGGATCGATTACACAATTCTTTTGTGATCGGTCATACCAATTACTAGGATCGGTCACACCAATTACAAATATTGATCATACCATCTCAGGTGATTACTTAGGATCGGTTACACTAATTAATAAAAACCAGTCATACCAAATCATAAGTCAGGCACTGTTATACCAAGATACATAACAAGTTATGATCGGTTCTACTAACTCACACATATTGGTAATCCAAAGATATGCAATGAATAACAATACCAATAAGCCTAGCGATTTCCCTTTCGATTCATAAAACAAGTTCTTGAATGTACTTCCTTTAAACAAAATATAAACATTGTTTCCTAGGATGAAATCTTCACCTTTACCCATACACATAATCACAATAGCATTCATACGATTATGTCGATGTCATATATATGAAGTTCAAAAGATATGCATTATACTTCGTATCTTAATTCCTTAACACTATGATCATGTGTCACTACTAGAGTATAATCATTCACAGCGCAATTATGTTTTCAATATAGCACAACTTGAAAGATACGTTAGGAATAAAACAGTTCAAGTCAATATTACTAACCTCAAGAGGAAGGATGATGTCGTCGTTGTAGCTTGTTACTTCTTCATATTCTTCGGGTCTTCAAGTAATACTTGCATGTCTCATAATCCTATACTTTCTAGTCTAACCTATACGAAGTTGTCTCTGGTACATAATCAAGCGACTCTTAGATGAGTTTTGATTCACTAAAATATGACAACCAAACTTGACATACCAATGCTTGGTGGGTTCAACCGATCTATGCTCTAACATAATAACCTATGGTGTAATCATGAATAATGTTAGTGGAATTATTGTAAATATTTGCCATTATTATGAATAGTGGTAATTGGTCGACCATGCATGTCCATATGGCTCAGCTAAGAGCAGATACTAACATGTTTACTGATTTGCATTCTTGCGAATAAGTACACAATTTATCAATACACTTCATGTACTGAAAGTCTAGAATATGTATATTGTAATGCAGTACTAGACCAAATTGTTCAGCTTAGAACGTGCACTAGAACAAGTTATGTTGCTTTATACTAGTAGGCAACAATCTATCTAGGAGCTTGGTATGCAAGAACAAGGTCAAGAAAGCGAATGTCATAAGAGTATGTTCTGAATATTTTGTATTGTCTGAGAATGTCTGAGAGGAGTTGCAACAAGCACCACTGGAATTATGAGAACAAAGTCGCTATATACTAACAGTCAATATATTTAGGGGTGTCCGATTAGTGGAAATCTATCTAGAGATCAGTATAAACACATTTATCACCATTGTTAAAGTCTATATGCCTCAATTCCTTCGAAACTTAGGCCTCATGTGTATAATATATTTATGATACGAGATCAGAGTCAAACATACAATTTTCGCCCCATGGCAAAAACCCATCACAAACAAAAGGATGAGGAACACTGACCTAATTTTTGTTAGTAGTTCTAATCAAATTGATAGTGTTTCCTGACCCACACCTTAAACCAAATCAAATAAAAACCCATGCAACCTATCAAATAATTTCTTATTTTATTGAGAATCTAAATGGTAGTGACAAAAACCTTTTCACAAGTAAACAAAATGACTTCATGGAAGGTGGTAAAATGGATGGACTGACGGGAATCTGATTCCGAAAAATAATCTCACACTGGAAAAACATACTAGGGTTGCTAATTTGGTAATTATTCTCCTAAACTTTGATTTTACAAATTCAATTTTTTTTCAATCTTTTACCTTGATTTATAATTTTTATATTTTAGCTCTTAAAGTACATTCTTGTTGTCTGCTTGATTTTACTTATGTGTGTCTTTGTTTTTCTTTGCTTTGCTTGGTAATCATTTTAACTGTTTCTCTTTAAAAAAATCTCATTGTGATTAATTTTATTGCTTATCAAAATTCTTTCAAAATGAGAATTTTATCTTATAAGTAGGGCTTAACCTGTGTCATTACAACACGGGTATGTATATGTTGCATTACAATCAAGAGGAAAATGATTTTCGCAACTTGCCCATGGATTACGAATTAGGTTTTGATCAAGTTAGAACCCAAATATAAGTAAAAATGTGCATGAAGCTGAGCAACATTGAAAAGAACAAGATCTAAACGCCAATAATTCTTTCGTAATAATACAATAATATCGTATAAATTATTAGTTATACTTGCACGTTAAAATAGTACTGTAAACTATCAAAGAAAAGTAAAAGGCAATGCATGATACATTGCTACCGCAACCATAAGAGTACGGGTACATAATCCCGCCACTGTATTTAACATTATTTAGTTCAACCTTGGATCGCTAACAACGTAATGCAATATGCGGTATGAGAGAGTATAAAAATATGGCAACAATTTGGTCACTCCAATAATGACTTGTGTATAAAGTTTTAACATTACTTGTGTATTTATAATTTCTTACATATTCATATCCACCAAGTTATGTTTTGAATTTATGTAAGCAATTTGACCCAAGATATTACCTTGATGACGGTCCAACGATACATCGATGCAAACATAGTAAAATACCTCATGGAACTTTACTTGGATGACATTGTCGTCCAAACAAAACCATAAAAGGATCGTCATAATTTACAATAAAACTTATGAGGAAGCCTATGATATCAATTTAAGCTCAAGCAGTACTCTTGAAAGTATAATGTCATATCAGTTGGATATTTTTCACACATGTGTTGTAACGCCAAAACACGTTCCCTTTGTTTTTCAGAGCTTACTCCTGTATTAAATTAGCATTTTTTTCATTTCATAAATTGTAGTTGTTGTGATCATTATGTCTTAGAATAAAAATGTCTACCTAAGATTTTGATGAATTGAGGGGCATTGGGACTCTTGAAAGGGCATAGAGCCAACTTATTTTACTGAATTAGATCCCACTTTGTCGTTTTCAACTTATTTTGCTGAATTTTTCGTCCTTACCAAAGCGGTACACCAGGCCCCGCCTCAAGACTGATTTTAGAAGGCCGTCAAATCTATCAGGCCTGAGACTAACCATAAGTATCGAACAAATATAATATAATTAATAAATACTCATTATGCTGATTCAAGGCTTTTACATAACAAATTTTTTTATATCCAAACAGGTGAATCCACCAAAAAGATTCAAAATCCAATTTGCTCAAGTTCCTGTTATTTCGATATATTTTCTTGTTACTACAAAAATCAAGCTCAAAAAATACGAATTCTAATCAACAACAACAACAATTCCAACAAGCAAAAAAAATAGAGAAATAAAACGTATTCATTTGCTGGATAACTGAGATATAGAATTCTAAACCCCTAACAGCCGAAGTTATCAAGTTTTGAACAAAGCATATTATAAATCAGGATTTGAAAAAACAATAAAAATTGAAAAACCGTAATGGGATCAAGGTTTTCTTCGTTAAAAACCTGGAGTTTTCCTTTTCACATAGATCATATTGGATCAAGGTGACACCGGATGCATTCTCACGATCGGGCATGCATGTAACGAATCAGAAGTTATCATTGTAAACCCGGAAGGCGGTGAGAGAAAGAAGGGGACACTGGGCGGGATGTTTCAACTTCGAATTCCACATATAGATAAAGGGCTCACCAAACTATTAAGAAAGTCTAACCGCTTTTTATTTATGGTTCTTTCTTAGAATTAATTAGCAGATGTGGGTTCTGGAAGGGGGTTTAACAATGGAAGAAGCAGTCATGTTTCCTATGGTGTTTGAATTGGCTCGTCCAAGTCATTATCTTAGTATAATTATGTTTTTAGGGCTACTTATATTATTCGGTTATAGGTTCACCACTGACGAGATAATTTCTTGGAAATGATTCTGGGTATAACTTGTTTTTCTGTCATGTTTATCATCTTGCTTATATTGCTACTGTGTCACAATCCTTTTATTTTGACTTCTAATAAGACACTAATCCTGTGAAAAGGCTAGGACAATTAAATTAAATTAATACTAGCTAAGGGACTGTGGATGTAAATATGTAGTTGTTTTTCACTGGTAGGAAAATACTCAAGTTCCTAGGACTTTCAAACATAAGCATTTAAAACGGGTTAATCGAACAAATTTTTGTGCAGTGGGACATACTTAACAATTCTGCTAGGTGAACATTCGGGTGATAGCTGATCTTACGTGGTATTCGATATGGCGGACTTAAGTGATTCGTTCTCGTAACCACTCCATCAAGAAAAAGTAATCAAATACCATATTTATATTTATCTGATTCTAAACGAACTTGTTATCTTTTGTTTCTTGAAGAGAAAATTTTCTTTTACTCTACCTCGAATCGGCACCTTACCAGATGCTACATGTGGTTGGATCACTGATGGAGGTGATATTGTTGCTAACTTCATGCATCATTTTACTTCCATAAGAAGAACTATGATCATTGTCTTTGTTGATAGATTTTTTTTATTGCATTCGATCTTGTGTTACTGATGTTGATACTGCGGGTTTACTTAGAATTCCAACATATGATGAAATCAAATATGTTATTTTCTGTTGGATAATTACCTTTGTTACCGATTATCCAATAATACCACTCGTGTATTATCCACCGATCCGTTACAACTCTTTGTAACATGGTTTTCATTCATGTATTACATCTTGTAATACCAGTAACAAAACAAGAAATGAAGGATAGAAAATGATGATCAATCACAAAACTTAAACAAACTTAATTGGGTGTATTGAGGCGAGTAATCTATTTTCTTAAGATATTTGATGCCCTGTATATAATGTTGTTACAGATTTAGCGGCATATGTCTCCAACATTCAACAATACCTCGATGTTTTTCGCAGCACTTCGATAACACCGAACAGCGAACGCGAATAGATGTAGCACAAACTCTTCTTTACTCTTGAAGACACATGCAAACTCTTAAATTTCTAATACTAGTTTTATGACTCTAAAAAAACACATTTTTCAATGGAGAATGTGTGGGGTTTATATAGGTTACAAGTGACTCTTGGTGAAATCCTTTCATAAAAAGTCACATCCCTTAGTGGAGAGTCACATCCCTTGGGATAAGACACTACCTATTGAAAAGGTTCAAGTGAGTGGACACATCCATTCACACTAACTAACTCATATTTCTATTCAAAATTCCAACAATCCCCCACATTGAATAGAAATTCATGCAAAACTAATGCAGACACTAGAAAGAGTTTGTGCGCGGAACATCACTGCATCGGGAGAGATAGCTTTTGGCTTTGAATCTTCCGTAGTGAATATACCTACCGGGTTTACTAGTTGTTCGGTGAACGCGATGTCTTGAACCACCCAACATTATGATGTAAACCGATGCAATAGATATCACACAGTTTATTTCCTTACATATCCGGTTCTCGGTTGTGTTCATTTCGGCCATGAACGATGTTGGTTTTTCATGAGTGCTCTAGATTAACTTAGCCTTATAGTTATCATAGAAGCGGCCCCACTTCACACTCATATAGGTGATCTCCTATTTGAAAGTATCCTGCCATACTTTTCTTAGTCAAACTAAGCCATAGGAATCATTAAGAGAAAATCTCAACCTCTCACTTGACAGGCAACACTGTTTCATCATAGAAATGGGAAAGAGAGTAAACTCTCACAGTGTTTCCGGTGAGTATAAATTTATAACTTGGTTGTCCCTTTTGAACCTAGATAACCATGGGATCTCCAATCGCTAGGTTGGGTGTCCGCTATAAATACTACTCTATATAGGCTATCCCATTTCCCTCGATGACGCAATTATACGCTCTCTAGAATTCATATCGATTTGCCGGCTTGATACAATTCACATACACCATTTCTTCTTGATGCGCGCGTTTGAGAGCAATTGCATTTATGGTGCTATGTCATCGATTTACTTACCGAGACGTACCATAATATCTCAAACTATGTGTTTCTTCCAAAATAATTGTTTGATCAGAACAATCTATTTCTAGCATACATATACTTTGGCCATTAGTATATACTCAAGGAAATTCCCAAATCATTTTACTTCTTCTCCGACTTTGCGTCCAAAGCTCCGGAGTCCAATGTTGATCCCTCTATCAACATTTATTTGAGTGATTTCCATACTAACACAATCCATTTGCAGTAAAACACATAGTTTCCGGTTGATGATTTTTAAATCACCACTTACTGACCACCAGTTAACCATTGTACTAGTTGTTGGCACCCCACAATTTTCAAACCAAGTAACCCCCACAAATCCGAGGGTATACCACTGTGATTCGAAATAATCATCATTTCTTTTAATGATCGTAGTTCTTCCTTAATGAACAATATCATTCTAAATCTCGGTACAAAACCAAAATTGCAAAGGGGTTCAAGCATAATCTGAAACATGGAGATTTCATTATGCTTCATCACAATCGGTGCCAACATCATGTCTCAGTTGTCATCCATAGTAATATACACCGTACACTTTGCCTTGTCCTCACCCTTCAAGACACTACACCACAACTCCTATACATGTAGGCCATTTATGTGATTGTACTGGCAAATTAAAACGGTTTCGAGAGATCTCCACATTTCATGAACATACTAAGAGACATTCTTATCATTTTCCGTAATTCACAAAAGGATTTCTCGTTGGGTAACTGGCTACGAGATATGTTCATCTAAACAACGTACCTCCATACTTCGAAGGTATACCAGAAAATTCATATGTGATGCATTCTAGGACTAAACTCAAAATTTAAAATTTCCAAAGTTTTGCCAATACATGCATCAAACTCCTTCGTCATTTTCCAAACAATCACATTAATTGATTAGTAATCAGTCCGTCCAATTATAAGACCCACTTTTATCTTTAGCTTGATCCAAATCAACTAATAACAGAAGCGGAAATTGGCGCATATCAAACCTTTTGACCAACTGATCACCAAAAATGCCTTCATTAGGACTCTAATGAATATGAATTTCTGGTCAGTAATCCAAATTCAGTTGCCATTAAATAATCTTGACGATCCAGAGACTGGATATACACATACCAAATCAGGTATACTTAAGCGATAAGTCCCATTCCATTTCCCCCACATTTCATGACTATCTCTCATTGGCATGAAACAGAATGAAATTTAAATGGCATGTCAAAACTGCGATCAGAGAGGACTTATATCAATGAATGCACCTCTGTAGCCATGTTGAGAAGGCATCATTTCTCACCATGTACCCCATGTCCAGCTATCATGCATAATTGAAAGCAAGAAGCTTCCAAAAATTAACGACACTATTTTTCTTTTATGATCGGTCAGTATTGAATCCACTCTTTAAGTGGTTACAAGATCATGGTGGGTTAAAGTTATACATCATTTTTTACGTTTCCAAAAAGATGCCTCAATTAAAACAGTGACACTTCAAATTCCATGAATTAAACCATGAACCATATCTTACCTGTAAGCACACACAGATTGCTTAGAAAAACAAAGAGAATTTCTTAATTATGATTTGATCAAAGAAACTGCCATTATCCATTTGCTTTTTGCTTAGCAACATGATGCTATCCCAACTGTAACTCATTACAGCGTCAGCGAAAGATGCAGAATCCTTTGCTTCAACATGCCATATAACTGTACGGCAAAACCAAATCTATTATGGATTGTATCTCAAATGTAAGAACACAATCTCATACATTTCCTGCATTTGCATTTTCATACTCACTGAAAAATGTATGCACCTGAATTTTCACCCGACCCTCGTAAACATGTTTACTGCATATTGTGAAGTATAGTTTGTTTCATCTTTGGATTTGAATCACCAAAGCCACAATATTCAACAAACACCTTTCACCTGGGTTATCTTCTGATAATGGAAAAACCATTCTTATCTAGAACATTCATGGGTAATAAGTGTCTCTACACGGTGCACCACCCAATAACTCCCACACATACTGATCAAATTCACAAAAATTAATTAAACTGCAATTCTTGGAAAATACTTCCAACCCCTTCTCCCCCATATTTCATGATCATCTTATGTGTCATGAAACCAACATCACCGTTAATAATTGATTTATCTATTCTCCGAGGGTCCGACATTGAAATCTTATTCATGTCAACCTTACCTTCGATGGACCAAATCTAGAATTCATGAGATTCGATAAATCAAATCAGATGTTTAGGGAGAAAGATTGTATCCTTCCAGACCAGCGGATACAATTGTAGGGGAAATTCCTAAGAAAGACAAGTATGTTGGAGTTGCTTGATTAACACTTCGTACATCATCTTTATAGGAAGTACTGATAAAAACCACCATTAAGAGAATGGTGACGGTTCATCTAAAAAACTATCCATTGATGTCGTTTGATGAAGAGACCCGCCTCTTCTAAAAGATATGGGCAACAATTTTGCAATTGTTTTATCTTTCTCATCATGATTACAAATAAGATTTTTCAAATTCAAGATAAGAACCTTATCTATTTTTTCCCAAGATCAAAAGAGTGATCGATAAACCAGAAAATCTCATTGAAACGGGACGTATGTTCCTATTTTCTGAAACTTTTTGTGAGGAACTTCATCATGATGTCGTCTAGACTCGTTTAAAAGGATTAATCCGAAATCCGCTCCACCAAGGAGACATATCCAATCTCTACAGGTAGTTTTAAACGGTCATCAGGACTATTCCATTCTTTCTTTCAAACTGCAGAATCTTAGTTTCAACCAGGTTGGATCACTAACAACGTATGCCAAGTCGTCTGAACCAGATTACACTCTTTGTTTGAAATGAATGGACTCACTACAGAGACACTATCCCCTTTTACAAGAAACTACATTCTTCTGTCCATCCTAAAGATGAATACGTCATAGAACATGTCTCGACATCATTCTTGTGGGGTTTTGCAAGTTTCGGTGGATATAATTTTGAAAGAACATGAACCATCCTTTCAAGACAACAACACGTATAGAATTGCTCTAAAACTTAGAAAGCACTAAGTTGAAAGCACCAAGTCCAGTGCCTCACCACCAAAATTCGCCAACAAAATTATTCTTGTTCATGAAAAGAATAATTAGAAGATGGGTTAACAGGTAAACCACATATCGGTAACAAAGATAAATGAACATGAAATGTCTTAAGATTGTTGGATAAATACCTTTGTTACCGATTCTCCAATAATACCACTCGTGTATTATCCACCGATCCGTTACAACTCTTTGTAACATGGTTTTCATTCATGTATTACATCTTGTAATACCAATAACAAAACAAGAAATGAAGGATAGAAAATGATGATCAATCACAAAACTTAAACAAACTTACTTGGGTGTATTGAGGCGAGTAATCTCTTTGCTTAAGACATTTGATGCCATGTATATAATGTTGTTACAGATTTAGCGCCATATGTCTCCAACATTCAACAATACCTCGATGCTTTTCGCAGCACTTCGATAACACCGAACAGCGAACGCGAATAGATGTAGCACAAACTCTTCTTTACTCTTGAAGACACATGCAAACTCTTAAATTTCTAGTACTAGTTTTGTGACTCTAAAAAAAACACATTTTGCAATGGAGAATGTGTGGGGTTTATATAGGTTAGAAGTGACTCTTGGTGAAATCCTTTCATGAAAAGTCACATCCCTTGGGATAAGACACTACCTATTGAAAAGGTTCAAGTGAGTGGACACATCCATTCACACTAACTAACTCATATTTCTATTCAAAATTCCAACATTTTCAAATGGAACCTTGGACTACAGTTGGACATGATGTATTTCCACCAAGTTTCTTCAACATGCGTGGGATATAGTGGACAATGATATTATAGGTATAGTTCAATCCTTTTTCTTCATGGTAAATTTATTCTTACAAAAAGAATTGTAACTCTTATCCATAATTTCTAAGATAAATTGTTCCAAGACTGCTCATTTTACGCCAAGTTCATGCAACAATTTTTATTAGGAAATATATAAGTTATTAGATAATAAACTCAAACCTCTTTTAAACAAGATTATTTCTCCGTATCAGGCAGCATTTGTTCAGTCTGGGCTAATGGTTGATATTATAGTAATGGCACATGAGCTTAATGATAATATGAAGAAACATAAATCTAAGAAGGTTTAATAGCTATCAAACTAGACATGTCTAAGTCTTTTGATAGGATATGGTGGAAGTTTCTACTAGGTTGTTTAACTAAGATAGGTTTTCATCCTAACTAGTGCTCAAATTATTAGTCAATTTATGACTATTGTAGCAACTTATGTACTTCTGAATAATGCTCATGGAGAGCAATTTAGACTTACGAGGGGTCTGAGACATGGGATTTTCCTGTCTCCTTATCTATTCATCTATGCATGGATGTTTTTCTAGAGATCTTATGTATTCTGAAAGCCATAATCTTACAAGGTATAAAAGTTTCCAAACATAGTTCTGCCATTTGTTTTTGTTTTTTACAGATGATTACCTAATTTTGGGATAATTGGAGTTTAGTACTCAGGTTTTGACCAACACTAGGCTTTGGTCTAATATTTGTCCAATGTTAGGACTTGGTACTTGGACTGGACGTTGACCCAAGTTGATTGTCTATGACCTGACTTTAATTAATTTTGTAAAATAAAAAACTGTAAAATAATGAGTTTACAAATATATCCTTGAAGTGGATCTAATATCCAATGGTTGGAGAAAAATAAACAATTAATCTACGACTCGGATGCAACAAACCAATTAACCTTAATACTTAACTCTTCTTCCTCCGCCTCCTTACCCAACTCATCTTCTTCCTCGTCCTCAATTCTGGATCTCTCACTCTTAGCAAATTAACATTCATGATACAATATACATTTCAATTAGAGGTTAGAATCAAATTCAAGGTTCGTGTACTATGTATTGCTTCCTTTTCTTCTTTCTACTTTAATTTGTATTTGTTAAGTTGATCAATCAAGTTCCCCTGATTTCTATCAAGAACACAACCGCCGCAAACTCCGTTAACTTCTTCCCTGATTACTTCAATCACAAAGCCATTGGATCAATTACTCTCCCAAATCAAAACCTCAATTTCAATAAATAGAAACCCCAATTCGGAATCAAGCAAAACCCTAGTTTAGTGATTCAAATCAACATCTCAATTTCATTAAATTGAAACCTAATTTTTGAATCAAGCAAAATCATTATTTACTGAACCGAACAAAACCCTAGTTTATTAATTAAATCAAATCTCAATTTCATTGAATCGAAATCAAAACCCCAATTTCTAACCCAATTTTGTTAAATCAAAACCCTAATTTCTGTAAATAAAAACCCAAATCTATGTTGTTATTTTCTCAATTACCCTACATATGTATAATAAGCTGTGATGGTATTTCTTGTCGATGTGATTGATATTTCTAGTTAAGAGATAAAGAAATTGAAATAGTATTGATGTTTTTCTTTAGTAGAAAGAAGTTGAGATGATATTTTTCTTGTCGATGGGATTGAAATTTTAAATGATATTTTTGAGTAGAAGGTCTGGTGGACATTGAGTTAGTTACTCCGGTGTGGAAATTTCATGGTGATATACATAGTGGTTGTAGTGGTAGTGACATAGAGTTAAAAATGGTGATGGACCGATGGTGCTGGTGATGGATTTGGAGAAGGAATAGAAGATAGGTTCCTTGCCTTGTATGGTTTTGATGTAAATGTTACAAAATTAAGGGTATGATTTTTTTTTTATTATTTTTTTGATGCATAATTAAGGGTATTGATTGTAAACTGGTTTGGTAAGTTAATTTAATTTTAATGTTTTTACAAATTTTTAATAATTTCTAGACAGAAGTCAAGATTTAAGACAATCAACTAGGGTCAACGTCCAGTCCAAATACCTAACCCTAACGTTGATGCTAGACCAAAGCTTAGTGTGGGTCATAACCTTAGTACTAAACTCCAATCATCCCATTTTTTTTTTTGCTAAGGCTAATGTTCCTCAGATAATAAGGAGTCTAAACTCTATTATAAATATTTTTAATAAAGTTAGTGGTCAGGCTATAAATTTTGATAAATCATGACTTGTTATCCCTTAGATTGACAACCAAGCTATGATGACGATTACTATTATCCCAAACATAAAAAGAATGGGGTTGCTGGACAAATACCTAGTTTTTTTTTTTGTTTGTTTGTTTTTTTTTTTGCAAAGAGACAAGACTGGATCCTTTTTGAACATGATAGAAAAATTTGATGGCAAGTTATCCTCTTCGAAATCGAAGTACTCGAATCCGCCAAATGTGACTGTTTTAACCCAAACCGCGTTAAGGTCCTCTAACAAACGCATCAAATGTCAGTATTTTCTATGCCGATGAAACTGGTTGACAAAAAAAAATTCCATCCAAAAGAGATTTTGGTGGATTAAAAAAAAATAGTAATAGAGGTATATATTTGGTTTCTTGGAATTCACTCTATGGACTTAAATGTTGTGGATGTCTTAATACAAAGCAATTTGTGATGTTCAATAAGGATTTATTATCCAAACTTGCATGGAGGACCCAAATGTTCTTAGGGTCCAGATTCTAAAGCATACATACTTCTCCAATTGTGATCTTTTATCTGAATGTGTGAGTTTTAATAGTCTTGGATTTGGAGAAGGATTTTTCAGGACTTTGATATTATGAAATAATAATATTGTTGGGAAGTATCTGAAAACACCGGAGGTACCAAAATACACCACCAACTTTTTCTTAGGAAACCTGTATGGACAAACTTAAATACAATTCCAAAAGTTCAACTTAATGAATCTCAATCAAGGAATAATATCTAGAGTTATATATATATATATATATTTCTCTCACAATCAGAAAGTTTACAGAGACTAGTCCGTGAACCTGATTTATGTGTGAGAGTACTTGGATGATTGCAAAGATCAATTTCAAGTAATCAATCAAGTCGTATCCAACAAACAAGGATGGTGTATCTACTTTGATTGATTTATATACAACTTGTGATATTTCTATTATAAATATAAACAATATAATGCGGAAAAGAAATAACACAGACACCAGAAATTTTGTTAACGAGGAAACCGCAAATGCAGAAAAACCCCGGGACCTAGTCCAGATTGAACACCAAACTGTATTAAGCCGTTACAGACAATAGCCTACTACTAATTAGCTTCGGACTGAAATGTAGTTGAGACCGAATCAAACCCTCACAACAATTCAGTTGCAGTCGCGCTCCTTACACCTCTTGAATCCCAGCAGGACTCTTCGCGAATGATTTCCTTTGCTGACATTTTTTACAGCCTAAGAGTTGTTTCAACTCAATTGAAGACTTTAAACGAATCTGCCTCCCATAGATAATCCTATATGTGTGATTTCCTTTTTGATCGTAGACCAAGGTGAGACTGGAAATCGATAACAATAGACAAATTCTAGCTAACCTCAAAATCCGGACTTATGCTACCCGAAGTGCAGCCTAGATTATTATTCACCTCACAAGTATTAAACTTGTGGAATCAATCAAAGTCTGAGACGAAGAGAACTTTGATTATTTATATCTATCTTATTCAAGTGAGCAGCTCAACAATCGAACAAGATCATGATACTCGATCTATCAAGATAAAAGATAACTGGACCTGGCTTCACCAATCCCTATGAAGTTTTTTTATTCGCTAAACCCTAAAAGGGTTTTAGGAAGAGGACGACTATAGTTTACAATTAGGACACACAAAGATAGTGTCGGGATTTAAAAATCCAAGTTGTTTGAGATTTCCCTTTTATAGACTTTCAAAGCATATGGTTCTTTAGGTTTAATCTAAGATAGTTTTGGAACCAAACAAACAATACCCACCGTTAGATGAATCTTTGAAATGTGATTTGACATATCAAGATATACACTATGGTTAGGATGAACCTCGTGTACAAAGACAAAGTTCATGAATGGTTAGCCGAAACTAGCCAAATGAACTATAAGCTTGAGCATTTTCATAAAAAAAAGAAAAGCACTTAAGACTTTAATCTTGAGTCACAATCATGTGATCAGATATGTCTATAGTATTTTTAAAGATTGTTCAAATGCTAATTATCTCACATAAATAATTTTATGTGCATCTGAAATTATTCGACAGGGCAAGTATATATACTTAAACCTTGTTCGTGAACATGTTTGTCATGGTACGTGTACCCTTAAGACAAATTAAAGTTCCGGAACATACAAAACTTTTCCGGTATGTGTACAAGGTATGGATACCACACCGGTTACAAAATCGACAGATCATTTTCAGTACGCGTACTGGTTTGCGTACCGTTCTGGGTTCACGAGTTCACAGACTTTTTAAGGTATGCATACTGGTATGCGTACAAAAATGTTGTTGTCCAAATATAGCTACTCTGGTATGTGTACTAGGTACATGTACTACGGTTCCGGACCTATAACAGTTCTCCTAGTTTGTAAGACTGGTATGCATACTGTCGTGTATCCGAAAATAATAGTAGTTATATATTTCTCTCTAAATCAATTCGAAACATTCCCAAATAACATCAATGACACATATCATTGTTCCGGGCTACTCGAATGATAATCTTGAATCATAATTTAGATTATGAAAAATACACTGTCCTTAACCAAAATTCATCAAGTATGAACAAATGTTTATTAAGCTTAGTTATATATTTCGAGAACTAATTACAATAGTTAAGTATGAACCCTGAACCAAGATAAACTTGACTTGAAATTCTTGATATGCTTACAATAGCCTAATTATTTATGCGACATCGTTTCATAGATATAAAGATGGATATAACTTGAGATATAAGTGGTTCAATCTTCACTTACCTTTTGTTGAAGAAGTTCTCCAAAAGCTTTGGTTGATCTTCTCCTTTAAAAGGTAGAACGCAATGATGACTGCCGTGATGTCCGTTTCTCAACTATATTTTCTATCATAATCCGAGACTTAACTAATTTTAGACTAGAAATCAAGATACAATTTTGACAACTAAATTTGATAACAAGCTTGAGATAGCAACACTTGTGAGTTCGACCGAGCAATGCTCTAACAGTATCTAATGGAGATAAAATTCATATTTGATCTGATGTTTGCGTTCATTATTTTGGTATTGCTTTGGCTACTCAATTTGCTTCTTCTAACATGAAATATGTGAGTGATCAGTTGATTGGAAAAGACACTTAGAGTTGGAATATTAATACTCTAAATGTTCTTTTTCCAAGTGATATTTTTAATGACGTATGCAAGGCATAAAGAAATATCAATTTAGATAGACATGTACTAGGAATGTAAATTTTTTTGTTAAATCTGCATATAATATTTTGTTTAACGAGCCTGCGCAGGCAACGCCACCTCTAGTAGTTTATGCCAATAGAAAAGTCTTTGGAATCTACAGTTACCCCCCTAAAATTTAGCATTTTTTCTGGAAATGTTTTCAATAATGTCTTGCAACTAAAGGTAAAATGACAAGATATGTCAGAATATTGATATTGTGTGTTCTTATGTGGTAGCAATGATGAATTTATACAACATCTTTTGCTGCAGTGTGATGTGACTTATAACATCTGGTTTGTTGATAGACACATTTATGTGTCTAATTTGTCTCAATTCTATATGTTGTTAGTTCTAATTTTTTTTACTTATTATGGTGTTTTATGTGTGTAGGTATTTTTGGAAAAATCAACGCGAAAAATTACTAAAGACACATAGAAAAGTACGAAAGGCACCCAACTTTGGATAAGGGCATCCCCGAAAAACTTGTTAAAAACACCCAAGAAATTTGCTAAAGACACCCCATAAATTGCTAAGGGTCACCCAAAATTGCTAAAGGGACATCAAAATTGGTTAAGGGGTGTCCATCTTCAACCTTTTAAATTTTTGAAAATTGGCGGGAAACCGGTTTTTCAAACCGACAGAATTAGGATTGGAGATTTCAAGGTGTTCTGAAGAGACTCAATGGTTGAAATTAATTAGGAAGACTTGATTTAGCATAACAGGGCTGGTGATGGTCTTGGATTCGTGTAGAATTGGATGGATTGTGCTGAAAATTGGTTTGAAGCAAAACATCTTTTGGCGGGAAACTCAGTTCAAATATATTTCAACTGCGAGATTTTCTAATTTTCATTTCGAAGATTTCTGGCGAGATTGAATTACTCTGATGGGTTGGTATGGGCATGTTATAACTAAACAAAGATGATAAGTCCTCCGGATTTGAAAGAATTTGGCTGGATAATCAATCGAAGTAAAACAGGGGAGTAAGATATACTTGGGTGATGGTTGGTTTTTCATGGGATTTTGAGTGAGATTCTATATGCTCTCAGCCACTTTACCATCCAATCTACTATTAGTTTACCGAACATGCTTCCCAGCCATGTTGCTAACAAGTTAAAGCTCGACAGTTTCAGTCGTGTGTCGGTCAAAGTCAACCCTACCGGTCAAAATAAAGGCCCAGTAATTGAATCCGCTGGCCCTTGACAGTTTTTGCCCGTTTACAGACATAAGGTTCTGAAAGTTTCTGGATTGCTTGTTAACCAAGTCGCTAGGGAAAGTTCTCGAACATTCCAGATATCTTGGTGACCAAGTTACCAGAAATAGAGTTTATCTCGAGTTTAGAATTTATCTCATAAGTTCAACATTATAAATAAAGGGGACCTGAACCCTAAAGAGGGAGGCCTTGATACATGAAAATACATAAAGAAATACACCAGCAAACCCTAGAAGGAAACATAAAAACATTTGTATTATCATAAACAATAAAATATCTCTCCCTAGGAAGATTCATCTGTGGATGTAGGCATAACTCGTCGAACCACGTTAAATTCTTGTCTCTGTTAATTATCTTTAGTTCGTGCTTTCACCAATCGGGTTTTGTGACGAAAATTATTTTCAGGTACACATAAGTTTAGAGCATCTCCAATGCAAGGTCATCCTAGGTGGAGGTCTTATTTCAAAAATGCTACGTACCCCCGGCTGTTTCCCCACTGAATTCCCCCATTACGTGGCGCTGAGGCGGCAATAAAAAGCTGCCAGAGAAGTTATAAAATGAGACAATTATTCAGAAGATTAAATAGCATGACCCTTAGAGAAAAAGTAGGAAATAGAGTTGGTATGTTTGAAAATTCTTTTTCTTAACGGGTAAGATTTAGGTAAGTAATTAATATTAGACTAAGATATTAAACCTTTATTGTTTAGATCTAGAATTATTTTCATTGTAATATTCCCAAATTTTCTCTCTTCCAAGATAAAATGGAAGAAAATCCTAAACAATCTTATCCAAATGGTAAGTCATTTATTTTATTTTTTCTAAATATTGCTAGTGCAGTTACTAAGTAAATCATTAATAAGTTTCTTCTTATATGAATGGTATACAAACAGTTGAAAAAGATGATTTAATTTTTGTATATACAATAAATCTTTATGATGATCTGTTTCTCACCTTTTTTTTGTTGAAACAATCTGTTTCTTACTGATGATGAAGTTAAAAGTTATATGTTTTCTAAGATTAACAGGACCTACATTGCATACAATCCTTTAATAATTTAGCAAATTCCAATTTGGATTTTGCTTCTTGTGTCTTAGTTTTTTGAGTTATTTTGTAAAAGGGTCATATATTTTTTACCATATTAGGTTCTGGGTCGTAGAACATGCCGTTGATGTGTTTGGGTCCAAGACTAACTTTGACCGTGAGAATAATTGTTAACTGGCTTTTTTCTATTTTGCACACACCCTGACCATTATTTGATTATTATTTACCTAAAACCATGACGCCCCTCCATCGTATTCCATTTTCTGAACTCAAGGTATCCACCAGAACTCAATTCCGTTATCGTATCAAACTCACCATCTACCTTTATGTTTGATCCACCAACCCCTTTCAAATTTAACAATCGTTGTTAAATTTATTGAAATTTCAGCTAACTCTATGAAACAATCAAGGTATCCACCGGAACTCAATTCCATTATCTTATCAAAACAGTCAATAGAAAATTCGCAAATAAAACATTCAATTAATAGAAATTATACCAAAACACAAGTTCATACACAACCATTCATCTATCTACACATACCTTTATCCATTAACCCACAACTGACATCCCCACTTAGATCACTTACACTATGATTTTCACCCAATCCCCATTGAAGTTTGCACCAGTTTCAAAATTAAAACCCAAAAAAAAAATTATTGGGTTCACAGTAATGTACACAATCCAATCAGTTTCATACATTAATAGTGAGGAAACTCAAATTTACCTTTGAAGAAGTTAGTTACACAGTCAATTGGCTGGTTACCGAGAGCAAGAAATCCAGCGATGGGCATGATTTTTGCACACAAATTTTGTAAGGATTTTAACCTAATAATGAAAGAATCAACGTAACTGAAAAATCAAGAAAAGAAAAAGAAGAAGTTATCCCAAGTTTCAAGTGTGGGTTTTCTTCGTGGATATTGGTGGTGCAGGTGGTTACTGTGAAATCAACGCGATGTAATCTGGTGGTGTCGGAAAGGAAGGAGATGGAGGATATAGAGATCTCGGTAAAGTGATTTAACATGGCTAGGATATAGTGTCTTTTAAGTATTCAATATGGGTATTTTGGTCAACCAATCAAACGGTCAAAGTTAGTCTACGACCCTTATGCATCAACCACATGTTTTACGACCCAGACCCTAATTAAACCAGAAACATACGACCCTTTTACAAAATATCTCTAGTTTTTTTTTTTAATTTTGGGACCACATTAATACATAAGTTTCAAAATAAAAGCACTAAGCATGTAATATTTTGTTTTCAGACAATGTGGGGGACATTTATGTGAATGAAAGTGATGAAATAATACCTCACTTAACTGAGATGGTTTTTGATAATCATGAGGATATGTTTGAATTTTATAAAGAATATGCTAGAAAGGTTGGGTTTCCAGTGCAAAGAAGGTCAAGAAGGATGACAGATGATGAGATTTTGAGAAGTGTGACCTTTGCTTGTGCAAAAGGACGTGAACACCAGAGTCGAACTCAAAATCAGACTAAACCAAGGGGAACATCTAAAAGTGGATGATATGCTTATATTACATGAAGGATGGAGGTAAGGGAAGAAAATGGTATATATCAGTAGTAATGCTTGAGCACAATCACGTGTGTAATCCCGATGAATCACGTTTTATGCGGTTTTTTAGAAAGGTTGATGGGTCGTTAAAATGACAAGTAGATCTCAATGATAGAGCTGGCATTCCCATTGTGAAAAAATTCAACTCTGTTATGCTTGGGTGTGGTGGATGTGAATACACAGGATGCACATTAAAGGATATTATAAATGCAATCAATGAAGTAAGATACGCACGACCCGGTCACGGTGGTGCAATGTCGATTATGAAATATTTTGCAAAAATGACTGCATAAAACTTAGGCTTTTGTTTTAAAATTCAAAGTGACGATGAAGGCTACTTGGAGAATTATTTTGGGAAGATGGTATGAGTAAAGCAACTTACAAGGAGTTTGGTGAAGTAATTAGCTTTGATACTACGTATTTGGTAAATATATATGACATGCCATTTGGTACCTTTGTTGGTGTCAACCATCATGGGCAAACAATTTTACTTGGATGTGGCTTGATTTCAAATGAAACTATGAAAACATTTGTGTGGTTATTCAGTGCGTGGTTGAAGTGTATGTCCGGAATTGCTCCCAAAACAATAGTAACTGACCAAGCAAAAGCGATGCAAAATGCCATTAAGAATCCCCTCCCCCCCCCCCCACACACACACCCACCCCCACCCCCAAGCTAGACACAGGTGGTGTTTGTGGCATGTGATGAAGAAACTTCCCGTTAAATTCGATTCATACAATATGTTTAGTGAGATTACTTTTTATATGAGAGCTGCAATGTATGATTCACAATCTCCGAAAGAGTTTGAACAATTGGGGGATTAGATTTTATCCGTGTAGGATTTGTAAGAGAATAAATGGTTGAATGATTTGTACGAAGAAAGGGGTCGTTGGGTGTCATGTTACTTGAAAGGTACATTTTGGGAGGGGATGTCAAGTACTCAGAGAAGCGAAGGTGTAAATGCACTCTTCGATGGGTATATAAATGGAAGAACCACGCTAAAATAATTTGTGGAGCAGTTTGAATTTGCACTAAGGAACAAGGTGGAAAAGGAAAATGAAGCGGATGCTAAAACATCTCTAAAAAGTATACCCTTTGTCACTACTTACCCGATGGAGAGACAGGTTCGCAAATTGTATACTAACTCAAAATTTCAAGAATTTTAAGAACAACTGTTAAAGATGATGCATTGTAAGTTCATGAAGATCGAGGTAAAACCTACGGGGAAAATCTACAACATCTAGGAAGACGTATGGATTGAGGAAAATTACTACAAAAGGGTGACTTTTTGTGACATATAATTCATAAGAATGTGATATTCATTATTCTTGTCAAAGGTTTACATTCCGAGGAATACAATGCAACCATGTTTTAAGTGTGCGGTGTAATGACGGTGTAAGAGAACTCCCGGATAAATATATTCTCAGATGGTGGCAGAAGGATGTGAAAATATGTCATACAAAGGTGAAAGTCGGATTTAATTGTTGGAAAAATGATGATGCAAGCAAGCAATACTATGATTTGTGTAATAAATAGGCGGAGCTTGCAGATTGGGTAGCGGGTACCCCTGGATACCCGCTTATCCATAATTGATTGGGTTGTAAGAAAAAAAAATGGAAAGAAACAATTATCAAAGCTAAGGAAAGCGAGAAACTCAAGGGGAAAGAAATAGAGGAAAATACAGTGGATCCAGTAAATGAAGGTGGTGAATGTGAAGAAGTTGATAACACGTTAAATGTGAATGATCCAATACGCAAACCACGAAGAGGTCGGACTCGCAAGACGGTGAACCAACCAGCCAAAAAGCGTCAAAAAAAAGATATAATTGAATCAATTGTATTACTTCTGTTATTCTTACTACAAATTTCCATGTATTATTATTAATTGTGACTTGCATAGGATGGTTGGGCCAACGATGCACATTTACCACAAGTTGATTGTATGCCTCAAACACAAGAAAATCTCCAATCAGTCGGATATCAAAAACAACATGGGATTATGCATCAAGCAAATTATCCATATCAATAACAATATGAGACAACAGTGCATCAAGAAAATCAATATGAACAACACCAAAGGATAGTGCATCAGGAAAATCCTTATGGATTTGTAAACTATGTAAGTAAATGTCATCTTAATTTTCACTGTATTCAATACCTAGTATTTCATACATTCTTCAATTGTTGATATCTTGATTAAATATATTAGGATATTAGACATCAAAACTTCGGAGGCGGGTTCGGTGGTAGCTCATTTACTCAGTGGATGCTAAATGGAAGTCCATGTTGACGGTCCAAGCTATAAGTAATGGTTACGATGATAATATTTTGGTATGCAGGTGGTTGTAATTGTTAAGGCAAAGGGAATGGCAATCCGCCGAAGACAAAACAAATAAGTCACTTTCAGTTTGATTCACACTTTTCGCAACGGTTTTTTACTTTTTAATTATAATTTTCCTGTGTGATTTTTTTTTTTGAGCATCTCCTCTGTATGTTTCTTACTTATATTTACTAATGAGAAACTAAACCATAAGTTTTCGGTATGTTTTCCTTTGAGCATCCCATGTATATTTCTTACTTATGTTTACAGAGAAGTTTATGTATTTTGTCAAATTAATGCTAAAGAAGTCAAGAGACGAAAAGGATGGCAACATGAGTGAAAATAAATTGATTTATAATTTTTCTCTCCCACGTGATAGCTAACAAAACAACCAAAAGGCAGAATTTATTTCATGCTTTTCCTCGTACTCCCCGATTTAATCGTCTCCTTTAATAAGAGCATCTCCAGAGATTGTGATATCCCTATTTTAACGGATTAAGCTACTTTTTCTAAAAGTTCATCTCCAATGGGAACCTGAAGGGAGAATGTGAAGATTATGTGGCAAACCGTTATATCTACATCCTCTAGCTCATCCTCTTGTTTCAGAGGATCACTTAAAGGATGTAAATCATCCATGTCATCGTTTAATAATAGAATAATTATTTCTAGAAAAATCCAAATAGTTTTTATGTTTTTGAAAAATTCCCTAATCTTCTGTTCTGCATGTATATGATATGAGTATTCTCGTTAGTGAATCTCTCTTCTTTACTGGGTTTTAACAATGAAAATAAGAATTAGGTTAGTTTTGTTTGACAAAAAAAATCAGAAGAGATGAAACTTTCGAAGAAGAAAAGAAATCAATGATCAAGCGAACATTACTATACTCACTGTTTAAAGAATCATTAACGTTTGTGTATATTGCCTTCTTTTAATCAACAATGGAGGCTGCTATAAAGTGCGAAGGTTGTATTCCCACTTACACGGTTGGAAATGCTTTCGTTGAACTTCCTATAACCAAGGGAAAACTCATGACATATCAGCAGAGGATGTTTTCTTTGCACATCCGAATATGGAGGACATGGATGTCTCGTTGGCGATGCTCTAACTACTATGACAGCTTTTTATTGCCATCTTAGCGCCACGTAATGGGGGAATTCAGTGGGGGCAACAGCCGGGGGACGTAGCATTTTCGGTCTTATTTACACCTTTTTACTTGTGGGTCATTGCTAAATGACAAAAAATGGTGAAGATAAAACTTTTTAGCTAAAATTCATCCCACTCTCCAAGGTCTTATTCAACACTTTTATTTGAATTTAGAGACAAAATGATCTTGTGGATCTAAGACCCAAGGTCATGAAGAATGACTAATCTAGATTTTCTGCTTTACCCCAACTTAGCCATGTCATCACTTTTAATGACCTTGACACTTACATTGGAGTTGGATTTTTTGTGGAAAATGTCTTAAATCATATATGATGCTTTTTTAAGACCTTGACCCCTTGCATTGAAGATGCTCTTATAAGAGATACAAAAATAGTAAAATCCGTTAGTCTTGCCGAAACCTAGGGAAATGTTTTTTGGAATATACACAAAAGAACAAGTCCTGTTGTTAGGAGGGAAAGAATGGATTTGAGGAGGGAAAGAAATATGCTAAATTCCAGTCCAGGTTTGGTCAATGAAAACTCCGGCCAAAAGAAATAAATATTTGGAATATACCAGCCTTACCCTTACTAATCTAACCATTTTTTATCAACTCCATTGTTGTTTATCTTCTTCTCAATTAAAACCCTAGTTTAGCTATTGATTTATGATTGGGCAATACAACCTCATCTTCTTTGTCAGAGTTCTCCTAAGTAAGGAAGATAGTATGCTCTAAGATTAAGAAATAGTCTCCTAGCTTGGACGGCTAAGTATGTTCTTGGTCTCTGTTCGTACCCTTATTGATTGATATTCTTGCACAAACAGTCTCCTAGCTTGTTTAGTTGTGAACAAGTACAAGAATCACCGGTAGATTATGAATCACAGGTAGGAGAAAATGAAATGCAAAGAGTAGTATGTGATGATCACAATGGATACCTCATATGTTGACATAAATATAATGGATTTTAGGAGCGAGATTGCCAGGAGATAGTTCTCTTATTTTTGTTTGATAAGCTTAGCTATAGATGAGTTCAAGGACGTTATGGATATTTTAATAATTTTTTAAATGGTCAATCCCTCCTCTGAAATTTTAGTTCCCTCCTTAAATCCATTTTTTCCCTCCTAATAGTAAAATCCGTTAGTCTTGCCGAAACCTAGGGAAATGTTTTTCGGAATATACACAAAAGAACTGATAAAGAAGTGAGAGTTAACATTGACGCGATGACGCATGCATAGTGAGTGTATCTTAATCAACAAAGAGGGTAAAATAACTGGATTAGAGAACCAAACATTTAGACATTCTTACTGAGAGGCACTTGCCCCTTTTGGGCCCAACTTAAAGTGATCTAAGCACAGTGAGTTGGGCCCACTGGAGGCACATAACCCTGCTGAATTTCGCCCTGACGCTAATGAGACTACGACGATTCAATAGCTGGATTTGTTCTTTCAACAAACGAAAAAGTTGTTGAATGTGTCTCAGCAATTAAGGTACTTTTGTTCATGTTAACATAATCTAATGCAGCTTTAGCAGCCCTGTTCTTAGCAATTTCTTTCTTAACCTCATGAATTCCAGTTCCAGTCAAATTGTCTTCCACATATATATCCACCCTTTTTGTGCTGTTGTCCTTGACAAGCTCAATCTTCAATCTGTTCTTTTGACAAAACTCTAGCAATTCAGCCATTGGATGCTTCTCAACGATTTCATGACCCATCATAGGCTTCAGTATCTCACTAACCACCTAAAAACACAAATCATCATTAGTTAATAACAGTGATACTTAATTAAGGGTCTGGGACTCTAGGTTGTCTGGCTGAACTCGTGAGAAGAAAAAGAGAGAGTTTACCTTCCATACGGTATCAAGGGAGAAATTGCTGTCAATGAAAACAGCTCCAACAGTAGCCTCAACTAGATCAGCTAGGCATTTAGGTTCATCAATGAGACCATTTGAATGCATTGGGTAGTCCAATAATTCTTCACAGAATACTTCTATCTGAACACAAACGAAAAACACACCTATGAATTGTGGCCAAGTAAACAGTTATATTGTGTCAGTATATGTGTGTATGGAGTTACTAGCAAAATAGATGTGTGTACCTGTCTGGCGAGGTGAGGAGTATCATAACGTAAGCAGTGATGGAACCCATATTTTATAGCGACTCGAGCAAGCTTCTCATTGTCAACATTGGCAGCAGTAATACGAGTTAATCGTCCAGGGGTCAAGTCAGGGTACAAGTAGTACATCTCCTTGACTATTAACATATTGAGTGTTGAATCTCCAATAAATTCGAGTCGTTCATAGGAAATTTTCTTGTACACTGAGTTTATATCGCGTTCATCATCACCATCGTAAAAGGATGGATGTGTAAAAGCTTCTGCCAACAAACTTTTATCATTGAACTCATACCCTAAAACCTTTTGTACTTCATATACCTTCAGCAGCCAATCAATATCGGAGAAATGATTCTCATGATCCTCCTCCTCTTCTTCTTCTTCTTCTTCAAGATCAGGTTCCTCTTCCTGATTCAGGAATCCTACTCTTTTTTCGAAAGGCTTAAAGACAAAGCTAAATGTATTGTTGCTTCTAAGGTTATCTATGGCGGATCTAGCTGCTCTATTCTGTGCAATTTCTTGTTTACCCCCGTGAGTTCCAATCCCTATTAAAGTTTCATTGATAAGCACACTAACCTTTTTGTTCTCTTTGATCTTCAAGTCCTTGACAATCTTTAACTTCAGTTTGTTCTTTTGACAAAACTCTTGTAGTTCAGTCATTGGATGTTCCTCTATGGTTTCAGGACTAACCAGAGGCTCTAATAACTCTTTAATTATCTAAACAAATACACAAAAAGTATACTAACGTCAAACTAGTGCGTCTTAAGTTATATACTGATCAATAAATAGAATGCACTAGAGTAGGATATTACATCCCTCATCCTAGGAATCTAGTTCTAAGCACATGCATTTTTAACAATTAGGACGATAGTTAGCATGCACAAGCATCCATGATTAATAGAATGAGGTACAGCACCGCACTGCTCGTAAAAAAAAAGGTAGCTTGCCAGAGAAACTAAAAAGAGAGAATACCTTCCTAACAGTGAGGAATGAGGAGGTGATGTCCCTTGAGGAATTGCAGTCGATGAAAACAGCACCAAAAATTGCTTCCACAACATGGGCTAAGAATCTTGGGACATAGATAAGCCCATTTGAGTTCACTGGGTATTCCACTGTTGTTTCACTAAACTCTCTAATCTATTCAAACACAAACCCAAAAGATTTATCAAACTTCGGTGAGTCAGATCTTGGTCAGTCAGACAAGACAACACATGTCATACGCCAGATAAGCAAATACAAACACCTCCCTGAGACAGTCCTGATGACTTAGCTTTTTCGGATTAGATAAGACAACATAGACGGATAAAGACTGAAGCTGAAGAGTCAGAAAGTCTTTAAAACAAGAACTCAAAAGAGATATTGAAGTATGTATATCACGAATACGCGACATACATATTAGAAAAAGAAAAAACCATACCTGTTCATCGATACGAAAAGTCTTCTTGTACCGGATATAACGATGTAAACCAAACTTGATGGCAACTCTAGCAAGTCTCTCCATATCTACATTTGCTGCTCTAAGCCTGCTTAATTTACCAGGAGAAAATCTTGGGTATAATAAGAACATCTCTTTAGCTATAACCAGATCAAGAACAGCAGCTCCAACAAATTCAAGACGTTCATAGTTTATACATGGTTGTATACTAACCCTTGGATCGAAAAATGATGGATGTGTAAATGCTTCTTCTAATAAAGTTCTGTTCACAAATTTATACCCTAATATTTCTTCTATTTCTTCTTTGTACATAAAAATCGGCGTTGACTCACTATTCTCTTCTTCTTCCGCTGAATTCTTCTCTTCTTGTGGTTGTTCTTCCTCCATGACTCTCATTTTCTTTTTCTTTTTTTCAGAGTACGAAAATTGAGAAATAAATAATATAAAACCCTACATCTGTGTATTGTTGGTCGGATATTTGAATTTGTAGGCGCTTTTCCCAAAGAAACAGAATTAATGGGGGGTTTCAGTTTTTTTCCTTTTACGATTGGGTATTTATGATGAGATATAAAATTTCATGGATTAGGTTCGGAATCAGAGCTCTCTGATAAGTCCGAGAGCGATGAATCATGTTTTACCTAACAGTATGCCATCGGAAAACGTGGCACGATTAGTATGTCGGGACAACTTCCTATTTTGTGACGGTGATGAGGTTTTGGCCGTGAGATTATAATATCTTGCTAAACTCTTAATCGTATGGCTTGTATAAGAAAGAACCTTCTGGATAAACTTGGGACGGGTGAGATCAATCTTTGATCATTTAAGGAAGGAAAACTTCGTATGACGTGGGCTTTCTGTAGATGGAAAAAGCATTCACGCTTCATACCTTTTTTAGTCGCTTATAATTAATCTGTGTTCAGAAGTTCAGTCAAGTTATGGCAGCATTGTTGTTTTGCTCTTAAAAGTTAAGACACGTAGATAACGGGGGAAGAGGTACATTTTTCTAAGAGCATCTCCAAGAGAGGGTGAAAATTTTATTTTTTTATGACACATAGGATTTTAGATTAAAGACTTGGTGGGCTCGATTAAACCCATTTATTTGGTCTCAACTGAAATTGTGGGCGTGGCGGTGGAATGGACCATCGACCAAATCTCCAGCAATTTTTTTAAATGAACAGTGGGCGATTATATTTGGTCATCGGGGGACAAAGACAAAAGACTCCGTGATGCCTAGATTTTAAAACCAAATATAGTCGAGCGTTGATATAATGTTCGCTTCCTAAAACCAAAGCGAACTTAAAGAATTTTTACGCCCCACACCAAAAATTCACAGCGAGGATAAAGTTTACGCCTACCAGTGTAATAAAAACCAGGATAAAGTTTACGCCCATTTTTTTTTTTAATCTTTGTGAGGCGTTGATATAATGTCATACTTTAGGTGTGGGCTAATGAGACATTATATGTCCACTTGAATCACTCATTTTGGTTGAGACGGACATTATATCAACGGCCCATTTTTTTTTTTTTTTTTTTTTTAGAGTAGGCGGGGATAAAATGTTGCCCCCATCAAACGAACTTATATGTTATCCCCACCAAATTTAGTCTTAATAATAAGGGTTAATTGGTCATTTCCATTTTTAAAAACTAAAATTTGGTCTTTTTTTGGTCTTTGATCTTTTAGGTAATAGCCCTCTCGACATTCCTGCAGGTTGCTCTTAGACCTTCATTTACATAAAATGCATCTCCAACAGTGGGTCCTATTAAGTAGGAAGGATGTCAAAATAAATACGAAGGTCTTAGAGAAAGTCTTATTTAGACCCTGGGAATGACCTCCATGTCATCTTTTTAAAAATATTTTAAATTTTTATCTTTAAATAAATTTTTCTAAACCAATAAGACAAAGGGAATCAATTTAATCATTATCCAAAAATAACAAATCTTAGAAATATGACCCCACCATTGGAGATAGTTCATGAGCAAAGGATTACTATTTTTGCCACAAACAAATCACCCCATAAATAAGGATCTAAATAAAAATTCCACGTAGGATTTTTAGCACCCATTGTTGGAGATGCTCTAAAAAGAAAGAGTAAATCGACGAAAATGAAAGAATTTATCTATCAATGAATGATTCAATGTAAAGAGTGAGGAGTTAGGTGTAAAATACATGTTGGGGTGGGTAGAGCGTTAGACTTAGGGCTGCACATGGGACGATACAGTCCGGGTTTCTTATGAACCCGGTACCTGTACCTGGAGTTGACCGATACCTCATTTTGAGGACCTGTACCTGTAAGACCGGTGCGGTACAAGATCGGTACCGGGTTTTTACCTGCAATTTCCAGTAACATCGAGAAACTTGAGCTTTAGTTAGGAAATTTTCATTTTCATCCTGCAAAGCAATCTTTACTGTGGATGAATTAAACAACCACTGAATAAGGGAACTTTGAGAATAGATGGAAATGACTCAGGTCGTTCATGAGGCCTAAAAAAAATTCTAACAAAACTTTTAGTTGGCAGATCTACAATACATTCAACTCATGACTAAGGGTGCACACGGTACGGTTCGGCTCGGTTCTTGCCGAGGCCGAGTACCTGTACCTCCCTAACCTCGGTTCCAAAATTTTGGACCGGTATCTGTACCCTTTACCTCGGTTCCGGTACCATTCGGTACACGTGCGGTACTAGGTACGGTTCCGGTACTAGTCTCGGTTCCAGACCAAAAAAAATCATGAACATCTTGCAAAGAGCTAATCAATCTGTAATTTACTTGAAATTCATCTTTAATGTAATCGCCATCGATTTTCTATATGGAGGATCTCAGACTTCCCACCAATTCATGCAACTCATCTTCACCTGGTTTTTTCAATGGTCCTACTAGTGCAGGCGCAATGAGACTCCCTACAGAGTGGTCAGGAAATGGAGGAACCATCCTTCGGCGTATGTTCACGGCCATACACAACATGGATGGTTTTGAATCTACCATAAACTTTAGCTTCGAAGCATACTGACATAACAATGATGAACTGATTCCACCTTCGTCGGGTTTGCTACATGTAAATTATTGGTAGCCTTGGATTTAAGAACAACAATTTTGGATGAATCGAAGACAAACCTCTTGCAAACGGTAACGATATCACTATCTCCTGGATCCATTTTGAATGGCAGAACATTAGGTACATCTTTCGGAGGAAAATGAAAAGCACCGTCAAAAGTAGGGATGATTGATTCTTCTTCTTCATAATGACCTCCATCATTCATATTTATACGAGCGTTTGTTCTTGCCCAAGCATTAACGAATGTGCTTAATGATGCTGCATCAGCGATATTATGCAACACAGAAACTCCAATTATCATTCCGCCACAATCAAACATGTTAACTTGAATTACTAGTTGCACCAGATTATCTCTGCATGTACCTGATTCCGTATTGTAATGGAGGTTAATAGGAATGAATTGATCCATAATATAACCTTCATTAGTATCACAGGAAGAGAGAAGAGTGAAAAAAAAAGAGAGAAGAAAATGAGAAACCCTAGCCAAGTTTTTCTATGTATACCACCCCTAAATCTAATGGCTATCATTAGTCTACTACTCCTAAATCCAATGGTTATAATACTTCGGTACAATCGGTCCGGGACGGTACGGGACTAGGGCAGGACCGTGTACCTGTACCTGCTTAGTCCCGGTTCCTATTTTTTGGACCGGTACATGTACCCCCTTCTTCGGTTCGGTACAAAAACAGGTACGGTTCCACCGGTTCCGGGACGGTCCGCTGGTCCGGCTCGGTTCCTGTGCACCCTTACTCATGACGTATTCTCATTATCATCATCTATGATCATAATCAATGCCAAAATCACCTCTTAATCTTATAAATGTATATAATTTTTTTTCCAAATTCCAACAAGTATTAACAACATTGACATTCCCATCTAAAAATAACAACAAATACCCAAAATTTGGGGCTTCAGATCAAAAGCATTGTATTATTATTTTTGAAACTCAGTGTTACATAACCGTTAGAACATATTCAATATCTCCTCTTGTACAGTCTGTAAACAGCCAGGACTATAATTCCATTATGTCAGTATATAATGTTTCCATAAATACGTTATACGTATCTTGTAATTTTAGTATGTAAGTATATACTGATCTATAAATATATTAGCCTTTGGGGTTCTTCTCTATCGATAGAGAAACCTACAATATACCTTGTTCCAACTTGGTATCATCCTAAAATCGATCATATGGCCACTTCTAGCTCTTCCGCTTCTACCAACTTAGATTCTTCTACCACCGTTAACACCAGCATTTCTGCTATATCTCCTCTTCAATTTCTTCTTTCAAATCGGCCATGACAGTTCTTCAAAACGCAATTACCATCAAACTTGACAATATGAATCTTTTGCTTTGGAAAGCACAGTTTGAACCCTATCTCCAGGGTTATGATCTTGAACATTACTTTACCGGCGCAAAGCCTCGTCCACATGATGTTGTTAATGGTCTTCCAAATCCAACCTTTACCATTTGGATCCATGAAGACAAAATCCTCCTTGGATGGCTATTTTCATCCCTTTCATCACCTATCTTAGCTAAAGTTCGTTCTTGTACCTCTTGTGCTACAGCATGGACAAAGATTGATGAGTTGCTTGCCTCCAAATCAGAGGCTAATATTTTGGCTATTCGGCGTGAACTACAACACATTCAAAAGGGTAACAGATCTATTACAGAATATTTATCCCATGCTAACCAACTTGCAGATTCGCTCGCCTCCGCTGGCCAACCCATATCTGATATGGAACTTCGCCATATTCTACTTGATGGACTTGATTCATCCTTTGAAACTATTTATGCTTCTCTTCAAACATCCATGGATCGTTTTACTGTTGAAACTTTTGAGTCTCACCTTCTGTCTTATGAACGTCGTATCGACAAACAGAATAAGTCTCTTTTGCAGCCTCAAGCGAATGCCGCCAAGTTTTCTTCAAACCGTGGCAAGATGCCCTCAGCTGATACTGACACGGGTCCCGTTATTTGTCAACACTGTGAGAAACCTCATCACACCACGCAAGATTGTTGGAAGCGTTTTGATCGTAACTTCAAGCCTCCTCGCAAGCAACCACCTAATAGGACCTCCCGACCCAACTATTCACAAGGATCTGCTCCAAAGGCTTATGCTACAACTGCTGCACCAGTTTACACTTATGATTGGCTTCCTGACAGCGGTGCCTCTCACCATATGACGAATGACATTTCCCATCTTCGTACTCCTACAAAATACACTGGCACAGATTATGTAAAGGTGGCTAGTGGTTCCAATCTACCCATATCTCATACATGTTCGGCTTTATTACCCACTCCCACTCATAACTTCCTACTTTCGAATACCTTATATGTTCCTCATCTTTCCCATAATCTTTTATCTGTGTCTCAGTTTTGCCGTGACAATAATGTCCTCTTTGAATTTAACGACTCTCATTGTCTCGTGAAGGATCGACAAACGGGGAAGGTGGTTCTTCGGGGCATGCTTAAGAATGGACTTTACACATTAAGTCCAGTTCCTTCATCTGTCTATGGTTTTGTAGGACAAAGAACTTCTTTGCACTCATGACATAATCGTCTAGGTCACCCAATGTTACGAACGGTCAAGTCTGTGGTCTAACGACTTTACAGACTATAAAATCAAAGTTAATTAAATTTTCCAAAATGTTGTGTACTTCAGAGTTAGTCTGCCAACTAGTGCTTCCAGGCTTTCCTTGCAAAGTTTTCGTCAGGTATGGGTGTGAGCCTTGAAATATAAATCTTCTGCCATGAAGTTGAAAAGCCCATTCTATAGCTTCGATGGCTGGTAAGTATTCTCCTTTTTCTTTGAACCATTTTTTGGGGACCGTGGTTTTTATGGTGGGACCATGGTTCTATTTTTAGTAAGACATTTAGAAGTAAATCTAGGTTACCCCTTATCTAGATATACCTAAATTACCCTCCTGATTAATTTTGGGTAATGATTAGTTAGTGTTAATAATAGTTAGTGTAATGATTAGTGAAATGACTAAGTTAAAGATAATTAGTGAGATTAAAAAATCAGATGGGTTTTTTTAAAAAAGAAGTAGAATTATTGAGAGAGTAAAGTTAGAGAAGATGAAGAAGTAAAACATGAATTTTACCAACCACAACCGGAGGAAGAGTATTTGGGTACCCAGGTATGCTTCAAACTTAGATAATGTTGGTTGAATTGATCCAAAATTTCAAAAAAATATAATTTTTTTAAGTAGATTTGGGCTTGTTCGGTTACCTTATGTGAAGAACAGGTAACAAAACACATATGAAAGTGTAGTTCGGTTACTTTTTCCAAACACGCAGGTTACCGAACTTTGTTTATAGGATTTACAGAGTAATGTTCGGTTTGCCCGCAATGTTGCCGAACTTTAGGGTCTAGAAGTTCGGTTGGTTCGCAACCTATATGTAACCGAACTTCGCGTTGATTAAGATTTTACCAAGTGTACAAAGTTCGGTTGTTTCGCAAACTTCATACCAACCAATATCTAACCGAACTACACACAATTAGTTAAGAGTTCGGTTTGTCAAGGTTTTTTGCGAACAAACCGAACATAGTGGGACAAGTTCGGTTAAATTGAAACTCAACATAGTGGGCAAAATAGCACAGTTCGGTTACATTGGAATTTTTTTTTTTTTTTTTTTTTTGTAATATTGGTAAAGTTCGGTTAGAAAATAGTTTTAGCCTTCTTTGCGAACCAACCGAACATAGTGGGCAAAGTTCGGTTAAATCAAAAATCAACATAGTGGGAAAAATAGCACAACTCGGTTACATTTGATTTTTTTTTTTTTTTTTGTACTATTGGTAAAGTTCGGTTAGAAAATAGTTTTAGCCTTCTTTGCGAACCAACCGAACTCTGAGTTCGGTTAAGAAAAAATTAATTTGTGATAACCGAAGTGTTCTTCGTGTTCTTGGTTTCAGAATGTTCGGTTAGCAAACTAGTTTTTTTTAAACTATTCCTAACCGAACATGCCACTGTAACTTCCATTTAAACCATATTTTGATGACTACTGCTCAAAATTTCAATCAAAAACGAATTAGTAGAGTTTGATTAATTGACGATGAAAATTCAATGAATCGACCAGGCTAAAAATTTGATGATTTTGATTAGATTTGTATATGATCAAGGTTAGATGATCATAAATTGATGAAGAAGAGAAGAAGAAAAATTGTAGAATAGAGGAAGAAGAAGTTGTAGATTAGTTATAATTTTAATTAGGTAAAAGGGTAAATATGTTAATGATTTAGATTAAGTTATATATATAGAGGTGGTGGTGGTTGGTGGTTGGTGGTGGTGGTAGTGGTGGGCGGCGGTGGTGGTTATATATATAGGTGGTTATTAGGTTAGTTTTAAATTAAATTAGTTAAGGGTAGGTTAGTCATTTCCACACTTTAGGACACCCCTTATAACTATAGGGAAGGTGACCTAATAAGACCATGGTCCCCAAAAAAACCATGGTCCCCAAAAAAAATAGTTCTTTTCTTTCTATTGAGCTACGTTCTCTGCAGTTTCTTCTGCAAATGGTGTTTCCTTTATCAACTACTAGCATCATACCCATTCCAGTTAGTTCTGTGTTGCTATTATAAAAAGTTTGAAAAGCAATTAGTCCTCCCCATGCTATGGCCTTCTTCGGTTTCTATCACATTTGTCCCCATAGCAGTGCCTAGGGATGGTCATTTTCCCCACCCAAACCCATCCCCGTGGGTACCCGCCCCGTTTGGGTAGGGTTTTACCCGCATAAATGGGGATGGGGTCGATAATAAAATTGGGTATCAGGGTAATACTCAGGAAACCTAAGCTACGGGGATGGGGTCAGGGGATGAGATTCAAGGTGGTGACCCATACCCGCCCATAGCAATTTCATATTAAAGGGTTTAGACTTTTATGGGAGAATAATATATCCAAATTTTATACTTCTATCACTTAGTCGAGCTTTCTTTCATTTATTTTTATACTTCTACCAGATTTTTTCATTTATTATATTCTTGATCGTTCTTGTATATTCATGCACTTTTTCCAGAACTTCTGATAACACTAGAGTTGTGATCTGTGACACATTCTCTAAAAGTTAAAATAGTGAAATTTCTTTCTCTCCATAATACGACTATAGATAATGCAATGGTTAACATGGATCGAAGATAGAATGAGAAAGTAAAAGAGTCAGTAGCAAAACTCAAAAAGTCATTACATGATTCTTTTGTTCACTTTAAGATGAATTTCTGAATTTTAAATTTTAGAATGCATTATTCTTGAAACCTGGTAAAGGGGCGGCAAGAATCGGTAGGGGGGCGGCAAGTGTGATAGCAATGTCCCTCTTATTGGTTATGGGGTGTCCTATAGGGGGTGTAGATTGACTAGATTACCCTTTTCACCTCAAATGGTCTAATTTACCCTTGTTTTTTGATTGAAAAGACTGAATTGTCCTCCATCATATAAACCTAATTATGAGAAGAATCAAAATCAGTTTTTATTTTTGTTTCATCTTCTCCACTTCCATTTGTAACCGTAAAGCACCACCTCCATTAAAAACAAACGAAATTCATCGTCTTCGATTAATCGGCGATTCGCAAAATTGATAATCTTTGATTGAAGTCTACATTATAGATGACGAATAAGAAGAAAGTTGACGAAGATTGTAGTGATTCTAATCAAGCAAATGTTCTATTAGGTGAAGAACAAAAATCTCAACTCCAAACCCCTCTAGGAGAAATTAGGTGGAATGACATACATGAGGTATGTTTTGCGGAACCCATATAGGGTTTAGTTTAATTTGTTCGTTTTAATTTCAATTTCTATCAAAAATTAGGGTTTTAGGTTAAAAATCAAGTTTCCATATCCTGGGTTTTGTTACTTACGGTTGCAATTAGTTCCATTATGAACCGTAGGTGAAGCTTTTGATGGTCATACGGTTTGTAACAATTGAAATTTGTTGAAATACCAAACCGTATGTTCTTAGGTTTTGATTTTTGCGATTCACGGTTGCTAATTTCCACGAGTTCTGAACCGATTTTTCTCTGCATGTTAATTTTTTGCTTACGGTGGCTATTTTTATGTTAGTTACCAGCGTGTGTTAGATACGGTTAGTAATTGTGTAGATTTGTAACTTAGTATATTATCACGTGTTTGAATACCTTTTGTCGAGTATTGGTACGGTTGATAACGATAAGAAAGTTACCAACCGATTTTATATACGGGTTGTTTAGTTGTTCAGTTACGAACCGTATCTATGATACGGTTTGACACGATTGTAGAGTTACAAACCGTATATTATTTTGGTCACATTTTTTGGTTTGTTTGTTACATTTTGTTTGTTCAACCCTTAGGAATTCATTCAAATTATTACTTGTGTAGGAATCCTGATAGGGTGAAGAAAAAGAGAGGGAATAACTTAACTCCGATTGATCATACACCCACCCCTCGCGGTGACAAGCATTTAGGGGTAGATTATAGAGGTGTCCCCAAGAATGCGAAGAAGAAGAAGAATCAATTTGAGATTAGGCTTAGAGAACCATCTGTAGGTAACTCTGGGGTTGAATTAGAAGGAGCTGAACCTAATGATCAAGAAATTGAAGAGGTAGGAGTCCCCAATGTCTTGAAGAAAATGAACCTAATGAATCCAATGTCGAAGAAGAGGACGATGAAAAGAAATGGCGAAGAAAGAGGAGGATGAAGAAGGAAAATGGTGAAGATGAGGAAGAAGAAGGAGATAATGAAGATGAGGAAGAGGAACCAAATGATGAAGATGAGGAAGAGGAAGCAAATGATGAAGAAGGAGTACAAAACAAGGGAAAGAAATTGTTGTAGTTACAACTCCAGCTCAAAGCTAAACCAAGGAAAGAAAAGAAGCGAGAAAGGAACTGCGCCAAAAGGGTTGCATATTCCTAAAGGAAAAGACATGTCGTTGCCAAGGAAGAAGAATAAAAGACCTTGGGGCGAGGCACCAGATAAGTCCTCAATCTTATTTGGTTATACCAATTCTGAGCCGCAAAAGTCATGAGACTAGGGTATATTTCTCTTAACACATTGTTTTGTTTTAAGTTATTTCGTGTTTTTATTTATTTATTTATGTATATTACATTAATCTTAGTTTAACAAAATATGTTTGTATTGTTTTTAAGGATCATGCAAGGGCAATCAAATTGGTCAAGCATCAAAGATCTAGTCATTGGCATTTAGGTGACGAATGTGGTGATGTTCGTACTCTAGTCTCAAGTTCAGGATTAGGTCTGGAGTTACGAATACCCAATCGGAGTATGATAGTATAATTGTATACGCTTCAGGGAACGATATTGGCCAGAAAATGATACTTTTCATCTCCCATTTGGAGAGATGACAATAATACCGGACGATGTGAAGCAAATTCTTGACTTGGAAGTTGAAGGAAAATCTGTGTATGAAGGTTTTGATAACAACATGTCTTGGTGATCTTTCTGACCTCGTTGAAGAAACACTTGGGTGGGGTAAAGACGAGACCGAGATGGAGTTTATGTTGGTGGTGGTTATGACCCTTGGAACCAAACAAGATTAACAAGGTAAAGAAGCTGTTGTTGAAAAATTTGAGGACGAAGTTTGGAGACACCCTCAAAAAGCAATTGGCAGGTGAGGTGATAGATGACACAAGGGCTAGGCGTACAGCCACAGCATATTTGTTGTATTCTATTGGCATTAGTTCGTATTATGGGTGAAATACGATTAAGTGGTGAAACTGATGCTGAAGTTTTAGAGAGCTCTATTCAAGAATGGAGACGATGGAAAGGTCGAGTTTTCAATACTTACCTCATTTTAACATCCTTAAAGACTTCTATCGCACTCGTAGGCTGGATATTAGTATCCTTTTAAGTCGCATCAAAAAAAAAAAAAAAGTTGTAATGTCATTTATATTTATATAATGGTTTAATGGTTGTAATGTTGGTTTAGTAATGAAGATGGTTCAATGGTTTTTTAATTGACTTATATTTGTTTGGCTTGTGTTTGATGTTAGTTACGGTTTGTAATTATATTATAATTACCAACCGTAACATACTCTGATTCTTAAGTATGTTATTGTTACCAACCGAACTTTGCTGATACCTTTGTTTCCACTCAAATTAGCTAATCAAATAGATATGTTTGTGAACAAAATACTTCATATATTATCCAATCAAATAGACATGATATTGTCACTTTTAATCATATCACATTTAGTATATCCCTCTACGTAGAATAACTTCACTTAGTTTTAGTGCCCACACATAGCTCTCTTCGAGCTCATCTTTCAAGAAGCAAAAACCAACACTAAAAGGAGCATTGGTAGAAGTTTGCCCGACAATGTTCAACAACGGCATCTCAAACTTGTTGGTTTTGTATATGCAATCCATTAGAAGCACTTGATGAGAGCACCGTGCCAACTTCACAAACTCAGGATTAGCCGATAAAAGATGTCTTATTCGTCCTTTCTCATCATCATCGTGGAAAACCGAGTAATTATGCAACTCCCCCAAATTCCTTAATTGTTGCATTTCGTTCCTTTGTTCCCATTTCTTAGCCTTCAATTTTTTTCTTGCATTGTAGATGTTTTCCAAAGTAGAAGCATTTTGTAAGTTTCTTTCCTTTAAGTGAGCGAGGATATCAACAGGCTTCATACGAATTTGTGTCAGTGATTCTACGATCTTCTCTTCTTCTTCTGTAAGGCGTCCAACATAAGCGTGTGATAGCAAACTCTCCGGTATAGGGTGGTTATGACTACCACATACAACTTTCTCCAAAAACCACCTTTTGCCGCGTTCTTTTAAAGCGAAGATTGAAGGGGCATCGGGTCTTGTGCCGAAAGTAGTATTCTTCCTCTTTTTCTTTGCTACTTGCAAGGTATCCTTTTTGCGTGACTTCTATGTTGTCCACTACACTCATGCAAACCATTTGAAAGGCACTATCACTAATGGTACCATTACAAACTATGATACACATAATCAACTTTCCTCGTTCTCTAGCCCACTTCTTTGCATCGTTTTTCTCCTCCCATGTCTCCTCGGTTAAATAGTGAGAGCTAGAATCTTTGGTGAGAAGTTCATTTGCTAAAGGTTGGTCATCCATTATAGGAGGTACATCAACGACCTGGACAAAAATATACCAACATTAGTCTAAACGAGGCAGTAAAACGAAAACATATATGAATATACGGTTGGTACATAAAGAGAATAAACAAACCGTAAACAGGTTACGGTTGGTAACTGTCATCCTCCAACATACCGTATATACATCAAAAAGAATAGCGAAACACACAGTTAAATATACGGTTGGTAACTAAAAGTCACCAACACACCGTAATATGGTGACGGTTGGTAACGATTTATACATTAGTAACCGTAACTAGTGCAGTAAATACTCACATGCACAGGATACCATACGGTTGGTAACTCTACGCACGTAATTATCAACCGTAACTATTGTACGGTTTGTAATCCGACAAATTTTATTAAGTAAGAATCGGTATAATTTGGGTTTTCCCAAAATTCAACCGATTCTGGTTAGTAATAACTTTATATTTATGTCGTAACATGTAGTTACGGTTGGTATTATGCTAAATTCCAACCGTATGTTCTTCTGAAATTTTTAAAAATTTGATCTTTTTACGTACTTTAGATAATTTTGATCCACAAAAATCCAATGAGAACTAGTTTAGAAGTATACATGGTCATTTTCAGTGCTGGGTTCTTCACTTTGTTGGCTAATTTCTTCAATTGGTTGAGATTGACCTTCACTTTGGTCTAAAACATCTCTACCATCTAAAAATACTCCATATCAGGATCTCCATCAAGAGGTATGTAGTACTTGTTTTCTTTATCATATAGAGATTCACCCACCTCAAATTTGCCAATGGAATCACTCATCTTGGTGGAGTGAATCAAAATCTAGGGTTTCACAAATATCACATAAGTTTTTTTCTTCTTCTCCTCAATTTTTTTTTTCTTCTAAAAATCTGATTTTAGAGTTATAATAAGTGAAAATTAATTATCAAAACTAATCTTGATTATCATTACTAAACATGATTATTAACAATAAGGGCTAATTAGTCATTTCCAGATTTTTCATTGATAAGGGGCACTTGAATTTACTTGTAATACCTTTTTTGTCTTATTAGGTTGCCGCCCCTCTACCGATTCTTGCCGCCCCTTTACCAAGGTTGTTATTCTTATGTTATTATTTTTGTTTAAGTTTTGATCATAAATACATATATGTATTAACAACGTGTTACGGGTAACCCATGAAAAACCCGCCCCATACGGTTATTCCCCATACCCGCCCCGCCCCAATTCATGTGGGTAATGGGAGGGTATGGGTATTTTTTTCACGAACGGGGCAGTGACTGGGATTGGCATACCCGCCCCATGACCATCCCTAGCAGTGCCTAATGAGATTTGCAGTTACTCTAGGATTTGGTTTTTTCCTTTCGAATACCGTTTTGGCTACGTGACTTCCACACATTCCACCAAATGTTGCACACACATCAGTCCAAGGATCTAACTGGTTTAGTGAGGGTACTGATCAAACCAAAAAGTACACTATCCTATAATAAAATTGATATTTCTACTGTTATTTTCCAGATTTATAGAACACAAGGACCAAACAACTTTAGTGAAGGTATAATGCATCAGGTGATGTTCACCAGTTTCTAAGGAATGGTGACACATAACACAGTTGGGATTAACAATTCTAACATAGGTAAAGATTTTAGAATTGAATGGGAGAATAATATATCCATTTATAGTTTCCAAAAAAAACCCGGATTCTGGGGAGCACTTACATTTTCCAAATCTTTTTTTTTTTTTTTTTTGAGAGAGAGATTTTATTAAGATTAAAAGAATATACAGCTATGCACTGTGTACGTTGAATTTAAATGCAACCTATTTCCAGAACTAGCAGCCCATGATAGCACTAGAGCCTTTGCATCTGTGCACAAGTCTGCGTCTATTTTGAAGCTGTAATTCTCCTCAAAACACGACAATTTCTTTCTCTCCATAATACCTAGACTATAGCAGCCAAATCTTCCTCGCTAGCTGGTTATTAGCTTGATTCTGTTTTTTATCTAGAGGTCATAAAGGAACTTGCTAGTGAAGAGACCAGGATCAAGGTCATCATGCGCAAAGGTCTTATCAAAATAATTTTCTTGCAAGTTGTTGTTACATGATAAAAATGAAATAAAAAAAGATTTTTCAATATTTAGCAAATAGTAGTATTATATAGATTACCCCTTCTAGACATGCCTGACTATAAAAAAGAAAGAAAGAAAGAAAGAAAGAAGAAAAAAAAAAAAAGTTTCTCATATGTTTCATTAGTGGATCACGTTGGGCCACATCCTCACCCTACAAAAATTACAATCTTGGTATAGGGGCGGCAAGAAATGGTAGAGGGGCGGCAAGTGTGATAGCAATGTCCCTCTTATTGGTTAGGGGGTGTAGATTGACTAGATTACCCTTTTCACCTTAAATGGACTAATTTACCCTTGTTTTTTTGATTGAAAAGACTGAATTGTCCTCCATCATATAAACCTATTATGAGAAGAATCAAAATCAGTTTTTTTTTTTGTTTCATCTTCTCTACTTCCATTGTAACCGTAAGCATCACCTCCATTAAAACAAAGTCCGAAAATTCATCGTCTTCGATTAATCGGCGATTCGCAAAATTGATAATCGTTGATTGAAGTCTACATTATAGATGACGAATAAGAAGAAAGTTGACGAAGATTGTAGCGATTCTAATCAAGCAAATGTTCCATTAGGTGAAGAATAAAAATCTCAACTCCAAACCCCTCCACCGGAGAAATTAGTTGGAATGACATACATGAGGTATGTTTTGCGGAACCCATTTAGGGTTTAGTTTAATTTGTTCGTTTTAATTTCAATTTCTATCAAAAATTAGGGTTTTAGGTGAAAAATCAAGTTTCCATATCCTGGGTTTTGGTTACTTACGTTGCAATTAGTTTTATTATGAACCGTATCTGAAACCTTTGATGCTCGTACGGTTTGTAACAATTGAAATTTTATAGAGGTGTCCCCAAGAATGCGAAGAAGAAGAAGAATCAATTTGAGATTAGGCTTAGAGAACCATATGTAGGTAACTATGGGGTTCAATTAGAAGGAGCCGAACCTAATGATCAAGAAATTGAAGAGGTAAGATTTGAAAAGAACCTTGAAGAAGCTGAACCTAATGAACAAGAAATTGAAGAGGTAGGAGTTGAAAAGAACCTTGAAGAAGCTGATGATAATGAAGAGGAAGAAAATCTTGATGAATCCAATGGCGAAGAAGAGGAGGATAAAGAAGGAAATGGTGAAGATGAGGAAGAGGAAGCAAATGATGAAGATGAGGAAGAGGAAGCAAATGATGAAGAAGGAGTACAAAACAAGGGGAAAGAAATTGTTGTAGCTACAACTCCAGCTCCAGCTAAACCAAGTAAAGAAAAGAAGCCGAGAAAGGAACCCGCACCAAAAGGGTTGCATATTCCTAAAGGAAAAGACCTGTTGTTGCCAAGGAAGAAGAATAAAAGACCTTGGAGCGAGGCACCAGATAAGTCCTGAATCTTATTTGGTTATACCAATTCCGGGCCGCAAAAGTACTGTGAGACTAGGGTATGTTTCTCTTAACATATTTTTTGTTTTAACTTATTTCGTTTTTTTTTTTTTTTTTTTTTTTGTATTTATGTATATTTCATTAATCCAGTTTAACAAAATATGTTTGTATTTTTTAAAGGATCATGCAAGGGCGATCAAATTGGTCAAGCGTCAAAGAGCTAGTCATTGGCCATTAAGTGAAGAATGTGGTGATGTTCGTACTCTAGTGTCAAGTTCAGGATTAGGGCCTGGAGTTGAATACCCAATCGGAGTATGATAGTATAATGGTATACGCCCGGGGACGATATTGGCCGAAAACGATACGTTTCATCTCCCATTTGGAGAGATGACAATAATACTAGGACGATGTGAAGCAAATTCTTGACTTGGAAGTTGAAGGAAAATCTGTGTATGAAGGTTTTGATAACAACATGTCTTGGACTAATCTTCTGACCTTGTTGAAGAAACACTTGGGTGGGGTAAAGCAGAGACCGAGATGGAGTTTATGTTGGATGGTGGTTATGACCCTTCGGAACCAAACAAGATTAACAAGGTAAAGAAGCTGTTGTTGAATAATTTGAGGACGAAGTTTGGAGACACCCTCAAAAAGCAATTGGCAGGTGAGGTGATAGATGACACAAGGGCTAGGCGTACAACCACAACATATTTGTTGTATTCTATTGGGACCGTATTGATAACTCGGTAAATAGGGCGAATGTCCATTACCTACAATTGTTGAAGGATTTGAAGAAGACCAGAGAGTATTCGTGGGGCACCGCCACGCTTGCATATCTACTTGAAAGTCTAAGAAAGGCCTCGAGGGTGGAGCTTTGAAATTGCTGGGAATGTTGCGCTTCTAATGGTAAGTTTGGTTACATTTTATCATTTTTTTATTTTATGATTGTTTGTTATATTTATCTTTTGTATTCATGTCCCAATTGCTTAAATTGTTTTATATTTTTCTAGGCATGGGTGTATGACCACTTTTCGAGCTTGAGACCTCCTACTGAATGGGAAGAAGATGATGATAGACCTATAGGAAAGAAGTTTATGTTCACTGGTAGACAAAAAAGGAACAAAGAAAAGAGGCTCATTCAAGTGAGGCAGGAAATAGATGCTTTCACTGTTGAAGATGTTATCTTTGACCCTTATTTGAGGATTCAAAATGGAGTTGATGTTCGTCAGTTCACACATATCTCAGGCTACAACATACCATTGTATCATGCCACATGTTATGTTATGACCAATCCTCGTCGAACTCTACGCCAAATTGCTCATATTCAAGAAAAGGTCGTTAAGGAAAACTTCAAATTATCCAAGGATGGATCCGAGACAAGAGGCCCCACCATCGTACTCAACTACCGCCCAACTCCGACGATTGATGTTTGGAACAACCGCCATCAACAACAATACCAACTCCAAGCGGGAGAGGCAATGGCTTGTAACAACACGAAAGAAGCCGTTGATGATTACATAGATTGGTATTATCATTTTGGTCATCCACATGTGATTAATAATGATCCGGAGGCCCAGCCACTTATTCAAAAGGCAATAGAAAAAAGGAAGGCTGCCGAGGAGAGCAAAGAGACAAAGGGACTACAGTATAACTTCTATAAAATAATAGGCTTGGGACCGAGAAAAATTATTATTTTAAAGAGATATTATGTTATCGATAATATAATAAATTATTATTTTACAGTTAAATAATATATTATTATTATATAGGATAATTACTAGCTTGGAGGTTGAACAATAATTGTAGATTTTAAATAAAACGTCGCCTAATTTTGTAGAGATATTATATTATTGACCAATTGCAATAAGAATACAACCATCCAAGTATCAATCACACTGCAACACTTCTTTTTGCAATACAACAACGTGACTTTGGATCTTTTGAGTGCACTACAAACTATGAGGGATGAAATACAATTTGATTTGAATTTTTACGAAAATTTAACAAGTATAAATTTATTTCTTATTTTCATAGTAGCATTATTATTTTATGTATTATTTGGGACCTATTAATGCTTAAGAGAAACTTTTAAAATGTATTATTTTATGATTTTATCGAATTTATTATTTTAGCGCTAAGGGCCCGAGTTGGGACCAGGAAATTTTATTATTTTAAAGAGAATATTATATTATCGAGTATTACTTTAAAGAAGTTATACTGTATTTGGTATGACTTGGAGGAAACTATATTTCATGACAATACGTAACTTTGTTATCCTCATGACTTGGAATTTAGTTCTAATTTATATTATGTATTATGGAATAATCTCTTAAGACTCTTTTTAATGTGTTAATAGAAAGAGCGAGGACAACAGTTGGAAAATACTATGACTTCATGCATCCGTGCTAATGGTGTGATTAACGCTCCTCAACAAAGGACCTTACAAGAGCAAATAAGGAACATGCATGATCCAACCAGGAAAGAATTGTATGAGGGGTTGGTCACGGAAGAAAGAGGCTTAAAGAGGGGCAGAAAGTCCATTGGAGGTGCGAGTACTAGCCATAGTCAGCCGTCATCTAGCAGCGAAGAGACGCCTTTGGAAGAGGATGTGCATGGTGTGGGTACTAGCCAAAGAGGTGGTCATGGTCGCGGTGGTCGTCGTGATGGTCCTCACACTCGTGGTGGTGGTACCACCAACAAAAGAGGTCGTGGTCCTCGTGGTTAATTATGGTTATGTGACATTTGATAGCAGGACAACTTCTTATTTCTTAGCTTTGTGTGGTTCTTTTTAGTTTATGGATATTATCAAGAACTAATGGTTGTGTGGTTAGTTTTTAGCTTATGGATATTATCACGAACATGTTATGAATTGTGTAGTTATGGATTTTAGCTTATGAATTACTTGGAATGAATTAACATGTTATCAAATGTGTGGTTAGTTACTAGGAATGAATTAAAATTGAGATTTTTTAAAGTTATTCTATGTGTTACGGTTGGTAACAAAAGGCAAATTAGAAACCGTATGCTAGTTACGGTTGATCACGACAAATCCTTAAGAACCGTATATAAGTTACGGTTTGTAATGAAGCAAAGTTACAAACCGTAAATTACTCTGTAACTTCCAGAGTTAGAGAGCTCATACTTACGGTTGGTAACTACAACTCTAACGAACCGTAACTCTGGTATAAATAAATTTTACAGAGTTACGGTTGGTAATTGTGCTTCAGTAAGGAACCGTAACTCTGGTATATGTAATTTCTACAGAGTTACGGTTGGTAATTTTACAATCATTACAAACCGTAACTCTGATGAAAAATCAATTTTCAGGTCTACGGTTTGAAACTATATTTTAATTACCAACCGTAACTTATTTATTTCCTGGGTATTCATGAGCTTATCCACTGATTTGTCATTGGTTGATTTGAAAATATAGCCGTTGAAACCTTCAACGACTTTATTTTCAAAAAATATATCTGTTACATAATAAAAAAAAACCAAATTGTTATATATATATGCTTATCCTCCTCAATAGAAGTTACACCTCCACATGAATCATCTCTTACCTTAAACTAGATTATGGCTCCAAACCCTGAATTTACATTGGAAGAAGATTTATGTATTTGCCGCAACTTTGTTCTGTGCTATCCAAAAAGAGGAGAAGAACGACGCCGATGTGGTTTTGTGAGTACAAGTTACTTGAGAACTCTTTTTGAAAACTTTTGTCTCAAAGCAGGTAACCCTAATAACCGCGATGGAATGATGTTGTATGTTCGATATGGAACTATTCGGGATAACTTTCAATAATTTATGGCATTAGTTCGTATTATGGGTGAAATACGATTAAGGGGTGAAACTGATTTACCGAAGTTTTAGAGAGCTATATTCAAGAATGGAGACGATGGAAAAGGTCGAGTTTTCAATACTTACCTCATTTCAACATCCTTAAAGACTTCTATCGCACTCGTAGGCCTGGATATTAGTAATGGTTTAATGGTTGTAATGTTGGTTTAGTAATGAAGATGGTTCAGTGGTTTTAATTGACTTATATTTGTTTGGCTTGTGTTTCAGTGTTAGTTACAGTTTGTAAATATATTATCATTACCAACCGGAACTAACAATGGATGGTACATTGTGGTTCTAAGCATACTTACGGTTAGTAAGTATGTTATTGTTACCAACCGTAATTTACACTGATACCTTGATTTCCACTCAAATTAGCTAATCAAATAGATATGTTTGTGAACAAAATACTTCATATATTATCTAATCAAATAGACATGATATTATCACTTTTAATCATATCACATTTAGTCAAAATACCAAAATACAAATTATAAAATGGGCTTCACCAAGACTTGAAAATATTTAAGCATCCTCTTCATCATCGGTCATAACTACGAATTGCTTCGGCATAGACAACATTATGGCCTTCCATAATTCAATCCTTTTCTCAAATCGATTGCACCAAGTCTTGGGTAGTTCACCATCACAACCAAATTCCCTCCACAATGGAGGTAATGGACTTCCTTCATGCAATCGGAGACCGATGTAATGATTTCCTTCCACGTGCCCCAGGACAACAGTTTTTTTTATTGACAAGTCTTCGCCAAACGGTATTCTTGTTGGTGCAAATGTAGTGCTCATGTATCTGGAGATTAAATGAATGACGCAATTGAATGCATTGGCGAGTAGTTGGCCACATATAGGAATGTGCATCCAATATTAGCTTGTCAAACATATATTGCCGGTTAACCTCCTTTCCATTTCCTTGAAGCTCTCATTTAACACCTCATCGGTTTCGTTTCTTTCAACTCTCATCATCGGCTTATAGAAGTCGCGGTAACCACGTAGTTCTATTAAGCATTTTTTCCTTACGTAAGTAACTTGGTCACAATCCCACCCTATCGCGTCTTCAAAGGGTCCAAGTTGATCCACGAAGATGTGGTAACCACAATTCCCATCACCATGAACATCCTCCGTAGCCTTGATATAACCAGGAATATAGCCTTGAAAAAACGAAGGTAATATTCATAGAGAATGTAATGGTTCCGGCTATATCGACCATTCTTGTCTCTAGGTGGTGGTTTAGGCACTCCTTTTAGATGAATCGTCTCCTTCTCCTTCTCCTTTTCAACCATCGGACTCTTTCCATTGTTCCTTGTTAATTGTTTTACACCAACTTTACCAATAAGTCTTTTTATTGAACTATCTTGGGAGGAAACCTCGATTCCGACATAGGAACCTTGACCTTGATCTTTACGACCATTTCCTTGAACAACAACTTTGCTTCTTTCTTGTTGTTTAGAGCGAAATACCAAACCTTTTCCTTTAACATCAATTTTGCTTGTTGCACTTTCTTGAGTAGGAAGCTCGATACATTTTTGTTGTACATTTTGACGGCTTGGTTCTCCTTTATCCGCTTGACCTCTTTTTCGTTTGTTTCTACCTTGAACATCATCCTCTTCCATCTTACCCTCCGCTTCATATTCCTTTCTCAACCATTCATAACCACAAGGATCTATTTTCTTTGATTCTTCCACCAATTCTCTTGCTTTTTTATTTCCTACGTACCTCTTTTTTTTGGTAGGAGGCTTCCCCTTACCCTTCCCCTTTGGTGGTTCCTTGGTATCATACCTAAATTGTGGATATACGAAATCTCTCAAGTTAATCAACCATATTTGCCTTTGGCCTTGGCTTAGTGTAGCATATTTCTCGGCTAGAGCTTTTCCAATCTCGGTATCGGCAAACGTTCCTCCAAATTGTGGATCAAAAATTGTTTCACGGAATGTTAATTGTTTCCAAAAGGGATCAACATCTTGAATCGGGATCACTTTGTCTTGATATGTGGCTATAACATGCCGACATGGGAGTCCCAAACTTGTCATGTTTGGACAAACACACTCTTCTTCATAATCCCCCAATTCATAATGTTGTACTTCATACATTATCTTCTCAATTGCTTTGTGCGAAACTTGATGTGTAATTACCCTTAGCCACTCATTGTATATCCATTTAGTGTGTTGTTTACTTCGGCTTTTTTCAAAAGACTCCGTAACTATATCGTGATCACGGAGGAAATACGAATGCATTTCTTCAAATAACGTAACTAACCCACCATTAAAACTATGAAGTTTCTTCTTCAACCGGTTGTGAGATGACTCCGCCGTACTTGTAGCTTGGTTGTCATAGTGCCTATATTGGTTAGTGAACGCCGATACGAACTTCTCTTTGTGCGGATCCAACCAATTATCAAACAAATACTTCACAACACTTGGATAACCTCTTTTCCAATGAGCCACTAACATACGAGCTCTATCCTCATATTCATCCACGGTGATAGAATAGGTCAAGGCTCTCCACTCCGTTTTAAAACTTTCCCATTTTAGTTCCGCCAACTTGTCATCCTTCTTAAATTTCTCTTTGGCTTCATCTTGTTTATGTAACGGTAGTTTCTTTATTCTATCCATTTCGCTTTTTCGGGTTGGACGGACAAGACGCATGCACTTAGTTTCAATACTTTTCCACAAGTGGAACGTGCAAAGAAGGTTATGAGCTTCCGGTAAAAGCCTCCTTATTGCATTCAACAAAGCTTGCTCCTTGTCGGTAATAATCACCTTTGGAGTATATCCCTCTACGTAGAATAACTTCACTTGTTTTAGTGCCCACACATAGCTCTCTTCAAGCTCATCTTTCAAGAAGCAAAAACCAACACTAAAAGGAGCCTTGGTAGAAGTTTGCCCGACAATGTTCAACAACGACATCTCAAACTTGTTGGCTTTGTATGTGCAATCCATTAAAAGCACTTGATGAGAGCACCGTGCCAACTTCACAAACTCAGGATTAGCCAATAAAAGATGTCTTATTCGTCCTTTCTCATCATCATCGTGGAAAACCGAGTAATTATGCAACTCCCCTAAATTCCTTAATTGTTGCATTTCGTTCCTTTGTTCCCATTTCTTAGCCTTCAATTTTTTTCTTGCATTGTAGATGTTATCAAAAGTAGAAGCATTTTGTGGGTTTCTTTCCTTTAAGTGAGCGAGGATATCAATAGGCTTCATACGAATTTGTGTCAGTGATTCTACGATCTTCTCTTCTTCTTCGGTAAGGCGTCCAACATAAGCGTGTGATAGCAAACTCTCCGGTATAGGGTGGTTATGACTACCACATACAACTTTCTCCAAAAACCACCTTTTTGCCGCGTTCTTTTTAAACTGAAGCTTGAAGGGGCATCGGGTCTTCTTACTGAAAGTAGTATTCTTCCTCTTTGTCTTTGCTACTTGCAAGGTATCCTTTTTTGCGTGACTTCTATGTTGTCCATTACACTCGCAAACCATTTGAAAGGAACTATCACTAGTGGTACCATTACAAACTATGATACACATAATCAACTTTCCTCGTTCTCTAGCCCACTTCTTTGCATCGTCTTTCTCCTTCCATGTCTCCTCGGTTAAATAATGAGAGCTAGAATCTTTAGTGAGAAATTCATTTGCTAAAGGTTGGTCATCCATTATAGGAGGTACATCAACGACCTGGACAAAAATATACCAACATTAGTCTAAACGAGGCAATAAAACGAAAACATATATGAATATACGGTTGGTAACGAAAGAGAATAAACAAACCGTAAAACAGTTACGGTTGGTTACTGTAATCCTTTACAAACCGTAATAAGCTTACGGTTGGTAATTGTCATCCTCCAACATACCGTAAATACATCAAAAAGAATAGTAAAACACACAGTTAAATATACGGTTGGTAACTAAAAGTCACAAATACACCGTAATACGGTTACGGTTGGTCTCGATTTACACATTAGTAATCATAAATAGTGCAGTAAATACTCACATGCACATGATAAGTTACGGTTGGTAACTATTGCACGTACTTAGCAACCGTAATTATTTTACGGTTTGTAATCCAACAAATTTTACCAACCGTAACTGGTATAATTTCTGGGTTTTCCCAAAATTCAACCAGTTACGGTTGGTAACTACAAATTTATGTACCGTAACATGTAGTTACGGTTGGTCTAATGCTCAATTCCAACCGTATGTTCATCTGAAAGTTTTAAAAATTTGATCTTTTTACGTAATTTAGAGAATTTTGAGCAACAAAAAGCTAATGAGAACTAGTTTAGAAGTATACCTGGTTGAGTGAATCAAAATCTAGGGTTTCACAAATATCACATAAGTTTTCTTTTTCTTCTCCTCTAAACTTTTTTTTTTTTATAACTCTAAAAATCTGATTTTAGAGTTATAATAAGTGAAAATTAATTATCAACACTAATCTTGATTATCAACACTAATCTTGATTATCAACACTAATCTTGATTATCATTACTAATCTTGATTATTAACAATAAGGGCTAATTAGTCATTTCCAGATTTTCTTTGATAAGGGGCACTTGAATTTCCTTGTAATGACCTTTTTTGTCTTATTAGGTTGCCACCCCTCTACCATTTCTTGCCGCCCCTATACCAAGAGGTTACTATACGTGTGGCTAATTAGCAAGAGGTTACTATACGCGTGACTCGGTTTTCTTTTTAGGGTTTTTGAGTTTTCCCCCTAAACGAATTAGTAACGTAGCTTTCCCCCTAAATTGTTAATGCTAGTAACTTGCCCCTAAATCTAAATTTCTGCCCAAAACGTCCCTGGACTAGATGTGCGACCCACTTGTGTGCTTATTTAATTTTGGAGTACCGATTTTACCCTCATGTGATCTCATGATATATCATCTAACTGTTCGGTTAAAATCTACGGATCTACCTAACCTAGTGGAGGGCTAAATTTGTTGCAAAATTTAATTGTTCAGGTCATCTCCTCTGATCCATTTATGTAGAACAGGGAAGAGAAGCTTCGAAGAAAATCCGGGCCATTAAGTACAGTTGATTTTTTAATTAAAGTATTTGCATTAACCGATTCACAAAGCATGGAAAGACATGAAGCTTTTCTGTGGTCATGATTTTAGTAATGGTTTCTGTTGCAAAAATGTATTGTGATCTTGTTTTTTTCCTTGAGATGCAAGTGCAACTCATCATATATATATATATACTAGGGTATCACCCAGGCCTTTGGCATGGGCTCAACCTCTCGTGCGCCTTCGGCGCGTAGGACTTTATGGTTTGACGACGGCTGTCAGCACGTCCAAATCCTTATGGCTTGCGGCTTCCAAATCCTTTCGTCTCTTGGATTATTGTCTAGATAATGTGCATCAATCTGATTCATTTGGTAAAAGTAAAGTTATTTGGCCACGCTGTCAGTATGTCTTAATCCTTCTGGTTCTTTGGGATGTACAGTATTGTATGAACCCCTCGTAGGCTCGTACCCGGTGGTATGTGATAGGGAAACAATGATGGCACTTAAATAAGTCTTGCGCTCAGTACTTGCAATCAAAGATAGTGTATTCTTTTTACGCCTGCAACATGCTCCTTTACCTTTCACCGATGATCTTCATAAATGAATCCCCCTAAATTTGTCAGACCAATGGTTTACGCCTTTTGCAGTCAAAGGAAACCCTCTTTGAATATATCTAATCAAAATTAGATTTGGTTGGTTATTTCAAATTTCTACCGATATGTTTTAGTCTACAGTATGAGATGTGGACAACGACATTAATCAAATGTACAAACTACGCGCATTACTAACAAATAATTGTTGATGCATCTAGAGTGAGTAGTACGGTACATTAATTAAATAACCCACGACCAACATTAGGCAGAATGATTACTAAAAGTTCCAAAATGAATTAAATTGGTTCATGATGTTCCAAAAAGTTACATTTCTGATCCGTGGACGCTCTAAAACAATTCAGGAAAAAACCAAAGTGCATAAATATAAGTGACATTTATTCCCTCCAACCAAAGATAGGTTCGTCTAGGTGCCATCCTAAAGCATCAACCAAGTTGCTAAATCTGACGGGAATGCTCCACATTATTTAACGAAATTCCAAGACCACAAAAGTTTGTCAAATTCATTGAGTCCAGCAAGACCACCATTTTTTTAATCTAAATTTCTCAACTTAATCATCATTAAAAATGGAACTTAAGCATGATTACCTACCCAAATTGTTCATTAGGACTATAAACTTTACAATCATCACGAAATTCTGGATGTACCTCTTTCTTCTACTCCATTGTGGTGTTCATGCTTTCCCCATCACACTTCCCACCCTTGCCTACAAACTTGACATCAACAAACTAACTTCCTCTTCGAATTTAGTCAACCAATTACATCACCTCACCATTATCACTGGATCGTTCATAACTGTCGAAAATTGCATCTCCTCTAAGCGTCAGCAACAACAAATGGGGACATGAGAAAATGAAAAAGACATAAGAAAAATGAAAAGACACATATAAGAGTTATTCATACACGAACAGTGAAGGGAACAAAAAAAAAATGATTTTCTGCCGGATCCATCGACATTCCTGTAAGATCAAAACCAAATCACCAAGTTTAAAAACCCTCAACTCCGTTCCCTTTCACTTCACTGAATCCAACTCCTAAACTATCTACATTAGGAGGCAGGGAGAGACGAAGAGACATTACCTGAAAAGTGTGGTCAATGAAGGGGAAGAACTATCATAAGAGAGGTAGATTTCTGAAACAGTTTTAACGTTTGAAGACCATGATACTCATCTACTTCTCGTGGGAATAGGTCAGTTATGGTAGTTTTAGAATCACCTTGTATGAAAGACACGTGGGGAGAATAGGGAGAAAAATGTGGAGGCTGTGACACATATGATTGCCGGCAGTTTGCAACTTCGATCGAATTTTGAACACATCCAAAAGGAGCGCTCAAGATTTCTTCAAAGATACATGGAACAGTGGATGAGCCCAAAATTCATCTTGACCTCTCATTGTCTTTCCCAGACTCCATCCCAACCACTCTTTGTCCCCTCCAAAAAGGTATATTATATATATATAGGCCGAGGGAACATTCAGACGTATTCCAGCATGACAACGAAATTCAATTAGAGAACCTTTTTTTTTTGTTTACTGTTGTGACCATGTTCACCTCTTTACGGGTAGCTTGTGTAGATTTAGCCCAACTTTAATTGATGCTTTCAAGGTGCTCGATGTAATGCTTGTGAGTAATTTGGATGCAGACACATTTCCATGAACGGCTAGGGGACCTATGTAAAGGCGAAACATAGATGATATATAACATGTGAGGGTGAAACAGGTATTTTAGCGTTAAATATACACATGAACGGTTGGCACAAACAATAGGAGGACATTTTGGGTATAAATCATTGTTTAGGGGGTAAGTTACTAATATTAATAATTTAGGGGGAAAGCTACATTACTAATTCGTTTAGGGGGAAAGTCAAAAACCCCTTTCTTTTTTGTTTTAGACCTCTCAGTCTTTCAAGAATTTTCGTATTTAGAATTAGGAAAGATTTGATGATATGGATTTAAAATGGGAAGAGAAAAAAATATATAGATCGGACTTCTCTTTGACACCCACCTGGAAATGTTAACTTTCCAAAAAATTAAGAAATCTATTATAAGGGCTCTAAGGTTTGAGTTTTGAGGGCTCCTAAAGATTTTAGTGTCCTAAAAGAGGATAAAGGGGACCTAAACCATATTCAAATATACTAAAATACCCTTCATCCCTTAAATACCTAAACCTAAACCAAAGAAACTAAAATCAGTTTCATTCCATTCCTTCACCTCGATCGCCTCTCACCCTCTTCTTCTTCCCCATCGCTCTCCATCACTTCTTTTCCCATTAATAGTCGATTATCAAAATTATTCATCGTCGATTAAAACCTCTACAAAGATTATGGGACGTACTGATGATCCTAAGAGAAACAAGAATCGAAAACCAGTTAATTCATCACATGCAAGACCAAATGCTCAATCCGATGAAGATGAAGAATTGAACAATCAAGGAGGTGAAACGCCATTTAATCCACCCGAAATGACTTCAATAAGGTAAAAATCGAAAACCCATCTTATTTCATTGATTTTTATTGCATGAATACACAGATTCGATCGAATTAGGGTTTTCAAAAATGTTTCAGAAATTTATACGGTGTGGAGTTCTTATTTTTCATACCGTAGACAATTCATATGGTTTGAAATCTTCAAAGTGTCAAACCGTATCTTTAAGATTCAGTTTAAGATTCCCCACCGTATGTTGAGTTTCCATACCGTATGTTTATCTGTGTCTGAATACGGTGTGGATTTAAAACCGTAGGTAAAATCACCTAGATTGTAGATAATTCCACACCGTACCTTTAACTGTGTTTCTCTACGGTTTGTGTTTCAAACCGTATCTGTAACTGAGTTTCATTACGGTTTGTGTTCCAAACCGTACCTCTAACTGAGTTTGTATACGGTTTGATTTCCAAACCGTATGGATTTGGAAATGAGTTATACTAGTTTGGGGCTATGAAGAAAAGTATTTCTATCTTAATGAATCTGACCTTTGTGAGATTGTAGTTGCAGGAAATCCTACACTACACCCCTCACTAGAATATACACAATGAAGTCATTTTAAGATGAATGATTATGATTCCTATTGATTGAATACTTGAATCTTTACAATATGAAATAGAAATGAGTTATAGAATTACAATCACTCTAAAACTTTCTCTCTCCTAATGACTTGATTAACAATTCAAAAATAACTCCCCTTTACAACAGACTTACTCAACCCTTTATATAGGGTAGTACACAGTGGATGACAGCTAAGGTATCCTTTATTTTCGGGAATGACTTGCGAAATATCGCAAGTGTACATGTATTAATTTTCGCGACACTCCTGAATTTCGCTGAGTCTTCACATCTTTCTCATGTTCTGGCTGTCGTCATTCATTGCGTCATTTACATTATTCTTCTACGATGCCCTCGCAATGTCGTCATTTATTAATCTCGCGAAGTATTGATGTCGCGATATTCTGATCTTACATAGATCATACATTTCTATTCAGTGTCTCTTATTTCACAATTGAAATTGGGTTTTATTCAAAAGACTAAATTTTTCATCATGGGTTTTATTTAGTTAGTTGAGAGCTTGAATTTTTAGGGTAATTGAGGGTTAGGAATTTGATTTTTTGGGGAAACAGATATATTTGATTATGGGTTTGCTAGACCTATTTGCAAATTTCATATGATTACTGTCTACTTGAGCTAGGAATTCTCTGCAAGTGAGGAATTGAAAATTATGGCATTCTTTTAAACTCAAGTCTAGTTACTGCAGCTTAGTTCTCTTTTTGTATGGTGTTAAATTGCTATGTGTGTTTGAAAGGCTATTAGCTTCATAAAGAAGCTTCAGAATGGTTGTGCTATTAAATTGCTATGTGTGTTTGTATGGTGTCAAGTTGTAGTGTGTGTTGAAAGGCCATTGAATTGCATGCCTTCCATTTTACTGTATAAAGACATGGATTGCTAATCATGTTATACTCTAGTTCCATTTTTTGTTTGCCCTTTTTGTGTTTAATTCTTGAGTGGTTACTTTGGGGATGATAGCCGTGTTATTCGAGATACAATTTGCAGGTATCGTTTAATTTGGTATCACCACTTGTGGTTAGTACTTAGGCTAAGCAGTAATCTCTTTGCGAATAATATGATGAAATGATAGTTTGCACAGCTTTGTGAATCTCCTATATGCTTGTAAAATCAGTGGTTGTCAATTTTTCAAAACACAGCTTTGTAATCTGCTTAGAAGTAGCATTGCTAAATTTTGACAAAATGAATAGGAAATTAGGAATATTTCATGTAAATATTTGCTTTACTCTGCTCTTTGTAACTTTTTGTATCCCAATTTTTCAGCTTTGTTTACTTCATTATATGTGCTAAACATAGTTGTTGACATATGTTAGGAATCCACAGCCAAGGGATAACTTAAAGAAGAAGAGAACGCAAGAAGTATCACCAAGTCAGGAGAGGACTCTAACCCCTCGTAACAAGATTCCTTTGGGCGCTAAACAAAGGAACAAAGGTATCGTTATTGGTGAACCAAGACAAGAGAATACTGACCGTTCACTTCCTATCTATGAACAACCAACACTAGAGATTGCTGAAATTCAAGAAGGAGGTACAAGTGTTGGTCCTTCGGTTACTCAACCTGCAAAAGAAGGAAATGATAGAAAGAAGCATCCACCTCCACCTTCTGCAAAAGAAGTCATCGAAGCTATGAAGTTGTTGCCATAGAAGGCGGATGGCACTGCTTGGGGTCAGCCTAGAGATGAAGGCAAGGTATTATTTAGTTATAAGACCTCATGGGCTGCAAGAGTTTGTCTTGCACAGGTAAAAAGGTTTCCCTATTGATTGTATATTAAACTAGCAAAAACAATGATTAGTAGAAGAACTTATTGTAGAACTTATTTGCAGTTTCATTAAACTTATTGTATGTTTTTGTAGGATCATAAAACAGGGGTCCCTAAACTGAAGCGTCAAACGACCCTTTTTGGTCATTGGATAACGAATGTGAAAGGGTTATAGAGTTGGTAAAAGCTTCAGGGTTATGGCCTGCAATTGAGTACGTGTAGAAGAACTTTGATATTGTTACTTTTTTCGGATTTAGGGAAAGATTTTGGGGCGAAACAACCACTTTTCACCTTCCGTTCGCCGAGATGACTATCACCCCGGATGATGTTTATCAATTTATCGGGCTCCCCGTGGAAGGTAAAGTTGTCTTTCAGGATTTTGACCACCAAATGTCATTTGAAAAGCTTTTTGAATTAGCCTTTGAGTGTCTTGGATGGACCAAGTATGTGGCTGAAAAAGAGTTTCGGTCTTCTGCTGGAACCAAACAAGGTCAAAAGAGGCCCAAAAAGGACGGAGAAAGACAATCATCTAACATAATGAGAAAGATTAAATTGAAGAGTTTAAGGCAACAGTTTGAAGGATCTTTGGAGAAGGACAAAAGTGGACTGGTGGACGAAGCAAGTATTAGACATACATCTATATCTTATTTGTTGTATACTCTTGGAACCATTATTTTCCCCGATCTTACGGGTAATAGGGTCAATGCTTGCTATCTACAGTTGTTGAAGACACTCTCTTCTGATTACATGACTAACGACGTGCCATGGTACTCATGGGCCACTGCTACTCTTGCTTTATTATTTGATTCTCTTGGTAAAGCTTCTAGGTGGAATTGCTTCCAAGTTTCAAGAAATGTTTGTTTTGTCCAGGTATTCATTTTTATTTTCATTTTTGATTATTTTCTTCAATTTGTTGTAGTGTACTTTTATATGGATTATGGCGTAACTAAGTATGTATAATTTCATTATGTTTTTGTGCATTCATGGGTTTATGATCATTTTCCTAGTTTGAGGCCAAAGGAGAATACGAAGTGGCATGCATGTTTACCTACAGGAAATAGATATCCTTATTCTGGAGTTCAACAAAAGCATAAAGAGAAAGACATAGGTGAAATAAGGTATCAATTGGACACTATGACAACAGATGATGTGGTGTTTGACACATATCTAGACCTCGATGATAATGGAGATGACCGATGTCATTTTTCAAATGTGGCAAGCTACAATGGACCATTGTATCATCCAGCAGGGTTCGCGATGGTTAATCCTCGTAGAGTTCTTCTTCAACTTGGTTTCGTCCAGAGAATAGTTCGGGAAGAAGGTTTTGCATTGGACACAGAACACTCCAGCATTTCTGTAGGACCAGAATATCGCGACAGCAATATTTCGCGAGATTAATAAACGATTACGTCGCGAAGGAGTCGCATGGAGGTAAATAAATGACGTAATGGATGATGACAGTTAAAACATGAGGAAAGTGTGAAGACCTGGCGAGAATTAGGGGTGTCGCGAGGACAAGCACTTACACGCTCGCGAGGATTCGCGAGTTGATTCCGAAAATAAAGGACAACTCAGCTGTCATCCGCTATGTAATACCCTATATAAAGGGTCGAGTAAGTCTGTTGAAGGAGAGGTCTATTGGAATTGTTAAGCAAGTCATTAGGAGAGAGAAAATTAAGAGTGATTGTAATTTCTTTAGCTACATTTCTACATTTTTTGTAAATCTTTGAAGAAAACAATTAATAAAACACATTATTATTCATCTTCAAATGGATTGAATAAGCAAATTCGAGTGAGGTGTGTAGTGTGGGATTTCCTGCAACTACATATGCGCTAGAAACAGGGACTGAAGAAGATCAACCTTGTGAATTGAAAGAATTAGGGATAACAAGAAAGAAATCTTGAATAATTTTTAACAAATTACTAAAATTGAGAAATGGCTAGGAGAAAGAATGCATCAGAACAACCAACGATCGTAAGGAGAAGTGGAAGATTAGTGGGAGAAAGAAGAAATGAAGTAGGTGAACCATCAAGGATAGATGCAAGAAATGGAGAAGAAGATCCAATTCAACCACCAATTCAACCATCACTCAACCACCCGGTTCAACCAAGCGCTAAACGAGTAATCGATTATGACGGGGTGAGTGTGCATACATGGAGATCAGATTCTATGGAAGAAAGAGAAGAAGTGCAACAATTGATGAATAGTGGACAGGAAGAGAGAAATCGAGAAGAGATGGGAGAAACAATTCGTGGAAATGAAGAAATCGCGGCATTAGAAACGCTGAGACAGACAATACACAAAGAAAGGCGGTTAGAAGCAGAAGAACGTGCGAATCTAACAAGGCAAAACCACGAATTGAGGATGGAAAATAGGAGGCTGCAAAATAGAAGATCAAGAAGTAATAACAGATCGAGATCAGGATCGAGTAGAGAAAATGGGAGAAGAACATTACCTGCAGAGAACATTAATGAAGAAAATTTGGAAAGAGAGTTAAATCATGGCGAAGAAGGTCGCGAAGAGAGAGAAATAATAGAAAATCGTTATATTTTGGTGAACAATCACGATGATGGAAATCAAGAAGATAGGCAGCCTCGAGGACAGAATAACCCAATTAATGAAGAAAATCAGGAGGAAAGAAGAAGAACACTACATGGGAGAGAAACACAAAGGAAACAAAAGGAAATTGAAGATGATATTGAAAAGCATTACATTGAGCAAGCACGTCTAGCCGCGAGAGAGAAAGATTGAGAGCAGAAATGGAAAATCGGGAATTGGAAGAGGCGATCCGCGAGAATAATCATGATAATCGAGAGAGGAGGCGCGAGCGAAATCGCAACAATGGAGATATTAACGAAGAATACGAAAGAATACAAAAAAGTAGACACGAACGAAGAAGGAGAGAAGCGAGAATTAAAGAGACCGATCAATTCAAATTACAGAGGCAAATGAACAAATTCTGCGAGAATTGGCAGAGATGAGAGGAATATTGAACAACGAAGAGAAGGAGGAGGGAGAAGGCAGTTAGATGAAGCTATCGCGGAGGCTGCGAAAAATCCTTTTACATTAGAAGTGCGAGTTAGGAGGAATACCCCCAAAATGCAACTTACCAGTAGCGCTAACTAGCATTTTTGATGGATCAACTTGTGCGGTACAACACATCAATGCTTATGTGAGATGTATGCTACAATGGGAAAACCATGACGCTATATTATGCAAATACTTCGCGTCAAGTTTAACAGAGAAACATTGAAATGGTTTGAGGGTTTACCAAGGAATACGATCACATCATTCAATCATTTAGGCTATATTCTTGGGGCGTATATAAGTAACAACTCTTCGCGACTGGCATTGAAGATGTATTTGGACTAAAACAAAGAGTTGGCGAGAGTTTGAGACATTTAACCGTCGAGATGGAAGACGATGTGCAGCGAGATGGCCGGCGGGAGGTAGATGAAAGATACCTCATCTTTGTCATTCATAAATGCTATGTTCGCAACCAATCTATTATATGTTCAGGTTTTCAGAGTTAAGAATACAATTAAAATGACTGAATTACGAGAGCTCCAGGAAGAATATATTGCTTTAGAAGAAAGACAGAACGAGATAGAATCTTACCCAGTGGCGAACACAAATTCTAGTGTCGCAAATGGAAGTTTATTACCTCAACCAATACACACGGTGGCGAGCACATCGCAAGGTCAACAAGAAAGAAAAGCGATTGATATAGAACCAAAGTTAGTAGCTATGGGAAGTCGCGATCAGGAAGAGTTTGAAAGAGAAAGAAATTTCTACAACCGTGGCGGAAACAATAAAATTCGAAGGCTTGATCAACCGCAAGAAACCTATGGAGGTCAAAGGTATAATTCGCAAGAGACTTACGGAGGCCAGAGGCAGAATTATCATAGAGGACAATGAAGTCACAGAGTAGTGTGGGAGGAAATTAAAATGCCGCCATTGAACGCCAGTGTGGAAAAAATATGGGAAGCAAGACTTTTGATTTTAAACATACCTGCACCATGGAACATGGGAAGTGAACCACCACTGGAGATAGCAGTCACGAGTTCTCGTTCTTACCACCGCTTTCATGGGCACCTAACAAATGACTGCAGAAACATCAAGAGAATTATCCTAAGAATGATTGATCAAGGAAAGCTAAATCACTTTTTAAAAGAAGAAGAGAAAGTTTAACATTTGCCACCCCCACCGGCAAAGGGAAAAGAAACATTTGTTATAGAAGTTGGGGCAAAGGCTAAAAATTTGTTTTGCAACTCCATTGTACACTCATACCGCACTATTGAAGATTTTCATGACAATGTACTTAGTAGAGTTTTCGCGAGGATGCGATGATAAAGAAGTGATGAATGTTGCGAAGACATCGCAGCTAAAAGAGTGGCAACTGCAGATTATTTCTTTCTCGGCTGAAGAAGTACCCAAAGGAAGAGAAACACATGATAGCCCATTGGTTGTGAAGCTGGAAATTAATCCAAAACCCATTGATGGCGAAGATGATGAAGCGGAAAATTATTGGGCAATCAATAGAATATTAATTGATACTGGCAGTTCAGTCAACATTCTTTTCTACCATACTTATAAAACTATGGGAGGAAGAGATGAAGATTTGATCCCTTCAACATACAAAATATATGGTTTCAATGGTACCGCGAACAAGCCCAAAGGAGAAGTGCACATGAGGATACCCTTGCAGGGGTTATCAACTGATATTTTGTTTTGTGTAGTTGATGTGGAATCTCCCTACAATGCATTGATTGGAAGACCATGGCTTCATGAAATTCTGGGTGTAGCATCGACATACCATCAGTGCATAAAGTTTCCACATCCCAGCGGTGTCGGAATTATAAAAGGAGATTGGATAGAGGGGCAAAAATGTTATGAGGTGGATGTAGAGAGCTGCGAAGAGAGAACAGCAAAAAAGAAAGGTTGGAGGAAGAATGTACAGGATGAACAAAGAAAAGAAAGACTAATGGTAGATGCCATAGAAACAAAAGAAGAAGAGATCTTTGCGAAGTGAATGCACAAAAGCAACTGAATATCATGAAGCAAAGGAGACATTGAAATGGTGGGCTGATGCGGAGGCAGAAGGAAGTAAGAATAAAAGGTGTAAAAAATGAATACTCGCGAGAAAAGATAACAATTTAGTGGTGAAAGCATGATAAGGATAAGAAGCAGAGATGATGGTTGCGGAAAAATTGTGTGAGAATCTCGCCATGAAGAATGTGTACCAATCTATTGAATAATTGAAATGAAATTGTGCGAAAACTTCGCAGACAAATGATTGAATAATTTGATAAAATGAATGAGTGAGTGAATGGGACAAACCTTTATGGCGTACACCCTAGTTCGCGATTGATATTTCGCAAGAGGCAAATGTAAGACCTAAAGTACGTCATGTAAGGTGGTATCTCTTAACATGGCTCAAGTGGAAGGTTACACCGCTCCTGAAACCTGGGTCATGGAGATTTGGGGCCCATAAAAGCCTATCCGGGGGAGATACCTTGGATTTCCAACTATATATATAAGGTTATACCCTGGTTGGACGCCTTGAGGGTCTCTTCCAAGGAGTCCAGTGTATGACCAAGGCGCCGAGGTACACGGTTGAGTCAAGAGTGCGGGGAGCATGGAACTTCCTTACCACTCTTGACAAGTCTTGGCACATGCTGCACTCGGCCCGAAGAAAACTCCACTTAGGGTGCAGTCTCGTAACCATAAGCCCTATAGGTATAAGGGATAAGAGGCTGCGAAAACAACTGGTTGTTGTTAAGACCGGATGGGAGGAGCTAGTCTTGTATGGCCGATGTACGCCTCCTTGAAGGGGCAACCAGGGAGAAGATAAGGGCGGCACCCTCCATTAGGGAGCTGATAAGTGTCAAAAGACGCAAATGTCATGAGGCTTTATTTTCGCAAGAAAATTTAGGCTTGTCATATTTGTGCAATGATCCTGCAGAGGCAATAATACTAACGCGAGGGTAAGACGAGATCAATGGGTTTTTACATGAAAGTGTAAGAACGTCCTGCGATTTCGTCGCAAAGACGACAATGTCACGGGATTTTATGGTCGCAAGAACATTTAAACCTGTCATATTGTCGCAAATATAATGTCCTGCAGAGGCAAAAATACTTAAGAAATGATAAGACAAGGTCAATGGGTCATTACATGAAAATGTAAAGACGTCCTGCGATCTTGTCGCAATGAGGGGTGGCAAAATAAGACCTTTACTTAGGAAGGCAAAATAAGACCACACAAATAATGATAAGGCAAGATCAATAGACTTCTTAATCCATGAAGATATCTCGCGAGAATGATTATATCTAACTCGCAAAGTTGATTATATCTTATGGACAGAGGCAAGTGAGAAGTTATAATTACAAAGAAGGGTTGTTTGATTAATATATCTGAACAAAGGAAGCAAAAGTTGAAATTTACATTCAATAGTCAAAGATATATGTATACAGATATTACAAGAAATCAAAGAAGAAAGAGAAGTTATTTCTTTCTTTGGTTCTTCTTCTTCATCCGATTCTTTGGTTCCATCACTCTCGTCGTCGATTCTTCTTCATTAGCTTCACTATCGAAACATCCGAGACAGGCAAGTTCTGGGAACTTCTTCAACAAGAAAAGGATATGAATGAAGAGGATATTGTGATCATTACAAACTATTTCCATAGCTTGATTGCGAAAACGAACAACATCATTATTAAAATTCGCCACTGTAGTTTGGAATTGCTGCTTCAATTTAGAATATCTATTCTCGCGAAGAGAGAGATCCTTTGCGAGACGTTCTTTTTCGATTTCAAGCTCTCCAATCCTTGTCTGAAATCTCTTTTCAGATTCTGAAAACATGAGAAAGTGAGTTAATGATAATAGTACAAAAAGAAAAAGAACAGAAAAGCAAAGAAGTGTAATAAACAACCTTCTCTTTCAAAGATCATATCCTTGATTAAGGAAGTTTGCTCGGCGCGAAGACTAACATCGACACCTAAGTTATTTCTAGCATTATCTAGAACCTTCGCAGCCCAGGCAAACTCATCATCATTATTTATAACAAGAAGTGAACGAATTTGGTCTTCTCGCTTGCTAAGTATGGTATTCTGACGAAGGAGTTCATCTCGCTCAACTTGCACATCAAGGAGAGATTTTTGAAATTTTGCTAAAGCTTGTGCACCTTTGTTAGTAATGCGATCTTTTGCATCTATGAGATCACTAATTTTCTTCCTTAAGGTTTTGGCTTTCTTCTCGGAATCAAGGTACATTCGCTTAAATTGATTGGCTAAATGCAAACTGGATCTATGTTCAATCTCTAAGAGGCGATGTTTGGTTTGAAGTTCATTTAATGGAAGAGAATCTATTTTATTTGATGAACTATTTAAGGATTCGTTGAGATAAGTAAGAAGAATATCATTATCCATAGGCTCTGGGAAACGAATGAAGAAGAATGGCTTCTTCAGAGAGATTATATATGTCTGTGAGAATAATAAATCAGGAGTAAAAAAAAAATGGAAAAATGAAAACGATTTGAAGAGAAAGAATTTTATACCATATAGTTGTTGATTTGCACTATGAAGAGTAGATACTTTAGTCTTCTGAGAATCAAGCTCGGTTTCCAATTTTTGAATTCTCTCATCTTTATCGCGAGAAGACGCGGCTTCAATTTCTAATTCTCGGATTTTCTTGTTAAGTTGAAGATTCTTCTTTTCAAGGTTATTGCGTCTCTTCTCAAGGTCCGAGGCAACAACGAAAGAAGCTCTCATGACTATAGAAGAAAATAAAGAAATAATTAAAACAAAACTCAAAAGTGAAATCACAAAGAAACAAAGGAATATGAACATACCAAAGCATTGAGAGCATTTAAAAGACTAGGAGTCATTGTTCGGGAAATTCCGCGAAAAGACTCAGTGTCCTCCAATAGTGGGGCGTCGCAGATTTTGGCGAGAGCTTCGCAAGTAGCGGATAAATTATCATCTCCCAGTCCTTGCATAGGATCAGAAAAAATACCAGATAATAGCGACATAGCAGAAGTATCTGAATGAGTCCCCTTAGCAGAATAGATATCGACCTCATTTTCATTTTCTGAGTCCTCGCTGACTTGGGAATTAGAATGGGAGGGAGATTGAATTTTTCGTCTTTTAGAAGATGGACCAGAAGATTTGTCCTTGCGAGAAATGGCCTTATTCTTGCCTTTAATTTTTGCAGCATTAGCTTCTTCATCATTAATCTTTGCGGTTTCAACTACTTCAACACCAATCTTCACACACGAATAAAGATAAGAAACAGAGGCAACAATATTTTTTAAAATAACAAAAGAAAATGTTTCTTACTTCATCCGTGAGCGATCGAAGTATCGCCAGGATATTTGGTTGTGGATTCTCTTTGTATTTCTTTCTCATTCTGGTGATCTAAAATTTTTCTAAAAAGTTAATAAATGAAAGAAATGGAAGACATAGCGAAGCAAATTTTAAAAGGGAATATACCTCTTTTGTCTTCTCAGGCCACTTAAATTCCTAAGGAGAATAATTCGCGAGATTGGCTGGGAGTGCATGTGAACCTGCGATATAAGGTCCACTCAGAAAAAGAGGTACAACCCACCACTTTTCATCTTTGGAGTGGCGAGGGTATTATTTTTACCCGAATGCTACCAATGTCCGCATGAGTGAGCGCTTTGTCAAAGATCGACGTTATCGCTTTTTCTTCAATCGAACACCCAATGAGATTTATCGTTTCTCATAGTTATGATCGAATAATCTGCAAAGAAGTTGTCCACGGTATACTTCTCGGCAATTATTGGTAAATTCGCAAATTGAGGATCTCTAACATTATCAGGGTATAAAGATCCTTTACCGGCGCCACGATAGGCGAATTCAAGCATCAGGCGAATACAGTCGCCATTCAATTGATAAACAGCCCGCGAGAATTTCTCGTGAGCAAGAATCTCATAAAACAATGGTCTTTCGGGATTATATAGAGGAATGGGGAGCCCTGCGAGGAGTTGACCTAGCGAGACTATGATTTTCTGATCATCACATTGATGATCGAGAAAATAATTTGCGAAAGCATAGATGAGGATTCTTGATTTGGAATGGTTGATAAAGTGAAACCTTTTTCCTTTAATTTCTGGAAAACGTCATTGAAAAGTGGTGCGTATGTACGACCAAGTGAAGCCATTATCAGGGTATGGAAATGAAGAGAGAAGTGAAGAATCGAAAAGGAAGCGAAGAGTGAAGCGCAATTTGCGGAAGAAAAAGTTGAAGGAAAGTTGCAGAGAGAAAATAAAAAAGAAGAAGAGAAAGAGGAGAAAACTATATATATAGAGAAAGATTTTGGGAAAATAAGTGCATTTAATGCGAGATGGGACACGAATGGTCAGAAATAAGCGGTTGGATGAAACGTGTCAAGAAAGGAATGGAAGAAAAGACATCTGTTATAAATTCTATGTAAAAATTATGGGGTTAAAACAAATAAGGATGAGCTGTTGCGACATTTCAAGATATTGATTCTCATGATACTCTCTTCTTCGCAGAGAATACATGAGAAGAGGCAAGATGTAGGACCAGAATATCGCGACAGCAATATTTCGCGAGATTAATAAACGATTACGTCGCGAAGGAGTCGCATGGAGGTAAATAAATGACGTAATGGATGATGACAGTTAAAACATGAGGAAAGTGTGAAGACCTGGCGAGAATTAGGGGTGTCGCGAGGACAAGCACTTACACGCTCGCGAGGATTCGCGAGTTGATTCCGAAAATAAAGGACAGCTCAGCTGTCATCCGCTATGTAATACCCTATATAAAGGGTCGAGTAAGTCTGTTGAAGGAGAGGTCTATTGGAATTGTTAAGCAAGTCATTAGGAGAGAGAAAATTAAGAGTGATTGTAATTTCTTTAGATCTGTTCTACATTTCTTTGTAAATCTTTGAAGAAAACAATTAATAAAACACATTATTATTCATCTTCAAATGGATTGAATAAGCAAATTCGAGTGAGGTGTGTAGTGTGGGATTTCCTGCAACTACAATTTCATCGAGTAATGTGAATTTGGTCTACGAACCAGCACCGGCGTTCGCCGACTGGAATTGCCTTGATTCAATCCAATACCATTTTAAAAGGACTTTGTTATAAGCTATTCCTGGAACTAAAGATGCCGATGCCGATTACTTTGATTGGTTTTATGAGTGGGGTCATCCTCATGTGATTAATAAGGATCCGGAAGCTTTGCAATATCTAGACAAAGAGGTTGGTTCAAAAACACAGAATGAGCTAGTGAAGTTGGTGAATCATTGGAAGAAACAAGCCTTGATGATGGTACGTTATTACACTACTATATTTCGAATTTATTTAAATTCATGTTATATACAAATTTGTGATATTCTTTGGTATGTAAATAGGCTTCTAGATGTAAGGTCGTTGTCAAGGACATTACCGGTTGCATTGATGCTAACCAAAAGATGACGGTTCCACAAATGAAGAATCTGCGAAGCCAAGTTAAACACATACCTCACCCTGATAAAGAAGCTCTCTTTGAGGATTCAAGTGCTTCAAGTGATGATGCCGAACCAAGTGGTACTAAGAGGAACAAGTCTTCATCTAGCGAAGCTTCTTCCAGTGGGTCTGGTAGCCAGCGAGGTGATTCTTCTTCTACTCCCGATGAATTTCAAGAGGATGTTGAAACTAGAGCTCAACCAAAAGGTGCTAAGTTATGGTAGTTGTTTGACATGGATTTATTTCCTTTATGTTGGATTATGAATTTCCTTTATGTTGGATTATGAATTTCTCATGTTAAGACTCTAAGTTTAGCTTGAATGAATTACCTTTAGTTATTTATTTGTCCAAGTTAATATCCAATGAGTTGTTGTTGCTGGCACTTGGCTTGACAGATAAAAGAAGCAGCAGCCAAGGAATGGATTTACCATTGAAGAATGATAGTTTTTTTTTGAAAGACAAGTGAAACATACGGTATGAAATCCAAGCCGTAGGTACTGTAACGGTGTGGAAAGCAAACCGTACGTAAACACATACGGTTCTGAATGCAAACCGTAGATCATGTTACGGTGGGGAAAGCGCACCATAAGTAGCCCTGAGTTTATGTACGGTTTGTTTTATCTCAGAAGAATAAGTGTTACAGTTGTTGAGATAAGTAGCGTACGGTTTGAAAATCCGAACCGTAAGTCCCCCTGGGTTTACGTACGGTTTGGTTTTAAACCGTATGCTATCGTAGGGGAATTAGTTTTACAATTGTTGAGATAAGTAGCGTACGATTTAAAAATTCAAACCGTAAGTCCCCCTGTGTTTACGTACGGTTTGAATTTTCAAACCGTATTCTATCTCATCGGAACTTACGGTTTGGATTTTCAAACCGTATGATGTACCCAAAAGTTGGAATTATTGACAGTTTTACGGTTTGAAATTCAACCCGTAAGTTTATCAGGAAAAATGGACAGTTGTACGGTTTGGAAAACAACCGTATGTTTGCGTACGGTTTGGAAACATAACCGTATAGCCAGCTTAGGGTTTGGTTTATTTACCCATGCACTAACGAATTTTTCCTTGTGAGGATCCAATATTTCATTCTTCAAATATGCTATCACCTCCGGGTAGCTTCCCCAATTGTCAAATAGAATACACTCCTTTACAAAATACATTCCTTCCGTGGTCGACCATGTCAACTTGTCCCACTCGTATTGGAACCTAGCCCATTTAACCGCGGATACTTTGTCATCTTCAAAAAATTTCTCTTTGGCTTCTTGTTGTTTATCCAACAGGAGTTTCTTAATCATCTCCATAACGGTTTTCCTTGGTGGTTGAATCATATTCCTGCAATTAGTTTGCACATTGTTCCATAAATGAAATGTGCAAAGATGATGATGTCCGTCGGGAAAAACACGTTCTATCGCCCACATCAATGATTGTTCATTATCCGTGATCAATACCTTAGGAGTATAACCTTTTTGGTACAATAACTTTACCTTTCCTAATGCCCACAAATAACTCTCCTTTGTCTCGTCTCTCAATAAACAAAAACCGACACTAAATGGCGCCTTTGTAGATATTTGCCCCACAAAGTTCAACATCGGCATATTGTACTTATTCGTTTTATAGGTGCAATCCCTGAAAAGTATTTGATGGAAACATCTCGCTAACCTTACGAATTTCGGATGAGAAATGAAAAGATGTATCACCTCCTTTTTCTCATTTACGTCATAGGCTACCGAGTAGTTCGCCTTTTCCGCCAAATACAATAGTTGTTGCATAAGTAGTCTATCTTCCCATTCCTCACTCCTAATTTTTTTCTCTTTCATTGTAGATGGTAGACAAGATAGATGTGTTATTTTCATTTAATACCTTCACACTAGCTAGAATATCAATAGGCCTTGTTCGTTTTTTAGTCAACACTTTTACTAGCTTATTTTCTTCGGGGTTGAGCCTTGCCGGATAAGGATGATTAAGCAAACTCTTCTTGATAGGATGGTTATGATAACCCGATTTAACTTTACTCATATACCATACTTTATTTTTTTGGTTGAAATTAAATTGAATTTTAAAAGGACACCCAGTCTTTTTTGTATGAGTAACTTTCTTTTTCCTCGAGGTCTTTGGTTGATACTCATAACCTTTTCTTTGATGACTCTCGTATTTTCCACTAGACTCGCAAACCATTTGAAAGTTGTATTCTTTAACTTGTTTATTTTGGACTAGGATACACTTCTTCTCCAACCTTTGTTCTCGAGCCCACTTCTTTGCATCCTTTTTATCTTCCCATTCAAAGTTGTTGGCATAGTGAGCACTTGTATCTTCGGGCAAAATATCCATAGCTGCAGGTTGATCTTCCATTGGTTCAGGTTGATCTTCCATTGGTTCAGGTTGAAGTCGAGCTATAAATATGAAAAATATTGCAAAGTATTAGGAAAATATGCATCTGAAAACATATGCATACGGTGTGCAAAGCAGACCGTACACAAGGATACGGTGGGGACTTCCAAATCGTAAGTCTCCCCTTGGTTGCTTACGGTTGTGTTTCCATGACGTAGGTTTCCCTGTGATATGGTACGGTTTGGAAACCAAACCGTAGATGCATGAATATCATTAAATGCATTCATGCAACTACGGTGTGAAACGTTACTGTAGGTACCTACGGTTTGGAGTTCATCTGTTCCAAACCGTAACTTCTGGGTTCAAAATTGTTTACGATTTGGAAAGATAAATTTTCCAAACCGTATAACTTGATACGGTTTGGAAGTATGAATATTCCAAACCATATATATCCTCTACAGTTTGGTCGATAATTTATCCAAACCGTATGTTGCTTACGGTCCAGATTTGGGGGTTTTCAAAAAACAAAAAAATCCAACTTTCTACGTACTTCATGCGATTAAAAGCAAAATAATTGTTATTGGAGTTTAAGTTAGAGGTATACCTCACTCTTTAGAGCATTTGGTTCTTGATATTCATCTTCTTTGGGTTCTTCAAATTCATAATAGTGTTCATATTCTTCATGTATAGGTTGAGGTTGTGGTTGGGTTAGAAAAGGATTTTTGTTTGATTTGGTAGACGAGTATTCACCTACCTCACTAATCTTACTAGAGCCACCCATTTGGATTGAGAAAACCTAAATTTCTCGGTTTTTCTCAAACTTTTTCTTCGCCTTTCACTAATCTTGATATTTTGATTTTCAGAGACCAAGTATAAATCAAATAATTCATAGAGGGTATATTGGCCAATACATAAAATAGTTGGATAAGGGGTTTTGTTGGTTACTATTTGGAAACCCATGGTTTGTCATTTTGTGAGCCCTCAAAACTTTTTTTAGGAGCCCCTATAATAGGTTTCAAAATTAATACCTTAGAATTGGAGATAACATTTAGGTAAAAAAATGTCTTAAATTTTAGGTGCACACCTGTTTTATGACTTTGACCCTTAGTATTGGAGTTTCTCTTAGAACATCAGCAAACACAACATCCTTAATCATGACCTGAATCTCTAACTTCAAAGATAGACTGGTTTGATGTTGCATATCTAATATTTCTTCAATGAGTCAAATTATGATGGAACAATCGTTGCATCACTTTCTACAGTTACATATAATTGTAGTAATTGCCTTGCCGAAGCTACCCTTAAAAGCAAGTATTGTATAAACTAGTTCTCATCTTGTTTCTCTACTGGTGTAAAATACCAAGTAATAGGTAACATAGAGCCATCTATTTTCTCTTTCTATTCTCTCTTTTTTTCTTCCCTTTCTAAAAAAATAAATAAATAAAATCTTAGAGCTGTCTTGCTCAAATTTGGACCTTTTTAACTAGATTTGAACAAGAATTCCTTTTTCTTTTAAAGTTTTTGGTAGTAGGTAATGAATAAGATGTTTTTACATCGTTTCTGATGTCTTTTGACATATTTCTTTGTCGTTCATTTGTTGTGGGGCGAGTTCTTTAAATTATAATGGCTAGTTCATGGCTTGCTATTCTGCATTCAAAAACATTGACGGTTCATCACTACATCGCTTTCAATCGGCATCCGTGTTTGTGTGGATAGACAAATTTAAGGGAAAATTACTCCTTTGTCTTAGGAGCATCTCTGTTGATGGTGGATTTTAGTTTATGGCTAAAATTGTAAAACCAAATTTATGCGCTGACATCCTGCAAAGAATAAAGCCGCTGATAAGTGATGAATACTTCTTCACTTTACTAATTCACCTAGAATGGAGCATGTGGCAATAATCCCAGTATTCTGTGAATTAAATACACGAAATTCATCCAGGTTGGAGCATGTAGCAACAATCCAATATACCCTGTGAATTTACAACATTATTAATTAATGCATGACCATCCTTGTATTTCTTGTACTCATTATTGGTGCGGCATGACGACTGAGTGTTGTTCTCAGCAGAGCAACACGAACCTCCAAGCATTAATAATGAAGCATGTACGAAATACTCGTATAGGCTGCGACTCTCGGTGTGTTATACTAGCCCGATTGAGCATACGACTCTCGGTGTGTTATACTAGCCCGATTGAGCATATTTGAATCTGGAATGTCCATATCAGTCTCAGAAACGGTCACAACCATCCAACTTCACCAGCATGATTGGATGACTTGGATTGGCTCCATAACCCCCAAGCAGGTATTGAAATATTCACTACCGACCTAACGCGGGCCCGGCATGGTCGGCCTCCCCAAAAGGGTGGCATAGCTTGCCAAACCGTCCAAGCCAAAGCAGTATGGACGAAAAACCCTAAATTAGGGTTTGCGGCACATTACATGTGTCGCAAAAGCAGTCTCAACCATCCATCTTCGTAGGCATAGATGGAGGGTGTAGATGTAGATTCAAAGGGCCCAGAGCATGTCAACACGCTCACGGAGAGCCCACCTACACACATGACTGATCGGTCAGGACCAACCATGGATGGTCATTCCAGATCGTGCGCCCAAAGTGGGCATGCCGCATGGCCGGAAAAACCCTAATTAGGGTTTGCATTGATCGCAAACGTCTGTTTTCTCCTGATCGAATGGAGGGTTTAGGAGTCGACTGAGCAGGTCTAGTGAGCATCAACATGATCACCGTGGACCCATCTATCTCCACACCCGATCGGCCAAGGCATACCATGCCTGGTTATTCCAATTCGCACGCCCAAACTAGCGTGGTCACACCTCCCAATCACGAACTGATCTCGACCACTCAACTTCGCCGGCAAAGTGAGTGGCTTAGATCAGGTTTCCATGGGACAGTAAGGTATAGGCGTGAACACCAGCCTACCACCTACACGCCGAACCAATCGGCCGGGACCGACCAAGCTTGGTCGTATTGAAACGCGTGCCCGAAGTTGGCATGACGCGCGGCATTTGCGGCACCAAACTTCCGTTGTAAATCAATCCTAACTGCTCCTATTTTCCGGACAAATTGAGCGGTCCAGATCACACTTTCACGGGACAATGAGGTATGGGCATGTATACCGGCATGCCGTCTACACGCATGCCCGATTGGCCATGCCAAAATCGTGTCCCAAGCTTGGATTCGACCAAGCTGAAAAGTGGTGCTTACGCACCTCTTCTAAAAACCCTAATTCCACTAACGGTCGCAGATGAGTGTCTTAAAAATCATCTCGTCCGTCCAACTTCACCGGCTTGGTTATACAGCCTTGGTCAGGAGTTAATTGGTCAGTGAGGCGTCATGGTGATCACCACCCGTCACTCTACCACACCATGTGGTCGGCCAAGGTAGGACTTGCTTGCGCAACCTCCAAACCATCACATGAAGTTGGCTGGACATGAGGCTATTTTGAGACGCTCAAACAATGATGCTTCATACATGCTGAATATACTCGATGCAGTACCTGCATAGAATACACACGATACTTCACAAGTATCGACTTCCTAAATAACTTAGTTATTTAATCTAGCATTACATGGTACTTTCTGTGGGTCCCACGATCCACACACTCGAGACATCAATCATGTCACAAACTGGGGGATACATACTGGGGTATTGGTCTGGCGGTTTACAGCGTGCACCGCACAACGCGCCATCACAAGAACGTGTCAGGAAGTCATGGACGGTTAGTGATGATTGGAGAAGTGGGCAAGACTGGTCGTGTGAAACCAACACACGACTCCACTACTCCATCACTCCACTTTCTCTACTTCCCACGAGATACGAGGGTTAGGCTTAAAGACCTGTATAAATAGGTTCTCCTCCCTATTTTCCAAACATGAACAAGGCAAGACAAGACAACAGAGGCAAGTGTTTATACAATCGTATTCAAAAACCGAAACTGATAGCTTACATCCTGCAAGCCAGTTCAGATTTCTGATACAAGTCATACATAGCCAACACCTTCACAATCTCAACACCTTCTTCGCTTCCCTCCCTAAGATCAACCCCATCTCCTTCACTTTGTGACCGAAACAAGTCTGGAACGGATATTTCTTGGTTTAGGCCGGATTTGCAAAGATTGATTTCTCGAATCTACAAGCACTCCCGTGCAATACATTTGTTTAAGGTTTAGACTCATTTCTCATCCACACACCCCAAATTACCAAAACCGGCAGAAATAGTTTTCACCCATAAATAATTGGCGACCACGGCGGGAGGTTAATCTCTCGGTTGTAAAGTCAATTTCTTCAATACCATTCAATCAGTTTCGAGATGGTTGGTCTTAGGACCTCCTCGACAGTCTCAAATCCTCCTGATGGTTCCTCCAACGGAAATACCCCTCCTCCTAATGGCGTATCTGACGGCATGATCAGGAGATTTCCAACATTAAGCGAACTAGCACGGGTACAGGAGATTCACACGAAGAACATGGAACTAATTAAAGAAGCGGTAAAAGGCATACTTGATCTCCTCATCAAGATGACATCAGAGATGAGCGTTCCAGAGACTTCTACACCGGGGACTAGTTCCCCTCAGATCAACAGCTTTACTACGAACCAGAGACCAGTGGATCAGGAAGCGGCATCTCTAGTGGAAAGCTTGTGTGAATTCTTGCACCTCTCGAAGAATCAACGGGCAGAGACGTTTACTGCAATTAATAAAATAGCTCTGGACGTACACCTGAATCCTTTACGTCTAGAAGTCCTAACTGCATCGAAAACATCTGTAAATAATGTTACATTTACAGAAGACGACATGATGGCAGAGGAAGGTCACAACCGGGCCCTATATGTTACCACATGCATCAAGGGTTCAGAGTTCAGGAGGGCCCTCATCGACATAGGAGCATCTTCGAATGTGATTACTCTCAAGACTCTCAAGACAGCCAAGGTTAGCCCATGCAAGATTGTACGGCAGCCCACCACAATGACGGACTTTGAAGGAAACCAAACCAACACGTACGGGTATGTCAATCTGGATTTGTCTGTAGGGCCCGTCCAATCAAAGGTGAAATTCAAAGTCATAGAGAAGGAGACATACTACCACATTATACTGGGGAGACCATGGCTTCATAACAATAGGATCGTCCCCTCGACATATCACCAATGCCTGAAGACTATGCTGAATAAAGAAGTTGTTCGTATTCCTTCATCGTTTTCTCCTTATGCACCAATATGTGGAGTGGAATTGTTTGAACCAAAAGAGGCTCCCAACGAGGAATCAGACAAAGTTCGTTGCATCCCACTCCCCACATGGACATCAATCCAGGAAGATGACCGACTTGCATCATCGAAGGATAGGCCCCATAATGCATCCTTGCTGACAAGGCGTCTCAATTCTTCTCTCCTCCCAACGGAATGCTACAACAACGACGAGCCACAAGAAGAAGTGCTAGACGCTCCACAACAGCTGCAAGATGGTACCAACTCCACAACTGATGAGCTCGACGATGAGGAATCTCCTAGGCCTATCTCCATCAGATTGACCTTGTGTAAGCATTCATACAATCTCCGATCCAAACCGGTCAAACAATCTCCGAGGCAATTCAGGCGCGAGATCAGGTATTGCATGGATTCCAGAGACTTGAACGAATGCTGCCCCAAGGATGACTTTCCTCTGCCTAACATCGACGTGTTAGTAGACGCCACCAGCGGACACGGCATGTTCTCCTTCATGGATGGTTACAGCGGCTACAATCAGATAAGGATATATGAGCATGATGCAAGTAAGACAGCCTTCCGAACCCCTCTTGGCAATTTTTACTATACTGCTATGCCATTCGGTTTAAAGAACGCCGGCGTAACGTATCAACGTGCTATGACGGCAATCTTCCACGACATGATGCATAAGCAAGTCGAAGACTACGTGGATGATATAGTAGTCAAATCCAAGACTCAAGCTATCCTCACAATGTCATTTGCCGTGAGCTGTGAAGGAGCTCCAAAACTTCATGGGCAAGGTGAACTTTTGCTTCATTCACCCCATGCTGAAGAAAGGATCAAGTTTCGTCTGGATCACACTACAACAGGAAGCGTTTCAGAGGATTCAACAAATATTGTCATCTCTGAATCATCACAAATGGTTAGCCTATTATGTCGGCCAGAGATAAGAGCGAGCATGGGACATCTTGAGATCCACTGAAGCCGACACCTCAAGGGAGCAGCCTCAAGAAGATAACGATGTCCGCGTGTCATGTAGAGAAATAATCCGTGCGAATCACTCTATCAGAGGATGGTGCATGTCTACCGTGTTATGTTGGAGAATCTGCACTTTTGGTCATCCTCTGGACTTTGTGAAGCTGTTGAACGCTCATCTACGACAACATCTATCCTGCTGGAAAGAACCAGGCCTTCTAGTAATGAAGAGCCTCATGATGTTCGTGGAAGCATACATCCCACCAACAGGCAATACAACCTTCAGCCTTCCATAAGCAGTTTATTGAAGAAAGCAAGAGGAAAGCCACCGAGATACAACATCCTACGCGTCCAAAATCGCCAACTCCAACTCCAGCACCATATGCACGACTGCCGTAATGTTGAAACAACGTCCAAGATATTCCATATATGGATCGATGGTAACTACATCAATGAGAGACGCTTTCAGAATTTGTCTCCCGTAGAAGATTTAGTTGCGTTACCAAAGGAGTATGACTGGGACTGCTTAGCACTGCCTATCTCAAAGACAACCTCATGAACCTAGCGTGACAACATCTATCAAGTCCAAAGCTCTGGATACTCGTGGGCAGGGGATTGTCTCCCTCTTCTCTATTTCATGAAGAAACGTCAAGAAAGCCATCGGTTCCAGTTTATCCCTCTAACAATGAGACGAGCTCTACCACTATATGAAGACTGCCAAGTTCGTGCCCGTAGCTATCACGCCTCCCCGCGTCTCTTCGATCACAGATCTTTGCCAGAACTGTTGTTGCTCGTCGATTAATACCATCTAGAGCTTCACCATATCAACGACCATTACATACAAAAAGACCCATCGGGCATACAAGATAGAGCCACGTAGACCACGCTTGGGGACCGAGGCTCAAGATGAAATTCCTTTACCGTCGGTCAAGAACTTCTTCAACGCTCCACCCACTAGAAGTCGCTTCAACGCTCTCCTCGGGACTCCGCTTGCTCCAGAAGATGCTTCAACGCTCTCGGCCGGGACCCACACCACGTTCGAACATACAAGGTTCACGTTTGGGCAAAGCAAGCACGCCTAGATCCCACGTTCGAGCAAAGGGAAGACCGATGTTGGTTAGCAAGACCGGTGTTCGTCAAAGCAAGATCGGTGTTGGTCGAAGTAGCAAGGATGACACTCGAGCAAGCACATAAACTGTACGGGCAAAGAAAGCAAGGCCGGTGTTGATCAAGTCACAAGGCCGGTACTGCTCAAGTCACAAGGCCGGTGTTGATCAAGTCACAAGGCCGGTACTGCTCAAGTCACAAGGCCGGTGTTGATCAAGTCACAAGGCCAGTACTGCTCAGGTCACAAGGCCAGTACTGCTCAGGTCACGAGGCTGGTATTGGGCCGCAAACGAGGCGGTGTTAGTCAAGTCCACAGCCGGTGTTGGTCGAGATCGCAAGGCTAATATCCCATCACGCAAGCAAGACTGATATCACGTCACGCAAGTAGGACGGTATTGGGTCACGTCAGTATGGTATTGGTCAAGGCCGATCAACGTCACAAGGATGGTATTGTGCCACGTCAGCGAACAAGGATGGTATTGGGCCACGTTAGCAAACAAGACCGGTGTCGGTCGAAGCAGCGATGTCCATCAAGGTTCGTCAAATCAGCAAGGCCGGTGTTGGTCAAGGGGCAAGTCTGGTGTTGGGGTGAGGCAACAGGTTCGGTATTTCGTCGAAGCAGGCACAACCGGCCCCAAGCAAAGCCGGCATGCGGCGGGTCCCACTTGATCAGGCACATCCAGCCCCAAATTGGTCGAAGCAGGCACAGCCGGCCCCAAGCAAAGCAGGCACGCGGTGGGTCCCACGTTCGAGCAAGGCAAGCATAACAAGACCACGTTCGAGCAAGGCAGACATCAAAGCCCACGTTCGATCAAGCAGGCGCATGATGAGTCCCACGATCGAGCGAAGCAGGCGCAACAGTCCGTGGAGCAGGCACATCAGCCCCACGCTCGAGCGGAACAATCACGAAGAAGGCTCTAGACCGAAGCAGGCATAACAAGGTTGATCGAAGGCAAGACCGACATCATGCTAGGGGAACGCTCGCCTGAACGCCTCTTGAACGTGACATGCTCCAAGGACAGGACGACTCGTCTCTCCTGGTAACATCTAACTTTGTCTCACAAGTTTTATCTGTATATGTCACCATCTAATGCCTACCCCACAATAGTGGAACCATTATGTGCTAGGCAGGGGACTTAATGTTGATGGTGGATTTTAGTTTAGGGCTAAAATTGTTAAACCAAATTTATGCGATGACATCCTGCAAAGAATAAAGCCGCTGATAAGTGATGAATACTTCTTCACTTTACTAATTCACCTAGAATGGAGCATGTGGCAACAATCCCAGTATTCTGTGAATTAAATACACGAAATTCATCCAGGTTGGAGCATGTAGCAACAATCCCATATACCCTGTGAATTTACAACATTATTAATTAATGCATGACCAGCCTTGTATTTCGTACTCATTATTGGTGCGGCATGACGACTGAGTGTTGTTCTCAGCAGAGCAACACGAACCTCCAAGCATTAATAATGAAGCATGTACGAAATACCCGTATAGGCTGCGACTCTTGGTGTGTTATACTAGCCCGATTAAGCATACGACTCTCGGTGTGTTATACTAGCCCGATTGAGCATATTTGAATCTGGATTTTCCATATCAGTCTCAGAAACGGTCACAACCATCCAACTTCACCAGCATGATTGGATGACTTGGATTGGCTCCATAACCCCCAAGCGAGGTATTGAAATATTCACTACCGACCTAACGCGGGCCGGCATGGTCGGCCTCCCCAAAAGGGTGGCATAGCTTGCCAAACCGTCCAAGCCAAAGCAGTATGGACGAAAAACCCTAAATTAGGGTTTGCGGCACATTACATGTGTCGCAAAACAGTCTCAACCATCCATCTTCGCAGGCATAGATGGAGGGTGTAGATGTAGATTCAAAGGGCCCAGAGCATGTCAACACGCTCACGGAGAGCCCACCTACACACATGACTGATCGGTCAGGACCAACCATGGATGGTCATTCCAGATCGTGCGCCCAAAGTGGGCATGTCGCATGGCCGGCAAAACCCTAATTAGGGTTTGCATTGATCGCAAACGTCTGTTTTCTCCTGATCGAATGGAGGGTTTAGGAGTCGACTGAGCAGGTCTAGTGAGCATCAACATGATCACCGTGGACCCATCTATCTCCACACCCGATCGGCCAAGGCATACCATGCCTGGTTATTCTAATTCGCACGCCCAAACTAGCGTGGTCACACCTCCCAATCACGAACTGATCTCGACCACTCAACTTCGCCGGACAAAGTGAGTGGCTTAGATCACGTTTCCATGGGAAAGTAAGGTATAGGCGTGAACACCAGCCTACCACCTACACGCCGAACCAATCGGCCGGGACCGACCAAGCTTGGTCGTATTGAAACGCGTGCCCGAAGTTGGCATGACGCGCGGCATTTGCGGCACCAAACTTCCGTTGTAAATCAATCCTAACTGCTCCTATTTTCCGGACAAATTGAGCGGTCCAGATCACACTTTCACGGGACAATGAGGTATGGGCATGTATACCGGCATGCCGTCTACACGCATGCCCGATCGGCCATGCCAAAATCGTGTCCCAAGCTTGGATTCGACCAAGCTGAAAAGTGGTGCTTACGCGAGTAAGGGGTGTAGTGTGGGAACCTCTTCTAAAAACCCTAATTCCACTAACGGTCTTGCAGATGAGTGTCTTAAAATCATCTCGTCCGTCCAACTTCACGGCTTGGTTATACGCCTGGGGAGTTAATTGGTCGGTGAGGCGTCATGGTGATCACCACCGTCACTCTACCACACCATGTGGTCGGCCAAGGGAGGACTTGACTTTAACCGAGAAAGAAGGAGGGAACAAAATCGCAACCTCCAAACCATCACATGAAGTAGGCTGGACATGAGGCTATTTTGATACGCTCAAAACAAGCGATGCTTCATACATGCACTTTCTTGAATATACTCGATGCGATGCAGTCATAGAATACACATGATATCATATCTTTAATCGAGGAAGTATGCTCGGCATGAAGACTAACATCAACACCTAGGTTATTCTGGCATTATCTAAAACTTTTGCAGCCCAGGCAAATTCATCATCACTATTAATAACAAGAAGTGAACGAACTTGCTCTTCTCATTTTGCTCAAGTCATGATGGTATTCTCGACGAAGGAGTTCATCTCGCTCAACTTGCACATCAAGAAGAGATTTGTGGAATTCCCGCACCCTCGTGCACCTCCTCGTTAGTAATGCGATCATTCTCATCTATGAGTTAAAGTCTTGACTTTCTTCTGGAATCAAGGTACATTCGTAAAGCGATTATTAAATTTACACTAGATCGTGTTCGATCTCTAAGAGATGATGTTTGGATTGAAGATCCTTTTTAATGAAAGGAGGTTAGTTTTAGTTGAGGAACTACTTAGAGATTGATTGAGGTAAGTAAGAAGGGACATCATTCATACGGGAAACGAATGAAAAGAAGAATGGATTCTTCGGAGAGATTATATACGTCATGTGAGAATAATAGTCGGATAAAGAAAGATAGAATACTTCATCTAAAATAAACATGAAGTAGGCTGGACATGAGGCTATTTTGATACGCTCAAACCGTGTAAAACACTTCATGAATTCAATCAATAAATATTCATACATGCAAAAATTGAATATACGATGACATGAGGCTATTTTGATACGCTCAAACAAATGATGCTTCATACATGCTTTGAATATATAGAATGCATAGAATACAAGTCACAAGTATCGACTTCCTAATAACTTAGTTATTTAATCTAGCATTACATGCTACTTTCGTGGGTCCCACGATCCACACACTCGAGACATCAATCATGTCACAAACCGGGGATACATACGGGGTATTGGTCTGGCGGTTTACAGCGTGCACCGCACAACGCGCCATCACAAGAACGTGTCAGGAAGTCATGGACGGTTAGTGATGATTGGAGAAGTGGGCAAGACTGGTCGTGTGACACCAACACACGACTCCACTACTCCATCACTCCACTTTATCCACTTCCCACGAGATACGAGGGTTAGGCTTAAAGACTTGTATAAATAGGTTCTCCTCCCTATTTTCCAAACAGGAACAAGGCAAGACAAGACAACAGAGGCAAGTGTTTATACAATCGTATTCAAACACCGGAACTGATAACTTACATCCTGCAAGCCAGTTCAGCTTTCTGATACAAGTCATACATAGCCAACACCTTCACAATCTCAACACCTTCTTAGCTTCCCTCCCTAAGATCAACCCCATCTCCTTCACTTTGTGACCGAAACAAGTCTGGAACGGCCATTTCTTGGTTTAGGCCGGATTTGCACAGATTGATTTCTCGAATCTACAAGCACTCCCGTGCAATGCATTTGTTTAAGGTTTAGTCTCATTTCTCATCCACACACCCCAAATTACCAAAACTGGCAGAAATAGTTTTCACCCATAAACAATCTCTTATCGAAGAAGAATATAATCTGATTAAATGATCGGAAATTACTTCCGGATATACCATCATCTCTCCCTCATACATAAAAATAAATTGGATACCATTGCAATTTATTGCTCTTTCTCTTTGCGATCTACTTGTAATTGGTGTCCTTATTTGTATTACGATCTTGATTATCTTGTATTTTAATATTTTTGTTATTCTTGTAAGCAAACATGTAATCACTATTTTGATCTGAATGAATTGGATATTTAGTCTAGTAACTGGTCGGATAATGAGTACTCATCCTCTCTATTTGTTTATTTATTTGATCTCTTTTTTATCTCATACTTGAACTTGGCCGTCCATTTTTGTAATGATTTTATTTTCCAACTTGTCCATTAAATTTTTATTGGTCTATTCTTCATTTATGGTGTAAGTTTAATTTCTTTTCATTCTTTATTAATTGTACAAGATTATAATGCTAGCTAAAAAACTTGTTTAAATATACATAGCGACGATCCATCAACGATTTAAATAATGAACATCTCTCTGTCATGGAGAAGAGTTAAAAGAAATCTTATCGACTTTACATGTTCACTATAATCAAACAAGTTGTGAAAAAAATAATTAGACATATGAACTGGGTTACCAATGATCATCCTAGATTTCCCATTAAAGAAATAGTGATTACTTGACACTGTTAGAATGACATTATCTTAACATTTGGATGTCATTTTTCTTACAAAGCCCAAACGACGATGAATTTGGAGCTGATTTTTTGATGACATGTTCCAATTTTAAATCTCTACATTAGCGCATTCTGAGGTACGAAACCTCGGCATCTAAAAATTTTAATTTCAGTCGTTAATCTACAACTGTTTATTTTTTAAGTGGTAGATGGTGGTTTTATACATTTGGAAATGCACTCGTTTTTGATAAGAATGTAGAGCTTTGATAGGTGATATTATCGTTTAGATTTATAACTTATACATAAGAGTAATTTATTGTTAAAGGGAAAGTATGGAGAAAACAAAGAGATAGGTGATAAAGGAAAGATATCTTATTCATATAAGTTTACAGCCTTAAATAGTTTTATTCCATTATGTACAAGTGATGGAAAACCCTAACTATCTACTTGAGACGCAAATCCATAGGCCATAGTCCCTATAACACTCCTCTTGGTCCGACAATAGTGCTTCATATGTACTGTTTTATATGTGGTGCTTCATATGTAGTGCTTCAAATACAGTTCTTCAAATGAAATTCTTCATACGTAGTTCTCTTCTTGATGTCCATTGTTTCTAAGTCAATTGCTTCACTAAAACCTCGTCAGAAAACCCAGAGGGACAAAACCTAAACTAAGGAAAAATAGTAGTACAATATTAAGGAAACCTATAATAGAATTGGACATGCATATGTTGCCTCATTAATACCTTTAGAGGAAAAAACCAATGGGATAAAACCTTGATAAAGGGGAAATAATACAGCGTGATAAGTCTAGAAATATATATATATATGTGTGTGTGTGTGTGTATTTGTTGAATAACCATGCATGGCATTCTTTCAATGTTTTTTTTAGTAGTATCAGTGCCACTTGTTGATTTATGTTAAAAAATTGTTGCGATGCAATCCTTGCTTCGCTGTACTGATTCTGGATGTGGTTTCACTTGACAAACTATCGAGTTTTGTTTCTATGATTTTAAATATTGTTGAGAAATATCAATGCGACCTTCATGTCTTCAACATTTATGTAGTTGGTTTAGCCATGCTTGTTTCGCCCAAACCTTGTTGAGTAAAAAAAAAAACTGTGGAAAAACTAATCTCGACCGAAGGGAAAAAGAATAAAACACAGTTTTACATTTCAAAGTTGAAAACGCGGGGGTACCAAGTACACTGTCAACTTTTTCGTTCGGAAACCTGTGTGGACAAAACCTAATACACTTGCAAGTAAACCAACTGAATGATCCTTGACAATATGTATATAAAGTTTATATCTCTAACTTATTCTCAATTAGTATGTATATAGACAAGAGTCCGTGAACCTAATTGTTAAGAAGAGTACTTGGACAATCTCAAAAATCAATATCCAAGATCAGTCTAGTCGTAATTCTGCCAAGTAATAATCCAAAATAATCCAATTGGAATTCTTCCAAGTAATTAAACTTGTTATCTATCTTTCAAGATGCGAATTCTACAAGAAATGAGTCTCGTAATCGATCACAATTAGATGAACGTATCTACTAAGATTGAATACGTACAACTTGCGTAAATTCAATTATGAAGATAAACAATATAATGCGGAAAAGGAAAAACAAAAAACACCAGAAGTATTGTTAATGAGGAAACCGCAATAGCAGAAAAACCCCGGTACCTCGTCCAGATTTGAACACCAAACTGTATTAAGCCACTAAATACACTATCAGACTTCAGACTGGAATGTAGTTAAGACCGAATCCACCCTCTAAGCGATTCAGTTATAGTCGCGCTCATTACGTCTCTTGAACCTCGCAAGGCTCTACGCAATTGATTCCCTTAGATGACGTCATTTACATCTGTAGTTACCTAAAATTGACAATAGGATAAAGTAGGATTCTAGGTTTCTGAAAGTGAGATACGAGAGGTTGAGCACGAATAGTCTTCACCTAAACCACACATAGTGGCCGTTCAAAGGTTGTTTGAGTCACATAATTCTTAGGAAGGGAAGCAGATGAAGAGAGAGATCATAGAATTCTAGAGTTTGAATAAGAATTGATTTGAGAGTTTATGAGAAATTTCTCTGTCATCTTGGAGAAATAGATGACCTATTTATAGGTAAATTCTCTAATCTCGGGTTGGTGAAGATAGGGATTGCTTGCCGTGCGGAGCACTTCTCCCATTTCTTCAAGAATAGATAGAGATAAACTAGATTGAGTTTATCTCATTATTCCACCGCCTTTACTCTCTTTTGCGGTGAGAAATAGGCCTGGTATTTCTCACACATGTCGTAGACCTCCAGACTATCACCCTAATTGATATCCCCCCATTTGTGTGAAGATGAGTCATCCTTTGTGATGATGTGTTGAGAGATAAGAATACTCTCTTTAGCCGAGTTGGCCAAGATAAAGAGATATTCTATGATTTGTGAGAATGACTAGGATGAGTCACATGAAAAGACATGGAATGTCTCAGAAATCGTGTGTAGAGTGTGAGAGAATCTAATGTTGAGCTTCATATCTCCATGGTCGGTCACATATGTCACATGGAGATCACATTATTGCTTATGGGTCCCTTTGTTAAGCATTTTGAGCTCAAGATAGCTTATCCATGTTTTAGGATAGACATGTACAGTTCAAGCCCAATTTACTAGCTATGAGTGTGTTTGAGACACTGGGAAATAGGCTTGAGCCGTAGGTAAGGCTTGTGACTGAGTTTTATACCTGTATAAAAATTTTCAGACAAGATGAGTCAGTTTGGATGAGGTCATCTTAGGTTTGGCTGATGCGACCGAAGTTGTCTGAGGTTTAGCCGACTCAACTGAGGCTGTCAGAGGTTTAGCCGACGCGACTGGGATGTCATAGATTTGGACGACGGGTTTGAGGCCGTCTGATATTTAGCCGACGGATTTGAGCCCGTCTGATATTTTGTTGACGGGTTTGGAGCCGTCCGAGAGTTGGATGACACGATAGAGTCTGTTCGAGACTTGGCCAACACGATGGAATCTCTCTGAAGTCAGCTGTGACATGTTTGGAAGAGATAAGAAGGCTTGAACGCCTAATAATGTCTCTACGAGACTTCGGATCACTTGTATTTGACCAGCATATCTTGTAGAGATGTGTTAGGAATCAATTATGTCCGTATTTATAGGGATGACATGACCAGTGTATCTCGTAAGGATGTTCTACGAGTCTATCGAAAGGGCCCAGAGGCAGAATAACCAGCGTATCTTGCGGGGATGTCCTAAGAATTATTCGAAAGCCTCAGTAAGTCGAGTCAGAGTCTATAGTAGACATGACCAGTGTATCTCGCGATGATGTACTAAGAATCAATCCTTGGTCTTAAATAGGGTGAGTCGTGCTTAAAGGAGACATGTATGTCTCCTCTATAAGTCATAAGACCGTTGGGGACGTTTTTACACATCTACACAACCTACATGACCAACAGTATATCGCGGGGATGTATACTAGGAATCATGGCATCACAATCAGTTGCGTCTCATGAAGACATGCTTGAACTGTGGATGTTCTGGTTTATAAGTCTGCCGGGGACATTTTACGTTCTACAGAACCTACGTGACCAGCAGTATCTCGTCAAGGATGTGCGTTATGAATCACGGCATCATGACCAACAGTGTCTCGCGGAGACGTATACTAGAAATCGTGGCTATTCGTGCCTTGGGGACCAAGGGCTTTCTCTCTCCCGTGAGATTTGAGTTTTTTCTATGGTCTTAAAATGACACTTTTGCCCCTTATCCAAATTTCACCATCTACATGAAGTCCCCTACTCAAAGTAGAACCTTGATTGTTCTATGATGAGTATATAAATGGTGACGAATCGTACAGATGCGAAATTACAATCCACTCTCGTTCTTTTAGACTTGCAGAGCCCTCGAATCGATGCTTAGTCCTTCGCATGTTCTGATTCTAAACTTGAAATCAACTATGAACTTGGAATCATACCGGGCATTTGTGTTGGGAGGCGTTAATGACGTGATAATAAAGACTTGATAAGATAATATTTCTGTCTTGATCAAATGGAAATGTACTTAGGACTTACTTGGCCAAAACCCTAATTTCCTATTTTGTACATCCTTGAGCTTCTGAGTTTGTACGTGCGAGTATGTGGGGAAGAGAGAGTTTTCGAACGGCTTCCTGGATGGCCTTGATGTTGGTGAATATCCATGAGAAAATATAGGCACTTACTTTTGAAGTCACGGAGTCCCTATCCCATGTAAAAACTGAATTCAGGCTTGTACTATACTTAAACCCTAATTTCTCTTTTTTCCACGTCTAACTCCTTCAGACACTCTCGAAGGGCTTGACGAGGCTTGGAAGGTGTGCATCTATCTTGTGGGGTCGACACCTTGTATGATGAGATCATGTTTAGTTCCTTGTACTGATCAGACACCCTTTTTCAGAGAAAATACCTACTTTTGAAACTTAAGGGTATTTTCGTCAAAAACCATTATGAGCTTCATTTTACCTGGCATGAGAGAGACCATGAGATTCTCTCAGCATGTTCACGGCTTGAGAAATGGCGAGAGGCACGTGTCTGGTTCTACTTTTGGAAATTATGAACTCGAACTTCCTGATTTAAGATAATTAAATTCCCTTTATTTTCTCTGAAATTTTGTTTTTCTGGGTTCTGTTTCAATCACATTCTTCTTTGAACATATAGAGAACATAGTATTCACGTGTATGAGGCAGTTGGAATGAGTGTAGGAGGATTTGATCGTTCTCTGGCTGTATTAGGGCCTTCTTTTTTAAAAATACTCAAAATTGTTAAATAAGGGTATTTTGGTCAAAATCCCTTATGAGCTCGTTTTTGTTGAAGATTTATGAGATAAAAAGGGTTAATATATGTGTATAGGACCGGACAATCGAATGGAGAGAGGCTCCGCTCCCTCTTTTTTAGGAGAAATAACTTTCTTTGTCAAATTCTTGAATTTAGGGCTTTTTTCGTTAAAACCCTAATTCTCTTCAACTTTGGTGCTTCCGAAAATTCTGAGAGAATAAATAACGTCTCACTGGCCTAGGAGAGATTTCATGAATGTGGGAGAGGCTAGGCCACGACTTTGAGAGGTTTTAGAAGAAGGGAAACTCTAAGTTCCTTATTTGAGTCAAATTCCTTGAATTTCCTCTTTTGACTCTAATTCATTTCCTTTTGAATGATGGCTTCCCCTTTAAGCTAGGGTTTCAAATAGAACTATTTTATTTTTTGGGCGTGCACTAGGTATGTAGGTCGGTCCATCATTCCTTCACATGTTCTGTTTGTATTAGGACTCTTCGTTTGGGTGTTCGTCAGAAAACTTCAGTTTTGAGAGACTTGCGTGGAAGGGATGTAAACTCTTCATACGGACTCCGATTTGACTCCCAAACCCCAACTTTGAAATAAAATAGGATACTATTTCTAATTCAAAAAGAATGACTCGATTCCGAGTTTGTTTGGGCAATCAAATCCTTGTACACTTTTGACTTCAGAAATCCCGTATAAAAATTTCAAGAGTTTTTCAGATTGCACTTACTTTGGTGTTCGGGCCACATCTTCTAGATCATTTCTCCGTTTAAGGTGCCCTTTTGGTATGTTGTTTGTAAGAAATATGTGAACATATTTTCTTTATAGAGTACCCCAAATTTTCCTAGTGTATAAAACCCTAATCGCGAGAGAAATCCTTGTGTTCTTTGGGCTCTTGGCGTGTCCTGACGCCTCGAGCATGATAATCGGAGTATTGTGATTTCATTATATTCTTTAGATTAGTATAAGACGTAATTTTGGTCCCCTTAAGTCAGAAACCTTCTCGCGACATGAATATACGCATTTACCCTTTGTTGTACAAAACATATTTTCTGTGGCACTTTGAGGAATATGGGTTCGAACAAAACCTACGAATATCCTTGGGGACGTGGATTATCTTTCTTAGGATTGAAATGAGGGTAGGATCTCTAAGTATGAGGGTAGATTTCGTCTTTTGCTTGTGAGACTTGATATATATTCAAATCCTAATTTGCTTCGTATATATATATACCTTCAAACCTTCATATTCCGTTATACTTCGTTTGAATCCTTTTTTTGTATACTATGCTATGGGAATACCTCAGGATATGCTCGTTGATAATGGAATAGAAAGATCTACCTTCAACTCAGGCGCCCATCAGTCCCCAGTTATCAGTATTTTTCGCGTTGAATAAATTCTAAGAGATGAAGCACTGCTGCTGAATGTCACCAAATATCCAATTGCTGGTCTTGTTTTCGTCGATCCTAAGGAAATCCCAGACTCATATAAAGTATTCGGTGTTGATGCTAGATCTGCAGAGTTGTATATGGCTATATGGAAAAGGTATAGCCATGTTGCTACGATAAAGGAGATAACTTATGCCATTTATCATTCATTAATGTGGTTAATGACCTGTTATCGATTCTCGGTGAAGCAAGAAATATAACTTTTAACACTCTTGGTCTTCTTTCTGAGCTGGGAGAATTGTTGACTACCTGCGAGAATCTTCGCTTTAATGTGAGGTGGTTGCGAGAGTGGCTCAATTCTGTCAGGGTCCGTCAGGGTAAGTCAAGTTCAGAGAGGTTCTTAATATGGAATTGTATATGATAGATAAAGATATGTAACATGCTAAGAAGGTGGCTCAAGATGCAGATGTCAAAGTGAAGCAGCTGAACATGAAGCAAGAGATTTTCTCTAGGGGGCTCTGTCGGATGATTTTATTTCGTTGATATTTTCTCTCTCTGAACCTTTCTTGTATGTGCATATAATAAAGTAAGGGGACCCTCATGTGTTCGAACTTGATGCAATCCCTAGATTTCTCCGTCGGATATGCGAGTAGGTAAAAACCCTAAGTTAAATTCGTAATATGAGTTCCTCCCTTGCGCGACCTTCACTCCAGAGGTTGTAGAAACTTCGTTTGACGTCCGATTTCAGTGGTTGACCCAAACTATTGAACAGAAAAAACCTTCCTTTCATCTATTGGAGAAAATTAGGATTTGGAGCTTGGTTTTCCGGTGATAACTTCATGTAAAGCTGAACTCGGCAATTCAGAGATTTTCCGCAGCAATTTCTTCAAGTGGTTTGATGATATCTCTTGGATCGTATTTCGAAACGTCATTCCCTTTTAACACATGGTACAAGAGACGTAGACTAATATTTTTCATCAAGAGCGCGTTGTCGAATTCCCTGCCCATTTGTCCCAGTTCGTCGAGTTATGTGATTAAAGTATGAGCCACATCTGAGTAAAGTGGAAACTTTAGACTCCTCTTCAAACCGATTGCGAACCCCAGTTAGTCTTCTGCTTGCGTTTATTGCTGAGGGATAATTTGACTGCTTCTTCTACTTGATATAGTCCAGGTGCACGCGTATAAAACCTACAACATTTTTTAGCGACGAAACTATTCATATTTGAATCTTCATATATTTGGTCAGGATCCGGAATATAGTTGCAGTTGCTGAATGCAGAGAAGTTGTTGACTGTTACAGATTCAACAAGGCTGAAGAGAGACAAGACTTTGATATATCGAGTCATAGATAAATTCCATTCACCATTTTGAAGGTCTATCTCTATTCTCCTAGCCCCCAAGTAATAACATGTTGTGATGTGGGTGTGAGGAGTTGAATAGTTTTGATATGTTTCACTCTTTAAAGACTCTTGCATTGATTGATTGTTTATAAATATATTATCTAAGAAATGGATGTTTGGGTCACCTCATGTTGGTCATGCAGATTTGTGATGCATGGTTCTTCATTAGGCCCCATTTTGATATGGGACTATGGATTATAATTTACTCGGGACGCTTGAAAAATTAAGTAAGACTTTTGTGGCGTACGAAATTGAGTCTTCAAGGAGGTAATTTGTGGGTTAGAGACGTCTGCGGAGAGTCATGTTGAGATACTGGCTGCATGTGTCTTCGTGGATAAGATGAAGTTGTTGTTTCAAATCTACTGGGTATCTTGACAGGGATTCATGTGAACTTCTGTAGCAAAATTATCCGTCGAGATTTATTCTTATTTTGGGAGGATGTTCAATCCGGACTTGAGAATAATTGACGCCTTCTATGACTAACAGAACTATGGATACTCTTTAGAGATAACTGAACAATTGATTTATGGTGACTTTGTTGATGGGATGGTTCTCTTGAAATCTGTTAGGCATTTCTTCACGTGAAGGAGTCGTGTTTTTACCTGAAGAAGTTATAAGTAATCGACATATCTAGTCCTTTGCTCATCACGTCTGACTCAGACTTATGGGATAGCCTGTCAAGCCTATCTTTTTGAAAGATGAGGCTTTGACTGAGGGAACTGCACGTAGGTGTCTGGATGAGTAGTGTGTGACATGGATCTTCAGTGTTGTATCCTTACCTTGTTTTAATTCAATGACAACAGTGGTTGTGGCTGTATGTTAGGTAATGAAGTTTTATCTGAATTATTGGCCTCACGGGTATCGCCTTGGATTTATTTTCCCTTGTTAGGTTTGGGTGCGAATATATTCTCCTTCTACGTCTTGGGTGAACTGAGGTTTTATAGGAAAATGATACTAGATAATCGTTAGTGTAGCTGAGATGGAGGATCATCGAGACTTGGTCGCACAATTGTTAGAACTCCTATTCTTTCTGACGGGACGGGTGTTGAGATAACATATCGACCAACGGATTTGCATATTCGGATAAGTATGAGCTTTGTCCGAGCTTTGTCTTGGAAGCTAGTCTCGTCTCATACTTTGTCGCGTTCCGGTCATGATCCTCTGAAACAGGAAAACGACAAGATGCATCTCGTTGGCAGTTTATGACCCTACGTGGCTCTGCAACGCTTTTGACTAGGCCATGAATTTTTTTGGAACCTTTCCAAGTTTTTGCTAAGTTTATCATAAAGACGACGAAAATACAAATCTGACGGAAAAAACTAGGTCAATCGGATACTGAATAAAAGAGTTATATGTAAAATAGTAAAGTGGAGGAAACTTCCCGAGTCCCCTGTGATCAGGTTGAGGGCCCTTGACCTAAACGAATTTTGGAGAAAATATTCGTAAGAATCTCCAAGTTTAGATCATCATCTGGTCCTTGAGAGGGATGAGGTCAGCTGGATGGTTGCTCCTTTACTCTGTCGCGTTCATAATGAGTTATGTCTTCACTGGTGAGGCGGATTGCAGATAGAGTGGATCCCGTCCGTGCTATTCCCAACAGTTTAGTATTCCTTCTTTTGGGAATATATACTCGATGTATATTTATTGGATCTATCCCTTGTGGGCATTCTAAAGAGGTTTATAGATAAGCCAAGATGTCGATCTGAGTTATTGTAAGATCTCGTTGAGTCTCCAGGAGTTCTCAGGTCCTTAGCCCACGTTTTTAGGGTTAGTGGATTTTTTTGGAAATAGGTTACTCAGACATGTTTTTTTTCATGGAGAGAAAGATTCAGGTAGACAAAACTTGTAGGTTTATCTGTGGGAGAAAAATTTATCTATTCTGTAGACTTTTCTGTGTGATACAGATTTGTTTATTAAAGTCTTCGACTTTGGGTCGTAGCAACTCTTAGTTGTGGGTGAGATCAGCTAAGGGAATAAAGTGCGTAGTATCATGCTGGGATCAAAGACGTAAGGAGCGCAACTGTACCTTGAATCAGTGTGAGATTGATTGGGGTTCAACTACAGTCCAGACCGAAGTTAGTTTGTAGTAGGATAGTGTCTGTAACGGCTTAATACAGTGTGGTGTTCAATATGGACTAAGTCCCGGGGTTTTCCTGCATTTGCGGTTTCCTCGTTAACAAAATTCTGGTGTCTGTGTTATTTCTATTTCACATTATATTTTGTTATATAATTGAAATATCACAGGTTGTGTGTTTGAATCAATCAATTGGAAATCCGACCTTTGTTGTTGATTGATTGATTGATCCTTGAACATTGGTCTTTGGTACCGTTCAAGTGATTTCTCTTGTATTCAATTAGACTCGCAGATTTCTATTTGCTTGAGAAAGAATTGAATCTAGAAAGAGAGATATAACTCGTTGATATACTTTTTATAGATTGAGTCTTGTTGATTCTCTTAAAAGTATATTGGAGTTTGTCCATACAGATTGTTAAGTGAAATATTGGGTGTGGTTGTTGTACCCTCGCTTTTTCAATTGGTATCAGAGCAGGAAAACACATTAAAGACCTTGTAAGTCTGTGTTTGTAGCGATCTGATTATGGACGAGTCTATCTCTAATAACGTACCAGTTCATAAATTACCGAGATGATTTTCAAAGCTTGGATTCTTAGGAGAGGACTGTCACATCTAGGTCGAGTATCTAAACATTCTCTTAATGTAAAACTCGTTGAAGTCCTGGGAAACATGCCTAGAAGAACAGTTGGATGAACTTTCTGATAAAGGTGATTCAGATATTGATAGAGATGTTGATGAGGAAGTCTCTGAGTATGTGAAGGTTTTGAATTCGTTAGAAAAGAAGAAGATGACAACTTCTCATGTTACTCCTCTTCTGACTCCTCTCTGTCGAGAAAACAAGAAATTGAGAAGATGTTACGCAGGTGTTTATGTTTCGAATCGTTCTAACGAATCGATCCTCAAGGATTCTGAGGAAAACCTACGTATGAAGTCACTTGAATGTGATAATCTTTATCAAAAGTATTGTTTGTTGGAAGAGAAACTTGCAGAATCTGAAGCAAGGATTAACTCCCAGCAAACAAGTTTTGACGACAGAGAAAGCGCTTATCTCACTCGAGAAAAACACCTTGAGGTTGATTTAACTGCTGCTCTTGATAAAATCAAGATGTTGGAAGATGACTTGAAAAAGTTCAATACTAGTTCAAGCAAATTAACCACTATGCTAGGAGCAAGTAAAAATCATCGTGATACACGAGGATTGGGCTATAAGGGAATAGATGCTCCAAGTACTAGCATAGAGGTAAAATTTGTCCAGGCTAGTGATGCTTCTCAACAAAAGGTTTCCACTGATGGCAAAAGTGAAATACCTTCACCGGCAGTTAAAGTTCGAAAGAGCAAAGTATATCAACCTCCAAAGTCAGCACACACGGATCGAGGTAAGAACATTCCTTATGTTTGTCACTATTGCGGAAATAAAGGTCACTTGGAAAGGAGATGTCGTTTCCGTATAAGGAATGAGAAACTTCATGATGTTCTTGTTTGGGCATCACAAGAAGTTATGAAACCAAGATCATATGTTAAGACTAATCCCCTTAACGCTACAGGTTGTAACTGTCCAACCTTTAGGCAAAGGAATCAGTGTTGTGATAAATCTAGATTTGCCTATAAACGTCATACGAATCCTTTTCACAATCGTAATAGTTATCAAAAGGATAACTTCGTAAAGACTAAGACAAGATCCGATGCTCCCAATTGGAGAAAGACTAGCTTGCAAAAGAATTGTCAATCCAATTCTCTTCCGAGAAATCTTGAAGAGAGTAATGGGAAGAAGGTTCCGGTTGTTCCTAAACGCACTCAGAAATGGGTACCAAAGAAAACCAATGATGCTTTGAGTGTGAAAATGAATGATCTTCCAGAAAATTCCATCACTATGGAGAACGCAGTATCCATGATGTTGGAACTTAAGAAGTTTTTTGGAAAAATGGAATTGGATGTGAAAGGTTCTAAAAGCGATCTCTTTCATGATAATCCAAAGGTAACTTGTGGTGAGCAAGACATTGTTCACCCCAACACAACTTGATTGTGTTGTAAGTGCATCCTCACCAAGGAATGCCATGTTATGTATACGGTGAGGGAAGCACGAGAATTGGGGCACACAGATTATGTTCGGTAAGGCTGTAGAATTCGACTGGATTCTTCTAAAAAGGTATGTCTATAAACCTGAGCAAGATTTGTGTTGATCTATGTACCTTGCGTATTGTTCATTTCTACCTAACTTGATCTGTGTTTAAGGTTCTTAAACGTTTAGGTTTGAAAATAGTAGTTCGGGATGTTTGGACTTCATGGTCCACCTACCTGGTATGCATAACATCTTTTAAAATTAAAATCCAGGGGTTTAAGTACGCATACCCGTGTGTATACTCCCCAAGTCATGAAAATTCGTTTGCAAACCGGTATGCATACTTAGCGTCGATATTCAGTAAACTTGTTTTGGCCGTAATTTCTTCGCCCGAGCTCGGAATGACCTAATTATTTTTTCATTCTCTTCCTCTTTTAATTCTCTTCAAAATTAAGATGAGAATTCCTGAATTTGGATGAGTTAAGAATGGTATTTGTCTTATCTCTTGTTTTTGAGTGTTTTGCTCCGTTTCGTCGTACTTGTTCCACTTCTCTTGGACTTGGGCACTTGGATTCTTGGAGTAATACTCTTATAAGCTCATTTGTAGCTTTTACAAGAATGTTGTTGGGGAATCACAAAGAAGGAAGTTCAAGAATGGACAGTAGTACGCATTACTATGGCATTCTTAAATGATCACAATCATCTTATGTGAACTATGGTGCATGGTCGTTAATAACTTTGTATGTTCTTCTTTGTTAAGAAAATCTTTTTATACGCCTTTGGTAGCTATTCTTGGTGTAAATCCGGGCGAAAAAGATTGATTCTACCCTCAAGGACAAATCATGTTATATGTGCATTACAAGTTTGTCTTGATGCCTAGGAAACTTCTTATGAGAATTTATTCTTGTTTTTGAGAAGGATTACTAGAGTTTGGAATATCCATTATTGTGATTGCACATAGCTATGTCCAACGTTTTTCATCTTCATTTTTTTTAGGTTTATTGGTTTAAATTCTAAAATTGTTTGGAAGAGCAGTATTAATCTTTATGGTTTCATATATTGCAATTTGTTATGGGATATATGTGTTTGCGTCCGTGAACTATGATTGTCCCATACCTTGTCAAAAGTTAAGTCTTTTATATGCCGATATGCATGTATTGATAAAATAATGAATGAGCTTTTGAGATTTTGAAGCCTATTATGTCGTTATTGATGGAAGATAGGATGAACTTTTGTTTACGAGGATTATATCTATTATATGTCATTGTGCAAATAGTGATGGAAAATAGAATGAATCCTTGTTTATTCCGCAGTATTGATCTTTCCGGATCCATATTTTGTGTATATACTGTGAGGCTCCGTAAGTTATCTTATGTTGAGCATTTCCGATTAGATTAATTATGGGTTCTCTTGTGATTAATCTAATTGAGTATTTTTGGATTCAAATTCGTATTCGTATGTGATTTGTCCAAAGAAATCCTTATTTTCTTTTGAAATTAAGGTCGCTCTTGTTGTTCTTTCGGGAATGACATATTACGGGGGAGAGTTCTGAATTGAACTTGTGCTTAATTGCCAAATCTTTGTGGGGAGTGCGGCTGTGGAATATTATAGGGGTTATCTTGTATCTTTATAAACTCCTTGATGAATGCATTTAGCTTCGACCATATGATTGCATCTAAATAAGATGATATGTGCTTTCTTTTGGTCATGAAATGTCTCTTTCGGAAATTTCATTAGGATCCCGTTTTCGTACCTTTGCCAATTTTATTGACAAAAAGGGAGAGAATTAATATGTAGTTCACACTACAAATTCATATGGTTTTCGGATCATTATGTAAGGGGGAGTGGTTTCCATTTGAGATGGAGTATTGACTAAGGGGGAGTGATACATATCACCATAGTATTGTTGTCGAAGTTGTGATGCAATTGAACTTTGATACTATATAATGATACTATGACACTGTATAACAATGATTGAGAACTCTTGTTTTATCAATGTTATAGCTACGGATTTTCAACAACGATGATGCTGAACTTACAACCTTTGGGATCATTGGAGTACTTGGAAGTGACGAAGATTTCGAGTAATGTTGAAGATTAGGCATGTGGAATAGGAGCTACAAAAGTCAATTCATTTATTTTTGTATTCCATATGTATTGATAGTTTTGTCACTAAAATTGACAAAGGGGGAGATTGTTAGAGCATTGCTCGGTCGAACTCGCATGCGTTGCTATCTCAAGCATGTTTGTCAATGTTAGTGATCAAAACTATAAGTCTTGATTTCTAGTCTACTATAGCTAAGTATCGGACTAGGATAGAAAGTGTAGTTGAGCTCAAGAATTCCATGGCGATCATCATACAAGACGAAGGACTACTCAAGGAACTGGTGGATCTTCATCGACTAAAAGGTATGTGGAGACTTGAACTTATCTATCACTCAAAAGTCTATCTACTCTATCTCCTATTTTGAGACAAAAGTCGTTTTGCTATATAGACTTTGATTATACACATTTGCTATTTCGATTCGAGTTTATCTCGCCTATCTATTTCTCGAAATATATGTTGGCAAGCTTTTGCTTTGGCCAAGTTCATCTTTACCTAGTGACGAAAGTCATGACACGTTTCAATCACTTTGGAAATTGCTTACTTTGACGGAATATCCTCTAAGAATGTTTCAATGATTGAAATGAGAGTTTAGATCATATAACCAATGTTGGATATAAGCATTGTGTGGCAACACATATATTTATAAGTCCTTTTTACTTGAACCGAAGTTTGCGAACTTTGTTGATCAAGAGAACCAGAATCAGAGCCGTGAGCTAAGTCCGCGAACTGGCGGAAGTTCTCTTCCCGAGAAATTCTGCTGGAGTTTGAGAACTCCTTAGGGAACTTAAGTCCGCGAACTAAGTTTGCGAACTTGAGTTGGTTATATCTAAAAACGATTGTTTGTGAACTCATTTATAAAAACTAAGGAATGCAAATTGCAAACCGTGGCTATATAGTTCATGAACCGATTCGAGTGAATCAAATCGTTTTTGCTTCGATTGTGTCTTGTGTAGTTACATAAGATTTCCTTGCAATTGAGCAACTCTCTAACTAGTTCATTTGAGTCATTTGAACTAGTTATGGTGAAGAAGAATATGGTTGATATGAAAGCGCTCATATGGCTAACCATTTGGTTAAATATTGTTAAACCAACAAATGTTCATGTTTGGGTACGGTTACATAAACCCAAAATAGTACATTTCATTTGTGTGTAACAAGCTAAGTTTTCGATCTAACGGTTGAAATATATTAGCTTGAATCTAATCAGGTTTTCATCTAACGGTGAATATTGAATGCTTTGTTACCAAGCTAACATTGATTGCAAGCCCTGATTTGAAAGACTATATAAGGGAGAACTCTAGCAACTGGGAAACCTAATCCCCACACCTTTCGTGTGATACTAGTTGTATTAGCTAGAGTCAATTCTCCTTTAGCCTTAGGTTTTCTTCTTAAACCAGGTTAACAACTTAAAGACTTCATTGGGATTGTGAAGCCATACCGATACTACTTTGTCGTAGTTGTGTGATCTGATCTTGCTGATTCTATCGTTTTGAGTACAATCGTAACAATTGGCTTGAGATCTTTATCTCTGATAGGCAAGATAGAAAAGTAATCACAAACATCTTCGTCTCATTGTTTGTGATTCCACAATATTTTTTTCGCTGCGTCGATTATGATTATTGTGAGGTGATTGATAATACTAGGTTATTCTTCGGGAATATAAGTCCGGGTTATCAATTGGTTCATGTTCACCTTGATTTATCAAAAGACGGAACAAAACTTGTAGGTTTATCTGTGGGAGACAGATTTATCTATTTTGTAGACTTTTCTGTGTGATAAAGATTTGTTTATTAAAGTCTTCAACTTTGGGTCGTATCAACTCTTAGTTGTGGGTGAGATCAGCTAAGGGAATCAAGTGCGTAGTATCCTATGAAATTACAAATATATCCCTTGGGATCACGAGACACGATTTAAGGAGCGCAACTATACCTTGCAACCCCATTGAGTGTGAGATTGATTTGGGTTCAACTACGGTCCAGACCAAAGTTAGTTTGTAGTAGGCTAGTGTCAAATCAAATGAAGAAAGCGGCAATTTTAATGGAATCCCAAAAGAACCAAAAAAATAAGTGGTGTTCAATCCCATCTGGACTAGGTCCCTTTTTAGGTTTTTCTACATTTTTGGTTTCCTCGTTAACAAAATTGCAACATTAGATGAGGTGTCCGTGTTATTTCTATTCCGCATTATATTTTGTTATATAATTGAAATACCACAGGTTGTGCGTTTGAATCAATCAATTGGAAATCCGACCTTTAGTTGTTGATTGAAATTGATTGATCCTTGAACATTGGTCTTTAGTACCGTTCAAGTGATTTCTCTTGTATTCAATTAGACTCGTAGATTTTTATTTGCTTGAGAAAGAATTGAATCGAGAAAGAGAGATATAACTCGTTGATATACTTTTTATAGATTGAGTCTTGTTGATTATCTTAAAAGTATATTGGAGTTTGTCCATACAGATTGCTAACGAAATATTGGGTGTGGTTGTTGTACCCCCGCTTTTTCAATCTCAAGAGAGCTTATCCACGTTTTTGGATAGACATGTACATTTCAGGACCAATTTACTAGACGTGAGTGTGTTTGAGACGCTGGGAAATAGGTTTGAGCCCTAGGTGAGGCTTGTGCCTGATTTTTATACCTATATAAAACTCTTCAGACAAGATTGATCAGTTTGGATGAGGCCATTTTAGGTTTGGATGACACGACAGAAGTTGTCTGAGGTTTAGCCGACGCAACTGAGGTTTTCATAGGTTTAGCTGCCGCAACTGAGGCTGTCAGATATTTGGCCGACGGGTTTGAGGCCACCTCATATTTATCCGACGAGCTTGAGGTCGTTTGATATTTTGCCGATGGGTTTGGAGCCGTCCGAGAGTTGGCTGACGCGATAGAGTATGTTCGAGACTTGGCCAACACGATGAAATCCCTCCAAAATCAACTGGGACATGTTTGGGAGAGAAAAGAAGGCTTGCACACCTGATAATGTCTCTACGAGACTTCGTCTCACTTGTATTTGACCAGCGTATCTTGCAGAGATGTGCTAGGAATCAATTGTGTCCCTATTTATGGGGCCAACATGACCAGTGTATCTCGGAAGGATGTTCTAGGAGTATGTCGAAAGGCCCAGAGACAGAATAACTAGCGTATTTCGCGGGGATGTCCTATGAATTATTCGGAAGCCTCAGTAAGTTGACTCGGAGCTTAGAGTATACATGACCATTGTATCTCGCAATGATGCACTACGAATCAGTCATTGATATCAAATAGGATGAGTTGTGCTTACATGAGACATGTATGCCTCCGCTCTGGGTCATAAGTCTGTCGGGGACGTTTTTACGCATCTACAAAGCCTACATGACCAGCAGTATATCGCGAGGATGTATACTAGGAATCATGGCATCACAATCAGCTGTATCTCGCGAAGACATGATGGACTTGTGGTTGTTCTGGTTCATAAGTCTGTTGGGGATGTTTTACGCTCTACAAAACCTACGTGACCAGCAGTATCTCGTCAAGGATGTGCGCTAGGAATCACAGCATCACGACCAGCAGTGTCTCGCGGGGACGTATACTAGAAATTGTGGCTATTTGTGCCTTGAGGACTAGGGGCTTAGTCTCTCCCATGATAGTTGAGTTTTGTCTATGGTCTTGAAATGAAACTTTTGCCCCTTATCCAAATTTCACCATCTACAACAACCTAAGAGTTTGTTTATGGGTGAAAACTACTCCTGCCGGATTTGGTAATTTGGGGTGTGTGGATGAGGAATGAATCTAAACCCCTAAACAAATGCACTGCGCGGTGAGTGCTTGTAGATTCGGAAGTCAATCTGTGCAAGTCCGGCCTAAACCAAGAAATGGCCGTTCCAGACTTGTTTCGGTCACAAAGTGAAGGAGATGAGGTTGATCTTAGGGAGGGAAGCGAAGAAGGTGTTGAGATTGTGAAGGTGTTGGCTATGAATGGCTTGTAACAGAAAGATGAGCAGGCTTACGATTGATGCCAGCAGGCTCTGGGTGTTGGAATACGTTTTTATATTAACACTTGGTTTCTGTATTTTGTCTGGACTTGCTCTTGTTTTTGAAATAGGGCGGAAAACCTATTTATACAAGTCATTGAGCCTTATTCACGTCTCTCGTGGGAAGTGGAGGAAGTGGAGTGATGGAGTAGTGGAGTTGTGCGTCGGTGCCACACGACCAGTCTTGCCCACTTCTCATGTTCATCTCTTACCGTCCATAACTTCCTAACACGTTCTTGTGATGGCGCGTTGCACGCCGCACGCCGTAAACCGCCGGACCAATACCCCAAGTATGTATCCCCAGTTGTGACATGATCGATGTCCGGAACGTGTGGATCGTGGATCCACGATAGGTAGCATGTAATGCTAATTTGAATAATGCGTTATTCGGAAGTTGATACTTGTGGAGTATCGTGTGTATTTTATGTGCATCGCATCATGGTGTGGTAAAGTGATGGGTAATGACACCTCACCGACCAACTAACTCCCGACCGGGGTTGTATAACCAAGTCTGGTGAAGTTGGACGGATGAGATGATCTTTGAGACATTCATCTCGGACCGTTAATGAAATTAGGGTTTTGAAGAGGTGCGCAGCATCACTCTTGACTTGGTCGAAACCAAGCATGGGATACAACTTTGGTCAGGCCGACCATACATGCGTGTAGACGGCATGATGGTGTAGGCGCCTATACCCCATTACCTCACAAAAGTATGATCTGGGTCATTTAATTCATCCGGTGAAGTTGAGTGGTCGAGATCGATTTGTGACAGAAAACCAGTGTCGCAAGAGCCGCACGTCACGCCCACTTCAGGCACACGTTCCAAGACGACCAATCTTGGTCGGTCTTGGACGATTGTCCTGGTGTGAAGGTGGTAGGCTGGTGTTCACGCCTATACCTGAATATCCCATAAAAACGTGATCTGAGCCGTCCAAATCGTCCGGCGAAGTTGAGCGGTCGAGATCAGTTTGTGGTTTGGGAGGTGTGATCACGCTAGTTTGGGCGTGCGTTTTGGATTAACCAGGCATGATATGCCTTGGCCGATCGGGTGAGGGAATAGATGGGTACACGATGGTCATCTTTGGTATGACCGGACACGCTTAATCTAATCTTGGACCCTCCATTCGTGCGGAGAAGATGGACGCTCGTGATGCTCAAAACCCTAATTCTGGATTTCAAAGCCGCGCGTCACCCCTTGTTTGGGCGCACGAATTTGTTACGACCAAGCATGGTTGGTCTTGACCGGTTGGTCAAGTGTGTAGGCGGGCCCTCGGTGATTGTGTTGACATGCTCTGGGCCCTTTGAGTTTACATCTACACCCTCCATCTATACTGCGAAGATGGATGGTTGAGACTGTTTTGCGACACATGTAATATGCCACAAACCCTAATTTAGGGTTTTCCGTCCATACTTGCTTGGTATGAACGTTTTTGGCAAGCTAGGCCAATGGCCGACCATGCGGGGTCGGCAGTGGGTATTCCATATACGCTTGGGGGTGATGGAATTGATCCGGGTCATCTAATCATGCTTGTGGAGTTGATGATGATATCCGGACCGATACGGTCGGTCTGGATGCTCAATCGGGCTAGTATAACACACCGAGAGGGGCTCAATCGGGCTAGTATAACACACCGAGAGTCATTTGTACGGGTATTTCGTACATGGTTTCATTATAATGCTTGGAGGTTCGTGTTGCTGTAAGAGTAACACTCGGTCGTCATGCCGCACCGATAATGAGTACAGAAATACAAGGCTGATTGCGCATTAATTAATAATGCTAGAAATTCACGGGGTATATGGGATTGTTGCTACATGCCCCAACCCGGATGAATTTCGTGTATTCATAGAATGGGATTGTTGCCACATGCTCCATTCTAGGTGAATTAAGTGAGGGAGTATCCAACACTTATCGATGGCCTTATCTTTTACAAGATGTCAGCAAATAATTTTTTGTTTTTTTACAATTTTAACCTTAAATGAAAATCCACCATCAACAATAAGTCCCCTGCCTAGCACATAATGGTTACACTATTGTGGGGTAGGCATGAGATGGTGACATACATATGTGAGAAAGACAGGATAGAAGAAGTTTACCCGGAAGAGTATTGACCGATCGCTAGTCGCCCACGCCGTTGTGCTTGTATGGAATCCTTTGGTGGGACCGGTTTCCTTCTTTGGGTATTTGAATCAGAAAAGGAATCCAAAAGAGGTATCCTTGTTCTATTGGGATTCTTCTTATTTTTGTCTATAAAAGAGGCCAAACCCCTTTTCTTTTTCTCACGAATTTTTTTTTTTTTTTTTTTTTTTTTGTTTGAGCAGATCCCGTCCGTGACCGCCGCCGCTCCTGCTGACGCTCGTTGCCGTTGCCGGAGTTGCTACCGTGCGCCGCCGTCCGTCCATCCGAGGTAGGTTTTTTTTTTTTTTTTTTTCACCGTGGTTGATACGCCAATATTTTCTAGAATTGCTTAGTAAAACAACCCGTGAATCCATGATCATGTTGTTTTTTGCTTCTTTCCACCATTGCATGCAAAACCTAGCTTTTAGGTTGTATCTTGAAAAGAAAACCTTGACTTGAATCTCGTAGACACGATTCCCATGAATAAAGAAAAATCGTGTTATGATGTGTGCGGATGAACGCGGGCCCGTGTATGCTTGATTGAAAGTCGACTTTGTATTAGTCTTGTCCCGGGCTTGAAACTTGAGTAACACCGAACTTTGAAATTTATACCAGGACTTGAAATCAATACCAGATCGAAACTTGTACCGGACTTGAAACCAATACAGATCGAAACTTGTACCGGACTTGAAACCAATACTGATCGAAACTTGTACCAGGACTTGAAACCAATACCAGATCGAAACTTGTACCGGACTTGAAACCAATACCAGACTGAAACTTGTACCGGACTTGAAACCAATACCAGAAATTTGAGTAATACTGGTATTTGGGCCTAATCCCAGCTCTCGTGCATTTCAACGTGTCTTCTCGTGCGTGACTACACGCTTCATGCGCTTTTCATACAAGTTCTAACTCCTGTCTTTTATTTCATTGTGGAATAAAGAAAAGAATTCCTGTTGAGATGTCTTCCGGAGATAATGCTGGTGCCAAGCCAGGAAGTGTTGGTGGCTTCAAAGATATGCCGAACATCGATGATGAGTTGTTCACCTCGCCTTTTCCAAACATTAGAAGACATCCTTCTCATAAGATAGTCCTGCTTTCCGATTCAGAAAATATGGATCTTTGATCCATTTTCTTCTTCAAAGACTTATGATGAGATTTTGTCTCCGGAGAAACGAATATCCGCCTTCCCCTATTGACTTCAAGATTTGCCATACTCCACTGGGTTCTTATGAAGGATGGATGAGACACATGTTGAGTAATAAGGACATTAAAGATAATTTGACCAAAGCGCAAATCCTCAATGCGGTCATGGCATCTCTTTGCTCTTGAAATTAAGAAAGACGCTGCGGGTTTGATTACCTTCATTTCTCGGTGGCGCATTTCTACTCATATAGCCATATCTAGATGGGGAGAGATGAATATTACTCTGGAGAGTGTAGCTGCATTAATGAACCTGCCTGTTGCTGGAAGTCTTTCTTACGATCTCTCTGATACGGAGCAATATAACTATGACGATATACTTCAAAAGGTGGCGGGATTCGACGATGTCTGGATAAGGAGGAGAAAAAGATACGAGATGCTTTTACACTGGTGGGTGTCGGAGTGGTCTCCTGCAGACCCAGAGCTAGGATCAAGAGTTGGAAAATGAGCTCAGCGTGATTGCGTTTCTGTCTTTATGGCTATCCAGAGATATATTCGACGACGGTTGGAAAGAAGACTATTAGAGGTGACCTCGTTAAGATCGCTATAAAGCGGCAAAAGGTAAAGTTCTTCCCCGGGTGCCTTGTTCCTTGGATCGATGTACTCTCATCCGGACGCCTTAGCAATGGACATGCATGTTTCTAACGGGTACAAGAAGGTGGAATCGCACGTTCACTTCGCTTTTCTTGGGCATTCTTATGGGAACACTTCAAAAGCTATGCTCCTACTCCCGCAAATTTGCTCAAGAACTTGTATGGTGGCTCGAGAATACTCCATTTGGAATATGAGGCGTCCCGAACAGGCGCAAAACTCGTGGACATATTTGACAATGTATCTTCTCGTTGATTTCCGTCCATGGGGGCCGGTCCACCCTTCCATTGTTCAACCCAAAGACTTTTGCTACTGCTTCGATGGTCCCGATGTCGTGTTGCGCACCGATGTTAAGACTATGAGATTCGGGGAAATTGTTTACCTGCACATCTGCATCCAAGGATATGTCCCGTCTTTATTCAACGAAGAATTTACTGTGACTCCGTATAATATTGATGGGCGGCTCGTCAAATGGGGTTTGATTAGGGTGTCCCATTTATCCGTCCACCGGGGTTAGAAAGAATTCCTCCCGAATATTCTTAATGCCGACGTGTTTTTAGAACGGGTGAGCCTTCCCTTCTGGCCTATTGGGAGAAACCCAGTGGTAACCGATAAGTACAAGGAATTTTGGAGGAGGCAACTGTTGATCTTCCAGGAATTCTCGGAGAGTGTTGTGACAAGTTCCCGTGGTGAACCTTCTTCTGACATTTTGAAAAAGCATTTCCGGTTGAAGCCACTTCCAGCCAAACGGACCAGAGCTGAGGATTGCGGTCCCACGCAGGAGAGAGATCCAAGAGGAAGGCATGTGGTTCGGTGATCCTCAATTCCTCCAATATGCAGGTATTTAAATCTCTTCCCGTTGGTTCCTTTATTTCTCCAGAGTGAATCTTTCTAAGAGTAATTCTTGCTTGAAATCAGGGGATTCCGAAAGAGAATGTCTTCACAAGGTTGGCGCGCGTTCAGAATGGGAAGGCTGGTAATGTTGGCCTTCATGCTGAGAAGTCTGGTGGTACTGATCTTCATGCTGAGAAGTCTGGCGGTACTGACCTTCATGCTGAGACGTCTGGAGAAACCGCTCCTTTTTCCGACCATGACAGAGATGATGCAAGTACTGACCTTCATGCTGAGAAGTCTGGAGAAACCGCTCCTTTTTCCGACCATGACAGAGATGATGCAAGCTCGGTTGGACAAGCCGCCTCCCTGAGTGATCTTGTTGACGGGGTCGTGATGGAAATTAGCACCCAGAGTGAAGTAGATGCCGGAAGGAATATAAGAGAGGCAGCGTCTGCTATAGTTGAGGCGGCTCCCTTTGAAGTTCGTTCTGAACAGGTTCCAGTCAATAAGGCTATTGTGGTGACTCCTTCCGAAAGGCCTCTTGCAACTGACAAGGCTCCTGTGGTTGGTGAATTATCGGTGATGCAGCCTGGGGCTTTGTTCGATCCTCCTTTTACTGTCCCTTATCCAGGTCATGTGTTGGTTGGTGGATTCAGCGTGCTTAGGTTCAGTTCGAAGAGTTTTACACAAAGCGATATGGGAGAAGCACGGCCATATTGCTACCACCACGAAACTCAAAAGTCGTCTTGCGTTGGTCAACCGCGTCCAAGAGGCTTTATCTTCTATCCATGGGATGAGCGTCACGACTGGTCGAACAGTTTCCGAGGAGATGATTGAAGACTGGAAGTGCCATCGAGACGTGTTTGCGCGAGCATGCCTTCAATGCTCCTTGGTTCTTCAAAGGGTTCTCCAAGATTCAGGAGCTCCAGAAATTACAAGATGAAGTCCCTTCCGCAGACTGTGTTACTCGCCAGGAAGAAGAGGTCAAAAAGCTGTCTGAGGAGTTGAAGCTGAAGCAGGCCGTATTTCAAAGGATGAAAGTCGCTCTCGCCCAAAAGGATGAGTTGTTGCTGAAGGACTTTCCTTGAAGGATTCGTGCTATATACTTGCCTCTTCTTTTAGATGCTTTTCTTTTTGAGTGATAGTGAGGATTTCCTTTCGTAATTTGACTTAGGTTTTGAATTAATAGGTAATTGAATTGGTATATTGAGATAGTTTTGTGAATAACTCTTCTGAAAGAGGTTATTTTAAATGGAATTTGCATCTTGGTCATGAATGATTGCACATGTCATATGAAATTGCAAATGTCGTGTAAAAGGGAGGTATGAAGGGAAATAAATGTGGCGTTTGACCACTGGGACTCTTTCTCCACGTGCGGGATGTTAAGTCCCCAGTGAATTCTAAAATTATCCTTCTTGTAAAATTGTTGAGTAAAACTTACTTGCTTTTGAAGCCTCGCTTGTACCGAACCAGAGAAAGGATAAGAGAAGAAATGGGAGTAGCCTTTCTAAGAAAATCCTCCGCACCAATTTCTCTTTGACTCTTCGAGCTATCGTCGGACCAAGCTTTTCCCCGAACAATGCGCTTCAAAGCGTTGCATTCAGGATCAAAGAGATTTGACGGTAAAATCTCGTTCATGGATTTCTGACGACGGTAAATCATGTCTTTACAATAAGACATATAAATCAAATCTTGCTTTCTTCGCGAACGAGCAAAGCAGCGGAGAAGTATCCGTTTTCCTTGAAGGATTCGTCAAAGAAAATTTTATATACTTGCCTCTTCTTTTAGATGCTTTTCTTTTTGAGTGATAGTGAGGATTTCCTTTCGTAATTTGACTTAGGTTTTGAATTAATAGGTAATTGAATTGGTATATTGAGATAGTTTTGTGAATAACTCTTACGAAAGAGGTTATTTTAAATGGAATTTGCATCTTGGTCATGAATGATTGCACATGTCATATGAAATTGCAAATGTCGTGTAAAAGGGAGGTATGAAGGGAAATAAATGTGGCGTTTGACCACTGAGACTCTTTCTCCACGTGCGGGATGTTAAGTCCCCAGTGAATTCTAAAATTATCCTTCTTGTAAAATTGTTGAGTAAAACTTACTTGCTTTTGAAGCCTCGCTTGTCACTACTTTAGAACGAGAATAGGAGTAGCCTTTCTAAGAAAATCCTCGCACCAATTTCTCGAGCTATCGTTATGGACCAAGCTTTTCTATATAAAAGGGCCGTAAAAAGAGATCGAACAATGGTGGGGTGATGGAGGAACCGGTGGAAATGACAGTACCTCGGGTCCATTACTTCTTGATCAGTAGGCGGACGCCATACCGGGGTAGCTCCACCTCTCCATTTCGCACCCACGCCTCCAGTAGCTCCGGGAATCTTCTTCATTGGGAAGGGGAAATGTAAGTACCTTGAGTCCGGCTCTTCCCTGCGTTAGTGGGCGTTGTGATGTCTCTACGTGGCTTTGATGTGGAGCACGTTCGGAGATGAAGTTGGAAGATTTGCGAGCGCCATCATATCCGTGGATCGCTTGCACGGGTAAAGGGATGTGGAAGGTGTCGTAATATCACCGATGAGTGATCGAATTGAACGCTCCCATCCTCTCGTATTCACGTATTTCGATCGATCTCTCCTTCCTCAAGCATTTCTTCGCTTGGATGAAAGGCCGATGCGGATTGGACAGTCTTAGGGCTTCAACAAGAGTTTTGAGATATAAATCTTCTAACAGGCTCCATAGGCTGCAGGCTCCCTTTCTTTATCCGGTAGACGTTGTAGTACTCCGGACAAGTCCTTTCCTCCGTGGAGTTGCCTCGGTTCTTCATTGTTGACTCGGACCATGTTGTTCATCTTTCCCGAGTCTCCCTGCGGTTACGCGCTCTTTTTGCCTCTCCACCGGTAAAGGTGTGACTCTTGACTAAGGATTGGCATTTCTTGCACCGCTTGAGTAGATGCCCCGCCGACCCTTCTTGTAATTGTCTTCGCTATATCATTCAAAAGGCGAAATGTCTCGCTCCGCCTTCTCGGTGATACCGGCTTGATTTGCCAAGACATCCTCCAAAGCATTCTAGCTACACTTCCTATGATATCTCGAACCACCTGTGGTTTCCGGATACATTGCGAGACGGAAACCGAAAAATTGAGAATTCAATTTTGTGCAACCGAGAGATCAACCTCCCACTGTGGTCGCCAATTGTTTATGGGTGAAAACTACTCCTGCCGGATTTGGTAATTTGGGGTGTGTGGATGAGGAATGAATCTAAACCCCTAAACAAATGCACTGCGCGGTGAGTGCTTGTAGATTCGGAAGTCAATCTGTGCAAGTCCGGCCTAAACCAAGAAATGGCCGTTCCAGACTTGTTTCGGTCACAAAGTGAAGGAGATGGGGTTGATCTTAGGGAGGGAAGCGAAGAAGGTGTTGTTATTGTGAAGGTGTTGGCTATGAATGACTTGTAACAGAAAGATGAGCAGGCTTACGATTGATGCCAGCAGGCTTTGGGTGTTGGAATACGTTTTTGTATTAACACTTGGTTTCTGTATTTTGTCTGGACTTGCTCTTGTTTTTGAAATAGGGCGGAGAACCTATTTATACAAGTCATTGAGCCTTATTCAAGTCTCTCGTGGGAAGTGGAGGAAGTGGAGTGATGGAGTAGTGGAGTTGTGCGTCGGTGCCACACGACCAGTCTTGCCCACTTCTCCTGTTCATCTCTTACCGTCCATAACTTCCTAACACGTTCTTGAGATGGCGCGTTGCACGCTGCACGCTGTAAACCGCTGCACCAATACCCCAATATGTATCCCCGATTTGTGACATGATCGATGTACCTGAACGTGTGGATCGTGGATCCACGATAGGTAGCATGTAATGCTAATTTGAATAATCTGCGTTATTCGGGAAGTTGATACTTGTGGAGTATCGTGTGTATTTTATGCAGTGCAGTCGCATCATGGTGTGGTAAAGTGATGGGTAATGACGCCTCACCGACCAACTAACTCGACCGTGGTTGTATAACCAAGCTGGTGAAGTTGGACGGATGAGATGATCTTTGAGACATTCATCTGCGACCGTTAATGAAATTATGGTTTTGAAGAGGTGCGCAGGCATCACTCTTCAGCTTGGTCGAAACCAAGCATGGGATACAACTTTGGCCAGGCCGACCATACATGCGTGTAGACGGCATGATGGTGTAGGCGCCTATACCCCATTACCTCACGAAAGTATGATCTCGGGTCACTTAATTCATCGGTGAAGTTGAGTGGTCGAGATCGATTTGTGACAGAAAACCAAAGGCCGCAAGAGCCGCACGTCACGCCCACTTCGGGCACACGTTCCAAGACGACCAATCTTGGTCGGTCTTGGCCGATTGGCCTGGTGTGAAGGTGGTAGGCTGGTGTTCACGCCTATACCCGAATATCCCATAAAAACGTGATCTCGAGCCGTCCAAATCGTCCGGCGAAGTTGAGCGGTCGAGATCGGTTGTGGTTTGGGAGGTGTGATCACGCTAGTTTGGGCGTGCGTTTTGGATTAACCAGGCATGATATGCCTTGGCCGATCGGGTGAAGGAATAGATGGGTCCACGGTGGTCATGCTGGTATGACCGGACCTGCTTAATCTAATCTTGGACCCTCCATTCGTGCCGGAGAAGATGGACGCTCGTGATGCTCAAAACCCTAATTCTGGATTTCAAAGCCGCGCGTCACCCCTTGTTTGGGCGCACGAATTTGTTACGACCAAGCATGGTTGGTCTTGACCGGTTGGTCAAGTGTGTAGGCGGGCCCTCGGTGATTGTGTTGACATGCTCTGGGCCCTTTGAGTTTACATCTACACCCTCCATCTATACCTGCGAAGATGGATGGTTGAGACTGTTTTGCGACACATGTAATATGCCACAAACCCTAATTTAGGGTTTTCCGTCCATACTGCTTGGTATGAACGTTTTTTGGCAAGCTAGGCCAATGGCCGACCATGCGGGGTCGGCAGTGGGTATTCCATACCTGCTTGGGGGTGATGGAATTGATCTAGGTCATCCAATCATGCTTGTGGAGTTGGATGATCTGCGATCATATCCGACCGATACGGTCGGTCTGGATGCTCAATCGGGCTAGTATAACACACCGAGAGGGGCTCAATTGGGCTAGTATAACACACCGAGAGTCGGCACTGTACGGGTATTTCGTACATGGTTTCATTATAATGCTTGGAGGTTCGTGTTGCTCTGTAAGAGTAACACTCAGTCGTCATGCCGCACTGATAATGAGTACAGGAAATACAAGGCTGATTGCGCATTAATTAATAATGCTAGAAATTCACAGGGTATATGGGATTGTTGCTACATGCTCCAACCTGGATGAATTTCGTGTATTCATAGAATGGGATTGTTGCCACATGCTCCATTCTAGGTGAATTAAGTGAGGGAGTATCCAACACTTATCGATGGCCTTATCTTTTACAAGATGTCAGCACATAATTTTCTGGTTTTTTACAATTTTAACCTTAAATGAAAATCCACCATCAACAGAGTTGTTTCAACCTAAGTGAAGACTTTTGATACCAATATGTAAGGTTGCACATGGTGGTACGCTCCGGGTTTCCTAAGAACCCGATACCTGTATCTCTTACTGACTGGTTCTCGATTTGATTACCTGGACCTGTAATTGTACCTGAAAGACCGGTTCAGTACAAGTCTGGTACCGAGTTTTTTTAAGCATTCTAAGATTCATAGAGCACTCTGTTCAGGTAGATCAAATACATCAAAACGTCAATGGTATTAACAACACACAAATTGACTCCTCTTCTGAATTTTACAAATTCATCATTGAGATTGCCATTGAGACCACCACTTACCCTGTTAACCAATACCACAAACAAATCAAAAGTGAAAAATCCCAAATTGATGTATTATGAAAACCAAAAATAAAAAGTGCACAGAGGAACAAAGTGCAACTGATGTTTCAACAAAGAAAAGAGAAAATACCCCGAGTTCAATTAAACAAAACCTAGTTTATCAATTCATAATTTCACTAGATCGAAACGTAATTTATGAGAAAACCCATACTTATTCCATGGAAACCATCTTGTTCACTGCAACAATTCTTCAATCTGATTTCTAGTTTCATACCTAAACGCACAACGAAAATCAAAAACCCAAATCTGTTGCCATTAGCACTTGAATTCAATCCAATCTTCTAACCCATCAGAATTGTTGAATTTCTATAATAGCACCACCATATTATTCTCAATCTGTTCACGGTTGTAATTTCTCAGAACTAACATCAGCCACCACAATCACAAAATCCATTAATTCTCCGTTTCTATAATCAAACAAATTGATCTCAAATAAAACCCTACATCAGATTCAAATTTGTAATTAAACATGTAACTAATTGTTAGAGCACTTCTCGGTCGAACTCGCAAGTGTTGATATCTCAATCTTGTTTGTCAAGTTTAATTGTCAAAACTATTAATCTTGATTTCTAGTCTACTAATAGCTATGTCTCGGATTAGGATAGAATGTGTAGTTGAGCTTTAGACTTCACGGCGTTCATCGATTGAAGACGAAGAACTACTAAGGGGAGCATATGGAACTTCATCAACAAAAGGTATGTGGAGACTTGAACTCAACTATCACTTAGAATTCTATTCTATTCTATCTCCTATTGAGACAAAGTCGTATAGCTATATAGACTTTACATTATACACATTTGATATTTTGAGATGAGTTTAACTCGCTTACATCTTTCTAGAAATATGTGTTAGAAAGCTTTTTGCTTTAAGTAAGTTCATCATTATTCTTTACGAAAGTCAAAAGATGATCATGTGAAAATCACCTGGTAACATCTTACATGAATTGTGTGAGATAGTCTTTTAATGTAGACTCGGAATGTTTCGTATTGATCATTTGATCACTTGAAAATTGCTTATAAGCTAATAGTTTGTGTGAGATAACTATTGTCGTCTTCTAAGAATGTTTCAATGATTTGAAATTGGAGTTAAGAGCTAAAACCCATGTCTGGATACATTACGGTTTGTGTACTAAGTGTGCGAACTGTTTTGGTAGAATTCAGGACCGGAAGTTAAGTTTGCATACCCGTTCGCAAACTTATTCAATTGTTTAAGTCAGGGTACTTAAGTTTGCATACCCATTCGCAAACTGATTTAACTGTTGAAGTCCGAGAACCAAGTTTGCGTACCCATTCGCAAACAGTTTCAACTGAGTTCGGTCCGGAGCTAAAGTTTGCGTACCCGTTTGCAAACTGTCGGCTTATGACCAATGTCCGGAACTTAAGTTTGCGTTCGCGTTTGCAAACTTAAATGGTTCATGTTCTTAAATCGGTTAACTACATACTCATGAACAAATACATTTATATTTTAAGAAATAAAATATTTGCAAACCGTGGCTAAAATGTTCATGAACTGATTCTTTTGAATCAATCCGATTTTGCTTCAATTGTGTCTTGTATACTTCTATGAGAATATAAACAATTGAACAACTCTATGAGTAACACAATTAGATTCATTTTAATATCAATTGATCTTGAAGTGTTAAGATGAACATGGTTAATACAAAAGTGTTCATGTGTCTAACTTCGGTTAACTGTTATTGAGTCAACTCAACATACACATTTAGATACGGTTACCCATATCTAAATGAAGGTATATTTCATTTTTATGTAACAAGCTAAGTTCATCCAACGGGGGAAAGATATTAGCTTGAATCTTGAATCAGGCTTCATCTAACGGTGAATAATGATTGCTTTGTTCCAAAGTTATCAAACCCTGATTTGAAGACTATATAAGGGAGAACTCTAGCAACTGGGAAACCTAATCCCCACACCTCCTGTGTGATACTAGTTGCGACTAGAGTTTTTCCTAAAACCATTATAGGTTAACGACTTAAAGACTTCACTAGGATTCTGAAGTTATACCCAACTATTTTCTTTGTAGTTGCGAGTTCTGATCTTACTTTGTTCTATCATATTGAGTACTATCTTGTCTAAGATTTGCTCGAGATTTATATCCGATAGGTAAGATATACAAAGTAATCACAAAGCTCTTCGTCTAATTCTTTTTGATTCCACAATAACTTGTTCTACTACCATATAGTTAAGTTATTGTGAGGTGATTGATATTTCTAGGATGTTCTTCGGGAATATAATACCGATCAATTGGTTCCTGTTCACCTTGATTTATCAAAAGACGGAACAAAACTCGTAGGTATTTCTGTGGGAGACAGATTTATCTATTCCTATAAACTTTTATGTGTGAGACAGATTTGTTTATTAAAGTCTTCGACTGGGGGTCGTATCAACTCTTAGTTGTGGGTGAGATCAGCTAAGGGAATCAAGTGTGTAGTATCCTGCTGGGATCATAGACGTAAGGAGCGCAACTGTACCTTGGATCAGTGTAACATTGATTTGGGTTCAACTACAGTCCAGGCGGAAGTTAGTTTGTAGTAGGCTAGTGTCTGTAGCGGCTTAATACATTGTGGTGTTCAATCTGGACTAGGTCCCGGGGTTTTTTTGCATTTGCGGTTTCCTAGTTAACAAAACTTCTGGTGTCTGTGTTATTTATTTTCATTAGAAAATTGCTTGTGCGTTAAATATTTATTTATGGTTAAAATCACATATTAAGATGAAAATAAGTACTGAGAAATTACAAGTTTTGGTTGGTAACCTAGCAAGAAGCTGGGCTCCAACTCCTTTGTGAATAGAAATACCTAATCTGTTAAAAATTAACCTACCTCTACTACTACTAGCATCATTCCTGACTAAACAATTCTTCAGACGCTTGAAAAAACACAAAGTATCCTCACCAAGTTCCCCCAAGGTAGTGAAAGCTAGAACACCCAGACTATATCCATGTGAAACACACTAGTCCAAATATTTAGTGCGTTTCCGCGAAACAATACTAGAAATATCTTTGCCTGGAACGAAAGAGCGAGTACCTTCACCTGTGAAGGGAGAGACCCCAGTAACATCCATGCAAACATCTTGACCATTTTCCCAGTTAAGAACAAGGATATAAGCATGCCGTAAGTCTTTGTCATCATCTGAAAGAAACCCAAGAGAAACTTCTTTACGCACCGGCACACCAGCTTTGTAACAAATGTCAGCGATTACGTATCGTACAAAGTCATGTAGAAACTTAATTCCAACATCCTTAGCACAATTAAGCGCGTGATCCCCAAAGATATCCATAGATCTGTTACAACTTGAGCATAAACCATTCTCAACAAACAATGGGATACCAAGGCGGTAGCAAAGAACAGCTCTGAATTGTCTCGGACCAAGGCATTGATTAAGCCCACTAATAGGTACAACTAATAAATAATCTTGTGCATGCTTAACACTATTACACTGCCACAAAATGGAATCTCTTTCAGACATAGAAAATTGGTATGGGATTTTCTTCTTAATTGCATCAAAATAAGTGACTTCCAGGGAGTGCATGGAAGGGGGGCAGTATCATCGACACAATAAGAAGGAGGTAGTCCACATACCTGAATGAAGTTCTGAAGAGCCAACTGATAAGCAGAACCTTTGTTTGTTGAGAATAAGTTACAAGGATCACCTTTTGCACCGAAGTCGTCTGGCACTGAGAAGCAAGATAACAGTACTTGCGGGTGTCTTCCATGGTATAAATTCCCAAGCCACCATCCTTGATGGGCAAGGTAGCTAATCTCTTCGGTGAAGGACCAAAACCCGCGCCATCACTGGTGACAAGGAGTCTCAAGTACTTGAGCAAATGATCATAAAAAAGCTCGGTGGCTTGTTGAAGGGATGCAGGATTGGTAGTTCGCATTGCAAAATATAATCTAGAAACACCGGTGCAATTGCGAAGTAAAAGCATCTCGCTCTGAGGATCCTTGAGTTTTTTGATGGCAGACATAAGTTGAACAGTCTTGTTCACCCTACTCAACATCATGTCACTAATAAAGTTCAAATCCAGACTCACAGGACCACCCAAAAGTTTAACACCATTCGACGGTCTACCAATTTCAGGAGGGAAAACACCATCAGCAATACTTCTGGGATCAATAGAAGGCCAAAAGACCTATGTCTTCTTAATATTAAGATGTAAACCCCTACCTGGTCCTTCAATTTCTATTATGCGCAAGGCCTTAGCCACCTCAAGAGTATCACCAATGATTGTACCATCATCAAGGTACCAGGCGTGTAAATCAAGTTTACAACTGGAAGCAATAGTCTTCACCAATGGATGGAGTGTCAAAGCAAACAACAAGGGACCGATAGGGTCACCCTGCTGGACTCCGAGAGCAGAAGATAAAATATATTAGTCGTAGTAGAGTTTAGCAGGTCGCATGTAACAAAATTCTACCCAGCGAGAAATACCTGGACAATGGAGATGAACCTCCTTGATGAGCCGAGATCTGCTCACCATCCTGAGACAACCTCTTCTGTCGAGAGAGAAGAAGGGAAAGTACCAGTTAAAGAAAGAGACTCATCATCCTGAGACAATGTAGATGGAGGTGCATTGGGTAGCTGCTGGTTCCGTGAGGTCGAGGCTCTGGTAGTACAAGGCATGGAGTCGAACAAGAATGAAAAACCCTAAAAAAATACAAAATTGAACAAAACCCTAGGCTAGAAGAAACAACAAAGGAAAGAAAGCAAAACGGGTATCAAACGAAAGGGAAAAATGCAAGGAAAATGGAAAAGAGAAAGGGGGGAGATGAATCTGTGAAAGCATTATATTTTCTATATAATTAAAATATCACAGGTCATGCATAGTTCAATCAATTGGTAAGTCCAACCTTTGGTTGTTGATTGAAATTGATTGACACTTGAATATTGGTCTTTGGTACCGTTCAATTTGTTTCTCATAATAATCAGGCTCGCGGATTTTTATCTGTTTGATTTGCTGATTACATTGAGAAACAGAGATATGACTTTTTCATATATTTTCCTTGATTGAGTCTGACTATCTAGTTGATTCTCTTGGAATTATTTTGGAGTTAGTCCATACAGGTTGGCTAAACGAAATATTGGGTGTAGTTGTTAGACCCCCGCTTTTTCAATTGGTATCAGAGTAGGCAAACACGTTTAAGACCTCATAAGTCTGTGTTTGTAGAAATCTAACTCTATGAACATAAGTGATATCTTTATAAACGTACCACCAATCTTCGATGGCTCGAATTACTTATGGTGAAAAGTTTCTATGCGTGCCTTTCTCCAAGCACGTGAGTTTCAATCATGGGTTCGTTTAGTTAATGGCTTTGATCCTCCGGTTGTTACAGAAGGCGATGTAACTGTTCCAAAGGATATTGGTGCATATGATCCTGCCAAGATTCTCGCTGCAAAGCAAATTTCTGACGGATTAAATGCTATCATCCATGCAATTACCCCAGATCTTCAACACCACACGACTACATGCACTAAGTCTAAAGATGCTTGGGATATCTTAGAAACTGTATTCGAAGGAAATTCCTCATAAAAAGAAGCTACGCTTCAAAGCCTAAATTATGATTGGGATAACCTTCGTATAGCTGATAAAAACTACTTTGATGAGTTTAATCACAAAGTGTCTGAAATTGTTAATGCATCTTTCGCATTGGGTAAGACTATTCCTGAAAAGGAAATTGTGATGAAAATTGTCAGATCGTTGCCAGCTAAATACGATTCTAAGAAACATGCCATCGTTAAAGGAAATAACCTTGATACACTTTCCAGGAATACTCTTGTTGGGAAGTTAAAGATATTTGATCATGAGCATACATCCAAATATGGAAAGGATATTGCTTTCAAAGCACAAAAGAACACAATATTGCTTGACAAAGGTAAAAGTATTGGCACCTTTGTTGTTGATCCTATTAAGACTGATTCATCAGATGAAGATCTTGACAACTTAGTCTCACTGATCACAAGGCAGTTTAGAGATCTTCTTTTGAAGAGAAGTAAACGGTTCATCAGAGATAAACCTAGGTCATCAGTCAAACCTCATGACCGTTCTCCTCCTAAAAACAGGGACACCGTCGATAATGATGATGAGGATATGCCACAGTGCTTTAAGTGTAAAGGTTTTGGTCATTTTTCTAATGAGTGCCCGAATCGTAGAAAATACACTGGAAACAAAGATCTTGCTGCAACTCTTGATGAAATGTCTGATCACTATGATTCAAATGAAGATGAAAAGTCAAGTGTTGTGCTCCTTGGTGAAAATATTGATTTTGATAATTGTAGCAATACGTACATCAATCTTGATATTGTTCCTGGAGAAACTTCTTCAACCACTTTGGAGGATAAAATGGATTTTTCCCCATCTACTGAAAAATCTATCTCACATGTTTTTGGTACATCATTTTGTTTAGCAGCTTGCTTAGCTATGGTGTTTGAACCATCCTCCACATTGACATGTTCTCATTGTAATCTTAAGAGTCATGAACTCTCTAAGTGTTTCAAGTACAAACATAAAATGAGATATGTCAATAAACTTTAACGGAGAGCAAACCGATTAGCAAACAAGCTCAAACTTGTTCAGAATTTGAATTCATCAGAGGTATGTAAACTCAACACTTCTCCGAAGAAGTTAGTTTCTAAAGAAAAAATTCGACCTCTACAGAAAAGAACAAGGTCTAAACATTCGGTGAAAAGGGTATTAAGAATTCCGTACAAGAAGTCTATGGTGGACAGATTATTGTTCACCCTAACACAGCTTAATTTTGTTAAAGGTGCATCTTGTCTTATGTGTCTGATTTCAAAGAGACAAGAGATGAGCACAAATCGGGCTTTAGGAAAAGAAAATTCGTGTTTTTTTTTCTTTGTGTTTTTTTGTTTGGAATTATGTTGATCTTTTCATATCATAAATAGGTATTGAAAAGGTTTTCCTTTTTTCATTAAAAGAGGGTTGTGAATTGGTCGTACGTGAATCCTACTATGTATATAGGTCTCGTAACCCTACATTCCTTTTTCCTTCCCTAAAAAACTCTTTTTATTACAAGATTGCTTGTAGAGCTTTAATTGTGTATTCTCTCACAATTCCATATTTTAATGGAGACTCCAAGCTTTATATCTTCTGATGGAAAAGAAGTTAAAACGTTCATGAACTGATTCTTTTGAATCAATTCGATTTTGCTTTAATCTGATTCTCCTTTAACCTAGGTTTTTCCTAAAACCATTATAGGTTAACGACTTAAAGACTTCATTGGGATTCTGAAGCCAGACCCAACTATTTTCTCTGTAATTATGTGCTCTGATCTTACTTTGTTCTATCGTATTGAGTATTATCTTCTCTAAGATTTGCTCGAGATTTATCTCCGATAGGTAAGATATAAAAAGTAATCACAAAGCTCTTCGTCTCATTCTTTGTGATTCCACAATAAATTATTCTACTACCATATAGTTAAGTTATTGTGAGGTGATTGATATTTCTAGGATATTCTTCGGGAATATAAGACCGAATTATCAATTGGTTCCTGTTTACCTTGATTTATCAAAAGACGGAACAAAAACTTCGTAGGTATTTCTTTGGGAGACAAATTTATCTATCAGAATAGAATTTTTTGTGGGAGATAGATTTGTTTATAAAGTCTTCGACTTTGGGTCATAGCAACTCTTAGTTGTGGGTGAGACAGATAAGGGAATCAAGTGATTATAGTGCTGTCGGGATTTAGAGACGTAAGGAACGCGACTGTACCTTAATCAGTGTGAGATTGGTTAGGGCTCAACTACATTCCAGTCCGAAGTTAACTTGTAGTAGGCTAGAGTCTGTAGTGGCTTAATACAGTGTGGTGTTCAAATCTGGACTAGGTCTCGAGGTTTTTCTGCATTTGCGGTTTCCTCGTTAACATAATTTCTAGTGTCTGTTTTATTTCTTTCCGCATTATATTTTCTATATAATTGAAATATCACAGGTTGTACTTAGTTCAATCAATTGGTAAATCCAACCTTTGGTTGTTGATTGAAATTGATTGACACTTGAATATTGGTCTTTGGTACCGTTCAAGTTGTTTCTCATAATAATCAGGCTCGCGGATTTCTATCTGTTTGATTTGCTGATTACATTGAGAAACAGAGATATAACTCTTGGATATATTTTCTTTGTTTGAGTATGACTGTCTAGTGGATTCTCTTGGAATTATATTTGAGTTAGTCCATACAGGTTGCCTAACGAAATATTGGGTGTGGTTGTTAGACCCCCACTTTTTCACTAATTATTAAGAACCCTAAGTTAATCAAACAAATTTGAAATTACCCAAAATCAGATAATGGTGGTGGTGGTGGTGGTAGTGAATCTAATATAGAGACTCAGAGTCAGAGAGTGGAGAAGAAGAATAATAAGAAGTGAGCGATGGTGTTTCCGTTCTTCAGCTCTGAGAAAAAAAAGAAGAATAATGAGGTTGAATAGTCGATTCTCGATAAATAAGATGACTATTAATACCTATGAGCAATGGCCATGATTAATTCCAATAAAAAGATCGAATGATGTTATTCACCGGGTATTTTGGTCCGGTACCACCATGAATTTGCTTAGAACCGGTACTTGTACCCCTCCCTACACCGGTTCTCATTTTCATTCCCGTTCCTCGTACCCCCTTCACCGGTACCAGTTCGGTTCCGACCCAGTTTTTTCGGTTCAGGTCCAGTACACCGGTTCCGGGACGGTTCCTGTACAGCGTTACCAATATCCCTCTAACAGATAAGCCTATTTTGATTTCCGTTTTGATCAAAGATCAAGGTGCAGAAATCTGTTTTTAATAGACAAAGCTAGCAAACCTGACAAATCTGGAACTTACGACTCAGGAAGAGCAACCCAGATTCTTAACCACCTCCCAAGAACAATCTTCAAAAGATAAATTAAGATCATTTTTCAGATATCTATCTTGAGGAATCACAAAGTCTGAGACGAAAATAACTTTGCAATTACTATTTATCTTACCTGAAAGAGATTACGAAAACCTGGATAACAAAAAAGCAAGATCAGGATACATGAACTATCAATGTAAAGATAGTGGCACCTGGCTTCACGAATCCCTAAAGCGAAGTATTTTAGTCGTAGACCTAATTATGTTTCTCAGAGGAAACCTAGGTCTATCGAGGACGACTATAGAATCAACTAGGACACAAAGTGCCAGGGTATGGATTTCCTCGTTGAAATACTATCTCTATTTATAGATTTCAAGAACCATGAGTTTCTTAGAATTCAAGCTAAGATAACTTGAGAATCAAGCAAACACTTTTAGGTCTTGAAAATACAATAAAAAATACACACTAGGAACCGGTTCTGGAATCATGTATAATGATTGTTCGGTTTGGAAAGTATGCCAAAGAACTAAAAGAAAAACACCTAAGAATTTAATCATGATGCACACACATAAGTGTTTGAGTGATCAATGAAGTCTTAGAAGTGTTTGAGATAGTTCTAGCAATGCTAAACGTATTTAAAAAATTAAATCTTTGAGAATATGCTAAAATCTACTGGGACGGTTGGTACAATGATTCGTGGACCGTTAGGCATGTTCACGAGTCAGGTTGCAACAGTTCGTGAATCAGGTTCGCCAACCCTATAAGACTACCGAACTCAGTTGACCACGGTTCGTGAACCAGGTTCGCCAACAGCTAGCATATAATACCAACTTCAAAATTCAGTTCGCAACGGTTCGTGAATTGTTCCCAACTGAACTCATGGTTTGCGAACTAGTTCGCCAACATTCCTATATTTCTGAAACTCATATATCTATGGTTTACGAACTGGTTCGCCAACCTACCCTGAGCAGAAATATCATATAGTTTAATATTTCTATCTTATGATTTTTGAAACATTCCCACGTGATAAATCATTTGCTTAGGCAATTTTCAACTGATCCACAAATTAATTCAAACAATAAATTGCTTAGAACTAATATTGTCTAAGGATCATCGAACATCTTTACTAAAGTCATATTTCGAAATTTTTAATAAGACAAACATGACTCGAAACTTCATCTTTGTAAATCTACTTGAAGACATACGACATCGTTAAAATAGAAAGGTTCAGTCTTCACATACCTGATACAGAAGTTCTCCAAATGTTTTCGTTGATCTTCAATGTTCGAGGGTGATGTCTGATACTCAACTACCAAATTCTAACCTAGTCCGATAATTGCCTTAGTAGACTAGAAATCAAGATATAGTTTTGATCATCTAACATTGACAACAAACTTGAAATAAAAAAACTTATGGGTTCAACCGAGCATTGCTTTAACAGAAGTGAAATACGTTAACATCATATCCTTGGATCCTCCCCCAATTTCATTTAGAGAAGTTTCTAGGCATTTTTTTTGGTCATGTACTTTCCTAAAGTGAATATAGGTAATGACTTAGTAAATAAGTCATTCATGTCCCCCATGATTACTTCCGTGGGTGAAAAGATTATTGTACAGTCATAATCAACAACTTTTAGATTGCACTTCATTTAGAAGTCATCTTTATATATTTGCAGGGTAAAACAAACTCATGTTTATGGTTCCTTTTAATTATATGATTACATTCATTATACTGTTCCAAAGACGATCCGTCGGTGCTACATTATATCTAACTAACAAGTTAGCTGGGATGAAATATTTGGTCCATGACTACATCATAACAAGTATAAAAATGTGCTTATTGTACTTAAAAAGGGAAATTTCATCTCCCAATTCATCTTCGTTTAGACGAAATGGTCATTCACTTACATTTGAACCTCAATCATGGGAGTGATAGCAGGATGCATGTCTTTATCAAATTGGATGAAAACTTTGCGCATATGAAAACTTGTGGAATAATATACCACAAGCTCGGTATTCAACCGAGCTTTCCCTAGATTCCTATTTCAAACTTGAATTTCAAGCAGCTTGTAAAATCTCTTATTTAATTAAGGGTACATATCATGTCCATACCAACGACATAGATAGCTACAATTCCAAATAAGGAACTTTTTCTGTGAGTACGCAGGGAAAAATACCTTACTTGTTTATCCCTTCCCAATCAAATATTCACTTAGACGGGTATACCAATTTCGGCTGATTGTATCAATCCATAAGTTAGCATTCCAATATAATTGTGAACGCACTACGTGGTTTAGAGTCATTTGGTTCGAGCGACAAAAGGTTATCAGACACTTTTATAAATATGTTTATTCCTTAATCCTTAGAGACATAAGTAATAATTAATCGATAAGAAATAAGCACTTGAAGGGCAAAAGCGACATTTCGAGGCGAGTGATATTCCTAACCGAGCCAAAGATAAGGGGCAACAATTTGGGTGACCCGTATCCACTCTTGGGGTGCTAATAGCAATCCCACTTCACAGTGGCCTTATCTAGATCGAAAGTGAGAATTCGTGGATCATTTCCCCCTTTTCTATTGATATTACATCTGGCCGTAAGTAAAATCGTGGGTTCAATTGAATCGAGAAAGAGAGTTCGAGGCGAGGCGAGGGATTGAGTTACCGTTAATTGGAGGAACTGATGGGGGTTATGGTTGCAGAGAAGGAATTAATTGATGTGAATCTGAAGTTTGTGGAGGATTTTGCTGTTAGGGTTAGCGACCTTGAATTGGCCTGAGTTTGTCAATTGAGAGAAATCGAGAAGCAGAAGTTGATGTTGGAATTAGGGTTTGCAACAGGAAATTGATGAAGAAACAGATGGGTAAAATGGGTTTGCTGTTGCTATATGTTGATTTGTTGAGAGAAGATGGTTTCTGGGTTCGATTTATGATGAGCTCGAGCACAGATGCATGATTTGAAATACCTAATTAAGAGAATGGGTTTGTGGTGTTGGTACACAGAGAATGAATTGTGATTGCTGTGTGAAGATGTAGTTTGAGTCATGGGTTTGGATGATTGAAGTTGTCTGGATTTGATCTGAAGTTACCCAGAGATGGAATTGGAGTTAGATGGTTGCAACTGAATGGGTCTGATGCTGTGTTGGTGGTGTTGGTGATTGGCATGGGTTCTGGGGCAGCTGAAGCTACCTAGATGTATGCTTAGGACAGGTTGGTTTGAGCTGAGGTTTTGATGAACTGTGACAGTGGTGGAAGTTGCAGGGAAGAGGCAAAGGTGGTGACATTGGATTGCAGAGATGGCTGTGGTGGAAGAAGCTAGAATGAAAGGTCATGGAGCAGGTCCGGTGTCTTTATATCAAGAAGGAAACTAGAGGGCCGCTATTAAGGCAATGGAGCTGACGGTATTGATGTTTCTGTTGTGTGATGCTAGTTAATGGAGTTGAGATGGTGCTGCTGATGGAAGTATGAGCTATGTCTTGTGGAATTCAATGACAGAAATGGAAGCTGAGGAAGATGGCAGTGGTGATATTATTTCCTGGTGATGTTATCTCAGCAGCTGAGTACAAGACTTACCAGCTCTTCATGATGTCAAACAGGGAATGAACTGCAATGAAGAACATGAGATGATGTTGGTGATTATCTGAACCATGTGAAACTGGTGGAGTGGTGAGATTGAGTTAAGCTTGCAGTGATGCAACTGAGCTTGAGATAATTGGTAATGGCTGTGGATGGAGTTGGCTGGTCAGAATTGCAGGGAGCTGCAGAATGGAAGCTGTGTTAGGCGAGAGAAGTGAGTCGAGAAGATGCAAATTGCAGGTTAAAGTGGCACTGGAATGGAACCTAAGGGAAAGTGCAGTGCGATTCGGTAGGGAAGTTGGCGATACCGCAATAGCTAGGCCTCGGTGGTCATGTGTGATCTTGTGGGATTAAATGATTGCTCATGGCGGTGAAGAATTGGTGGTTGTGTTGCGGTGATTGTGGCGTTGGAATGAGCGAGGGAAGCAACAGAGGAGTTCAAATAGATATGAAAGTTTTAGTCTTTGTGTGTGACAAGATTGGCGAGATGGAGTGGAAAGTTAGATGGCTTGTTTGAGGTGAAATTGGGCTCGTGACTTGGGACCGAGCTTAAGGCATCTGGTCTCGGTAGCTTTTGTTGTCGTGGTGTTTAACTGTCTTGGTTTTAAGGGTTTCTTTGGTGAAGGACTGGTGAATGGAATGGAAAATGGGGGTTGTGAGAAGATTAGGCTGCTATTAGAGTTCATCTGAGATTGGCGCAGCTGAGAGGAGAAGATTGCATCCGTTGGAGATGATCTTAATGTCGGATGTGAAACATACGGGGCCATCATGGCCGTTTGAAGCACAATGATTGTGCTACACAACCGGGGCCTATGCATTGGCTCCGAGCCAAGGCCAAGTCGGCCAATCGGCTCGGGCAGTGACTAACTCACAATCTGACTGAGCTGACTCTGTGAATCACACTGACTCTCCCTGACTCGGTACTTGACCGAGTTAACTCACCCTGACTCGGTGTTGACCCGATGACTCGGTCCTGACCCATTGACCGGTGGTCGGGCGGATTTTGCCGGCCACCCGAGCTAGTTTTCCGGCTGACTTTTCCGCCGCAATCCCGCTTTTCCAGCGAGCGTTTTTGGGACATATTTTCGCACGGGTTTCTCTCCATGGTGGGCGGGTGAATTTCTAACTAATGGACTTTGAAGACAAAACCTAATTTTGGAAGGAGTGAAACATATAAAAGAGAGGACTTTTACCTAATTGATGATATCTTTTAATTCTTTTTGGCCTCTACTTGTGTTCTAGGGTTTACACCATGAAGTCTTTTCTCTTTCTTCTTGTTATGAACTCCATGAATATGAGCTAGAGTTTTATTATTGGTTATGGAATAAGTTGGATTTCCAAATATGGGTTTTAATTCAATAAATTAGTTTTCTCTCATATTATCGTTTATGATTCACCATGAATATTGTTACATGATTTGGATGCTTGTTTAGTCGAGTCGCGAATCGATTGAGTTTGTTTTCATCTCTATTGCTAGATTAGGGTTATTATACGCAAAAGTGATAATTCGGATTGCAAGTAGCATAAGTATGATTATAGTTTGTAGTGATATATTCTTATGATCATATGTGAACCATAACCTTTGTTAAATCGGATTAGTGCGCTTTCCACGTTCGATTGCTTTGATTGGCCTGATTTCATAGAACCTAATGCATCTAGGGAATTAAACTTGATTAGTGCTTTTACACGTTAGGTTGTTCCTTTAGGTAGAATTCATATTCGCATCTTTTAATGTGTTTGTTGATGACATGAGGAGATTTGCGGGATATTCTTGCGATCAAGGTATTCTAGGGTCTTTGATAAAAGTTGAGATTAAAATATCAATTCTAGTTATTGTGTGAAAACATGTTTGTGAATGAAAACGAAATCCATGACCAATACTTTCTTATCCTTGATTTGCGTGTTTACTTTTTATTGTTTTGCTTTTATTTTATTTTAGTTTATAAAATCACAAAACCCCGGTGTTATTTATAGGGAACCGAAACAATTTGACAACCTAGACCTCTCTCAGGATCGATCCTTTCTTGCCCTTGCTATATTTTATATTTTGAGTAGTAAGAAAGTGTAATTTATTTTTGACGCTTACGACCGCGATCAAATTTTGGCGCTCGTTTCGGGGAGGCAGCGGTTGTTAATTGTTTTTGGTTTCTTATTTTTGTTTTACTTTTTCTTATTCTTTGGTTCTTAACCGAGTTTTGAGAATCTCGTTTCAGGTACCAATTCGATGGACGGAGCATATTGGATCAATCAATACGGCTTTCAACCTCAACAACATGAAAACTATCACCCTTATGGGGAATATAATCAAAACCAATCCTTTGGTTATGGTCAATATTCCACGTACCCTTTTAGTTGTTCTCATACATTCCAACCTTCTTACGGTGGGTATGTAAGTGAGCAACCACAAGGAGGGGAGACTAGTTGTATTCCTATTCATATTTCCTCTAGTTTGGTAGATGAAATGCAACAATTTATGGACAACATGGAGTCAATTTGTAGACAACCAAGCGTGGAACCATTTTCATCGACCGAATGTGCTCATAGTATGTTTGGCCCAATTTTTGATCGTAGTTATGATCATACACCCATTCAAAGGGAATATAATTGGCCTAACAATCGAAGTAAGTAATTCTACTTTTTCTTTGTCGAATGAGCTTTTACCAACAAATGGAACACTATATTCGAATTTGGATTGAACACTCCAAGAGCTTCAAAAAGGTGTTTCCACTATAAGACAAGGCATTGAAGAATACAAGGAGGAAATGAATAATTATGTTGAAAAGGCGAACCTTTGGGGACTTTCGTTGATATTTGTGTAATTAACTCAACTCTTGATCGTAATAATGATCATTTACCTATTCAAAAGGATGAGTTAGAGATAAGTAACACTAAATTCAGCGAGGAACAATCTTATGTTGACTATGATAGTGACGGTGATTTTGATACATTGCTTGAACCAACTCATGGTGACATCCCCGAGGAGTTTACAATGGAGTCTTTTTGCGATCAAGGTGAAGACGAAGAGGAATATGTTGACACTTGTGTAGATTACTCAAGCATTGATCTTTATAATGATCAAGAACATATTCAAAAGGTAGAGCTTGAGGATGATGCAATGACTGTTCTAAAGAAATTCCTTATGGACAATATTGCATCCGCAAAAGAGTATGTGCCTTACAACAAAGAGGAGTATGTTGAGAATGAGACCGTTATGACCACTATTGTGGAAGACCCAATTGAGCTTGCAAATGATTGTAATGATGTTGTTTATGTCGAGACTTTGGTTACGGCAGAAACGGACGAAGAATGGTTGCAAGGTTTGATAGAGGACCATGATATAAAAGAGGTGAATTATTCACTTGAGTTTTTCAAGGATGAAGAGGATTCCGTAATGCAAGAGATTGTGCAAGGTTTGTCTAACCCGTTGCCTATTGTTTCTTCTCCTTTACCTCTTATTGGTTTGAATGTATGTGCTTCGAGAATATTGTTGAATGACTTTATTTCTCGTTTTCCGCCATTAGAGACACTTGATTCTCATACTATGCAGGTTAAGGAACAAGAAATCGTGGAAGTGCCCGACTTCTATATTCTTTATACACTTCCAAGTGTGGACAAGAATAAGTGTGGGGGAAACTTTTATCGATTCGTAGCTTCACTTTTGCGTTATATTACTAATATTTGTGTGAAGCTAGTGTCTGCAACACAGGTGCTATGGGTGGATCCCCAACTTTTCCGATTATTGGTGTATGGGGAATGAATCTTACAAGAAGCTAAGTCGGGCCGTCGACTTTAAAACAAGCGCTTAGTGGGAGGCAACCCACCGGTTTTGTATCTTTATCCTTATCTTTTTATTTTTATGAATTTGCTTTTATCTTTATTTTCTTGTTTTTGCATATCATTTGCGGAATTTCCCACCTTGAACTCTCTTTGGAAGATTCAATTTTACATTGAGGACAATGTAAAGTTTAAGTGTGGGGGAGCATTTATATGTTTTAGTTTGTTTTATGCATAAAAAAAAAAATCAGAAAAATAGAAAAATCAGAAAAAATTATGCTTTTTGAACTCCGAAATCTAGAACTTGTGCCTTTAGGATGACACCATTAGTGGATGGAACCATTTTGAATGCAGGAGTTGAGGAACCGATTAACTAAAAAGGGGACGAACATAGCTCAGAAATCACAATTAACATGATAGTTGTTACCATATCTCGGAATATCACCATATCGCATTCTATTTTGATTTTTCCATATTTATCTATTGTTCTCTAAGTGCTTTGGTGGGTCACTAAAAAAATCGACGTGTTATTACTGCTAGGATGAAATAGAGTGATTGAGTTACTAGAAAAAGAGAAAAAATTGAACAAGAAAAAAAAAAAAAAACAATGATGAAAAAATATATATATGAAAAAAAAATTTGAAAAAGAAAAAAAAAAAAAAAAAAAAAAAAGGACCGATCAATTAGACCAAAACGGAATAAAGAATGACACTTGGGAATATAGAGGTGTGAAACGTAGTCCCTGTCTCCGTCGCCTAAACAAGCGTGGAATGCAGGATCCAAGGCAACTATCATGTACTTGCTGACAAGAAGCATGCGCTTGGATCCAAAAGATCTAATCATGCCGTCTAAAAAAAAAAGAGAGAAATTGGATCCAGTTTGATCCAATCATAAAAAAAAAGAGAAGAAATTATTATTGTGTTGAATAAAGTCACTCTTGGTTCCCTTGTATATGCCAATTGATTTGATGTAGCATTCAAGCACCAAGTAGCTCAATCCAATAGGATTAGGTTCATCTTAGCAAGTTGACCTTTGACATGATATGGGAAACATCGAACACTTGAGAATATTCGCCAACATCTACATCTTTATCCATCTTCTTTATCTTTTCATTGTGATTGTGGTTTGTTAGTTTCCGAGTATTGTGGCTTGTTCGACTATCTAATTAGAGTTTATTTACTAATATATGAATTGAATTTGCAAGGTACCTCCTCCCGTAGTCATTTTGGATTCATTCATTGATTTGTCACAAATAGACGAGTTGGAAATATAGGTTTTGTAGGTATATCTCTAGTAAACCTTCACGAGACTATAACTCGTCCACTAGGGACACTTAGTGGTTTAAAGGCTTGTTATTTATGCTAAAAGTGACCGTAGCCTCGACGTCACGGAGTTGTTGTATTTTATTTTTGTTTGATTTGCTCGAGGACTAGCAAAGTCTAAGTGTGGGGGAATTTGATAGGTGTAGAATACACCGTATTTTCTATGTAGAGTTTATGCTTTCTTTGCTATTTTTCGTGTGATTTATGTATCTTATGTGTGAGTTTGAGTTTATTAGGTGTCTCGGAGTCATTGACGCAAAAGAGAAAGAAATAAGCACAGAAGGGCAAAAGCGGCATTTCAGAGGCGAGTGATATTCCTAACCGAGCCAAAGATAAGGGGCAACAGCTGGGTGACCCGTATCCACTCTTGGGGTGCTAATAGCAATCCCACTTCACAGGGCCTTATCTAGATCGAAAGTGAGAATTTAGGATCATTTCCCCCTTTCTCTATTGATATTACATCTGCTGCTGTAAGTAAAATCGTGGGTTCAATTGAATCTGAGAGAGAGTTCGAGACTGAGGCAGGGATTGAGTTACCGTTAATTGGAGGAACTGATGGGGGTTATGGTTGCAGAGAAGGAATTAATTGATGTGAATCTGAAGATTGTGGAGGATTTTGCTGTTAGGGTTAGCGACCTTGAATTGGCCTGAGTTTGTCAATTGAGAGAAATCGAGAAGCAGAAGTTGATGTTGGAATTAGGGTTTGCAACAGGAAATTGATGAAGAAACAGATGGGTAAAATGGGTTTGCTGTTGCTATATGTTGATTTGTTGAGAGAAGATGGTTTCTGGGTTCGATTTATGATGAGCTCGAGCACAGATGCATGATTTGAAATACCTAATTAAGAGAATGGGTTTGTGGTGTTGGTACACAGAGAATGAATTGTGGTTGCTGTGTGAAGATGTAGTTTGAGTCATGGGTTTGGATGATTGAAGTTGTCTGGATTTGATCTGAAGTTACCCAGAGATGGAATTGGAGTTAGATGGTTGCAACTGAATGGGTCTGATGCTGTGTTGGTGGTGTTGGTGATTGACATGGGTTCTGGGCGGTGAAGCTACCTAGATGTATGCTTAGGACAGGTTGGTTTGAGCTGAGGTTTTGATACTGTGACAGTGGTGGAAGTTGCAGGGAAGAGGCAAAGGTGGTGACATTGGATTGCAGAGATGGCTGTTGGTGGAAGAAGCTAGAATGAAAGGCTGTGGAGCAGGTGCTGGTGCTGTTATGCTGAAGACAGAAACTAGAGGGGCTGCTATTGAGGCAATGGAGCTGACGGTATTGATGTTTCTGTTGTGTGATGCTAGTTAATGGAGTTGAGATGGTGCTGCTGATGGAAGTATGAGCTATGTCTTGTGGAATTCAATGACAGAAATGGAAGCTGAGGAAGATGGCAGTGGTGATATTATTTCCTGGTGCTGCTATCTCAGCAGCTGAGTACAAGACTTACCAGCTCTTCATGATGTCAAACAGGGAATGAACTGCAATGAAGAACAGGAGATGATGTTGGTGATTATCCGAACCATGTGAAACTCGGGTGGAGTGGTGAGATTGAGTTAAGCTTGCGGTGATGCAACCGAGCTTGAGATAATTGGTAATGGTTTGTGGATGGAGTTGGTCGGGTCGAATTGCAGGGAGCCGAGTAATGGAAGCCGTGTTAATGAGAGAAGTGAGCTGAGAAGATGCGGTACGGGTTAAAGTGGAAATGGAATGGAACCTAAGGGAAAGTGCAGGTGCAGTTCTGGTAGGGAAGCTGGCGATACTGCAATAGCTAGGCCTGGTGGTCATGTGTGATGCTGCCAGGGAATAAATGATTGCTCATGGCAGTGAAGAATTGGTGGTTGTGTTGCAGCTGATTGTGGCAGTGAGCTGAGCAGGGAAGCAACAGAGGAGTTCAAATAGATATGAAAGTTTTAGTCTTTGTGTGTGACAAGATTGGCAGATGGAGTGCAGGTTAGATGGCTTGTTTGAGGTGAAATTGGGCTCTGGTGACTTGGGACTGAGCTTAAGGCACTGGTCTGGTAGCTTTTGTTGTCAGGTGGTGTTTAACTGTCTTGGTTTTAAGGGTTTGTTGGTGAAGGACTCGGTGAATGGAATGGAAACGGGGGTTGTGAGAAGATTAGGTCTCTTATTAGAGTTCATCCGAGATTGGCGCAATTTGAGAGGATCGAAGATTGCATCCGTTGGAGATGATCTTAATCTTCGGATGTGAAACATACGGGGCCATCATGGCGCCGAAGCACAATGATTGTGCTACACAACCGGGGCCTATGCATTGGCCCGAGCCAAGGCCAAGTCACCAATCACCTCAGTGGCGATGACTAACTCACAACTGACCGAGCCGACTCGTGAATCACACCGACTCTCCCCGACTCGGCACTTGACCGAGTTAACTCACCGACTCACCCCGACTCCTGTTGACCCGATGACTCTGGTCCCCGACCCATTGACCGGGTGGTCGGCGGATTTTGCCGGCCACCGAGCTAGTTTTCCGGCGACTCTTCCCGCCGCAATCCCAGTTTTCCGGCGAGCGTTTTTGGGACATATTTTCTCGCACGGGTTTTCTCTCCATGGCGGGTAGGGTGAATTTCTAACTAATGGACTTTGAAGACAAAACCTAATTTTGGAAGGAGTGAAACATATAAAAGAGAGGACTTTTACCTAATTGATGATATCTTTTAATTCTTTTTGGCCTCTACTTGTGTTCTAGGGTTTACACCATGAAGTCTTTTCTCTTTCTTCTTGTTATGAACTCCATGAATATGAGCTAGAGTTTTATTATTGGTTATGGAATAAGTTGGATTTCCAAATATGGGTTTTAATTCAATAAATTAGTTTTCTCTCATATTATCGTTTATGATTCACCATGAATATTGTTACATGATTTGGATGCTTGTTTAGTCGAGTCACGAATCGATTGAGTTTGTTTTCATCTCTATTGCTAGATTAGGGTTATTATACGCAAAAGTGATAATTCCGGATTGCAAGTAGCATAAGTATGATTATAGTTTGTAGTGATATATTCTTATGATCATATGTGAACCATAACCTTTGTTAAATCGGATTAGTGCGCTTTCCACGTTCGATTGCTTTGATTGGCCTGATTTCATAGAACCTAATGCATCTAGGGAATTAAACTTGATTAGTGCTTTTACACGTTAGGTTGTTCCTTTAGGTAGAATTCATATTCGCATCTTTTAATGTGTTTATTAACCATACACAAATGTTGCATTTCAAGTTCTTTGGGGACTACCAAGCAAACTAAGTAATAGTACTTTATAATGTTCATTACAAAAGAGTAAACAATTCTAAGGCTTTGTGAGAAACCTCGCCACAATGAGAGTCTTTATACTTTAAGACTCAGTTCTTCTCACTGCGCTTTGTGAAGAATTATCATTTATGTCGCATAGGCTTTACACTTGGTTGGTTAGCACTAGCTACCACACTAAATACATGTATATTTGTCAAAGAACCAAGTTCTACCTAGATTGCCAAATATGCTATTTGTTGACATTTAACAATAAGGAGTCTGGTTCGATCTCATCGTCTTTTATTTCCCTTATGAAAATAATAATCATTAATATGCTCGCATGATCTTTCCATTGACTCGTGTGCATTCTCATAATCCATGAGGATTTCATTGTTCTCTGGAATCATAAACTTCAGAGCATCCTCCAGTATTGATTCACAAACATAATCAGATACAATCTAATGAGATGATTTCACTAATGATATAAATTAAGTTGTGTCTTTTTCACCTACTTCCTTTCTAGGTGAGCATTGACTGAACCTGGTGGTCTCTCCATCTTTTTTTATGGAACCACTGCCTCAACTACACCTCCACCAAGTGTAGTTAAAACACCTTAATCTATGATGTATATCCTTTATTGATGATTTATTACCTTGCGGGTACACTTGCAGGCTTGCAGCTGGTATACATGATCTTGTCACTTTAGTGATATCAGTGCACATTCTGAAAATCGACAATTATTTTTTACTTCACAATAACGTTTATGGAGCACAAGAAACAATATGAGACAAAATGGGAATACACTACGACAATTCATGTCGTTCCCTAAGAAAATCTTTTTTCTTATCTACATCTAACAACAGGATGACTGTCTCAACAAAGTGATGATCCGTAAATCTAGTGGTTAAGAGATCGCCTGCCAAAGGTTTCAAAATGCAGATAATTATTTGGGAATTCATATCCATCATAACTACTTAATCCTTTTGATGACCCACTATACTTAATTATGTCAGAAGAGAAGGCTCTCAAGAATAATCAAACTAGGTGCAATCAAAGTTTCAAAAACCGTTAGTCAATCAAATCAATAATCGTAAACTAAAATAACTGCTTCAAAAAAAAAAAAAAAAAAAAAAAAAAGTAAACTAAAATAACAATGCAATTATCTAGTTTCTCGGCAATAGTATTTTCTAGAGCTTCTTAATCCCACAGAAATCTTTAAACGAGCATACGTAAGAGATTTCTCCTAATTAGGGTACTCTCCTCTCCGAAATAGTATTACAAGTATCACTATTAGTCGACTCCACTAGAAATAACAAAAAGATGATGTTTGCCTAGCTAAGGATAGTTTTCAAAAATAACAAACTTTACTATTTATAGACTAAGTTTGTCTGGACAATAAGGAAATTCCAAAACCGAAAGATTATCAAGATATGCAATGAAGTACTTAATTTTGGTTTTCACATTTCCAACTAATACCCAACCTGTGATTCCGAAATCTCTCTTCAGAAAATATCTAATATTAGTTTGGCACTTAACTAATATAGTTTTTATGGAGATATGTTTTGATTGCTGGAAAATCAAAAACATATAATTCGGTTTAGGATCACCTTGAGTATCAAGGAATATCTTTGAACAATCAATGATAAGCATATGTTTATGTCAACATCTAAAACTTTCCTATCTAGCAAACCCTAATTATATTCTAAACCCACTCAAACCCTGAAGTAATATGTGAATATTGAAAATCGGTTTTGCTCTAGGGACCGGTTCTACCATAACTCCAAACATAAGCTAGGATCGATTTTACCAAGTCTCCCAATATAGGTAAGGATTGGTTCTACCTTGACTCCCAACAAAATTTAGGATCTGTTCTACCAAGATTCCCAATATATGTCTTTGCGTTCTTCAGGTCTTCAGAGTAATACTTGTATGATATACTTTTTTCATTCCATAAGATCGCAGACAACGAAGATAATTTTTCGCAATTTTTTTATTTTATTTTAGCTAATAAAATATCGTTTAAATCATCATGTAACCAATAGTGTAAGACCAAATCATACACAATCCAGAATCAAACCGTACAAAGTTCGATTGAATAAAGATAACAAAACAATCGAGTTGGGTAAGTGTATTGACTGGGAAATTCTTGTTGCCATTAGATCTGAAACGAGACTCAAGGTCAAATGTCAAAGACTCAAGTCACAAGTCACCAACTGAAGAAGAGACACGAAGATAGACACGAAGACCTAAGTTCAACCTCAGAAACTGAGAAGAACCTCAAAGTTTTCACCTGAGTTAAGACCTGGAAGCCCAGATCGTCACAACGAAGAGCTGTCATATGTCTAAATAAGAGCAAGACGGAAAAAATAATCGATCCCAGCCTTCACGTGGTAAAAAAAAAAGAAACGGTTGTCAGGTGGTCAGAAAAGAATACTTGATATAGAAGTCATTCACATGTAATTTTTGTATTCGCATAATGTATAAATATTCAAAAAGACTAATAATGTAAAAATGACATTTCAATAATAGATATTTTACTTTGTACATTGTTTCTTGCTCTCCAAGTTGTTGTTCTTCAACCGACTTAGGAAGATAATCAGGAAACCCTGATTTTACAAACCAAATTACCTAAGTTAGAGTAATCAAACTAAGATCGTGATTTCGATCAGATAACTATAATCAGAATATTGTGGAATTATGTTCATCTTTACATGGGTGTGCTTGATATTCATTTAGCTTATCACAACTTAAATTACTTTTAAAGATGAAACCAACTGGGATTAGACCAGTTGGCTAGGGATTGAACTCCCAAGTTATAGGTTAGGGGTTCAATTCCCGCTGCTGTCTGATCAAAAAAAAAAATACTTTTAAAGATGTTTCATAGTTATATCTCCATCCATCTTCCTCCTTTAAGGCCTTGACAAAATAAGCTCTCACATTGAATGGTGATGGAACCCTCGCTTCCTATTGGCTGAAATATGCCTTTTCTAATGTAGAAGCTATGGTGAGGACACTTGGAATAACTCTATTGGTAGGTTTACATCAAGTATTTAACCGTTCGTTAGTAACCCCGTCGACAAAAAGGTAAGTGGACAACACTTCCGTTAAAATTTTAACCTAAATAATTTCATTACACCGTGTCCACCTGATAACACCGTATCAGGTGGACATTACTTACGTCTATGACGTTAAATAGCCGGCTATCCTTTCCATGGATTTGTATATACCTAAACTAAACCGTTTATAATTAGGAAACCACATGCGATTTTGAGTTGGTGGCGTTTCTTCAGTCGCATCCCATAAGTTATGGGTATGATCGGTGAAGTTTCTTAAATAACCATAGAATTTTGCTAACCTATTTTTGGGTTTTTCTGTTCAAAGTTCTCTCTTTTTTCTTTTCCCCAATTTTTTTGCTTCCTGTTTCGGATCAAAACAAATTGCTTCATGTTAAATATATCTCTTAATGCTTAGTTGCTTCGTGCTCACATTTTTTTACATAATTGAATGCTTCATGTTTCCGATCAAAACAAATTGCTTCATGTTCAATATATCTCTTAATGCTTAGTTGCTTCTTGCTCACATTTTTTACATAATTGAATGCTTACGCAATCGAAACCATACCGTTTGTGTTGGTAAGCTTTTCAATCGAATACTTTTTACTCTTCTTCTTTTTTGGTTTGTATTTTATTGGTTTGGGTGATGATGTTGGTGTTTAGGTAAGTTGATTGTGGTTTTAATCCCAGCATTCACTATATTATTATTTTCCTTACTGTTTGGTCTTCTTAATTTATACATATCTTTGAGGTTTAATTTTGACTTCACGCCTCTACTTAAATATACGTCATTGTAAGGTATGCTCTCCAATGGCAAAGGGAATGTATCGGGCAGTTTATATACTCGAGGATGAAGTTTCTCTTTGGGGTCCAAGGGAAATGGTACTTAGGTACGTAATTCGGATGAGAAATTGGGTGGAAGAACTCCAGCAAGCGGCTTCGCCAATCATTATTGATGCCAATTACTGCAAAGAAAGGGGATTTGGTCAAAGGAAAAAAAAAGACGAAGAGGATGACATGTAAATAGTTGGTGTTAACTACAGCGTTTGCATGTCAACTCATTCTTAAATTCATTGATGCTGAGTTTTGATATGTATGTAATTTATGATTATGGGCCATAAAGTTAGATCTACTACAGTCAAAACTGTACTTGATGAAGTCTTCGTCGACGTTGTGATCCCTACGTGGTTGTTGAAGAGCAGAAGTCATCATCTCCTTCAGGTTAGTGATTTAAATTTGATTTATAATTTTATTTCAACATTTCAGGGTTGGTAGAGTTGTTGGTTGGGTGTTCTATAGGTTTTGCTATGATTCTTCATTGAATTGTCATTTGGGTTATCTTCTAGTTTAGGTTTTCTTTCTCTGGTTCGTTTGTTCCTCTTTTCCTGATTGAATTTGTGTGTCTCTCTCTTTTCTCTCTAGTTCTGTACTAACTAGATCCCTTTCTCCCTCATTTTCTCTTACTTCTTTTTGGTTTCTTTTATTCCTTCTCATATTTTCTTTTGATCCTCTCCATGCCTCCCCTTACTTATTTAGATTTGATATATATTTCCATACTCAATCTAATTCTAATCCTCTCTCAATGGGTGTCTCTAATATTAGTAGGTAAACTAATTGTCATAAGTTCAAAGTTTTTTAAGTATAAATCTAGATGCAAGGGTAATCAAGATTCAATGGAAAAACACTTGCATATGGCTACTTCCTCAAACAATACCATCATCATCTCTGAAATTTCTACTGATTCTGTAAACAACTTAGCAGTCAATATGAAGAACAACCTGAATCTTGAGAGTGCAATAAAACCAGTGGTATACTTAGATAAACACATGGTGTTAGAGAAGGAAAGGGAAGACTTTTCTTTATGTATGCTTGGCAGAATATGCAGTCCTGTAACTATATCCACAGGCAGAGTGAGGAAATTGGTAAGAGACTTATGGCCAATATTTAAAGAGGTATTAATCAAGAAATTTGGTGCAAGGCTTAATGTTCATATTTATCGCTTTGGGTCTGAAATTGATATCATGAAAATTAAAGATGATAGTCCCTGGGTGCTTGATGGTTATCTGGTGGTGCTTATAGATATTCCCAGCCTAGGCTTCCAGTTTGGTGCTGCGATAAATCTGGATTATGAGCTGTTCATAGTTTTTCTGTGTGGAATTCCTACTCATTTTCTAACTCCAGTAGCATATAGAGCTATGGCTGCTTGTATTGGTGAATTATGTGGATTTGCTGAACCGATGGGTTTATCTCCAGATCATAAAACGGTGATGATGTTGATTAAAATTAATGTCACAGGGTCGATTCCTAGGAGGGTTCTAGTAAGGGCTCAAGAAGATGAAGCATGGATTTCAGTAAATTATAATGTAATGTCGTGGAGAATATGTGATATCTGCAGAGTTCTAGATCACAGGTTGGAACCATGTGTTGCAGGAGAAGTAATGATAGTGAATGAACATGTTGTTAATGCTGAAATGGAGCCTTTGGTGACAGGTCATAGTGGTCATGTGGACATAAGCAATCACGGTGTTAGCAAGGCTACATTAACGGAGTTGGAGTTAGAGGAGGCTCGTGATTCTATAGATGGAGAAATTAGCGAAATCGGAGAACTAGGTGACTCCTCTAGAGATGAAATTAGTCCTTCTAAAACTCTAGAAGAGGGTGAAAGTAGTGATCTTAATCTGGTGGCTGCTCAAATATCAGCAGACTCTGATAGAGTGAATGAGGATAGAAGGATGGTGGAGGAAAGAAAGAGAATAAAAGGCAAAGGTAAACTTCCATTGGTGCCAGAAGGAGTTGGGAATGTAAAGTTCGCTACAAGTGGGCAGTTAGTGATTAAGGAAGGTGCTAATGCTGTTGGTATTGATGAAGCGGTCAGAAGATTAGAAGAAACGAAGGAACATCAACTAAAGGCAGACTCACTACTAGACTTTACTGTCAAGATTAAGGAACCGGAAAGGAAAAAGAGGAAGTATAAGAGAAGAGTTCCAAAAATGGTGGAAGCAGTAAATCTGAAGAAGTCTAGACTACATCAAAGTACGGGACCGGAATTACAGTTAGAAGGTGTGGCAGAATTTGCTGGTGAGACGCATGAGAATACTCAGACCAATATCTCTTCTTCGCTCTTCTCCTCTTTATTTCCTATTCCCTCTGTGCAATCTCATAAAGATGATAACATCATTCTAGCTAACACTCATATGGTTAGTAATCCTGCTGATTCGATCGACGACCCTTTAGGCATGTTCAATGATTACATCATTGACATTTCTGAAAGCCTTCCTCCAGCAGTCTCGACTAATCCTGGTAAAGAGATGGTGACAACTTCTCAGATCAACAGTCAGGTACACAATACTACACACCCTTTTCCTGTTTTAAGTTCTTATATGTTAATTGAAGTGCATAACACTAGACTGCACTATATCATAAGTAAATGCAAGCATGTGTTAGAAGATCATAGATACTGGAATGAATATGAGAATGATTGGATGATTATATGCTCCGGAAAAGTTTGTTTCTCTCTTGTTATAATGAGTAGGGGTCTTTACATGTACACAATTGATTTGGAAGTTCTTAACATGCACAATTACATCTGGTATAAGGAATGTATCCAATTCGGAAACATTAAAATTTTGTCTTGGAACTGTCAAGGTTATGGAAAAAAAATTCCTATGGAACATTTCAAGGCTTTAGTTAACTCTATGCAGCCTGGTATTATCTTTTTAAGTGAAACAAAACAACCTAGCAAGAATGTTTTAAGTCTCTTCAAATCGGTCAAGTATGTCAATCTAAAAATTATGGACCCTATAGGCAGATCGGGAGGTATAGCACTAGCTTTGGAAGACACAGTGAAACTAGTGATAGCTCAAACATTAGATTACTTTATAAATGCCATCATCACAGATCAGATAACTAAGAAAGAGTGGGTTATAAGCTGTTTATATGGGAATCCTCATGATAAGAGTGTCACTTGGAACTTTCTATACCAAATGTCTATGATTACCACCCTTCCTTGGATGGTAATTGGAGACCTAAACTTTACTTTGAATCAAGAGGAAACGGGGGGTAATGGTAGAATTAATAGAAGTGAAATGGATGGGTTGGTAAGGGTTGTTAATCAGGCGGGGCTTATAGATTTAGGATACACTGGTTATGCCTACACTTGGTCGAATCATAGAAATGACAGAGAATTGATTGAAAAAAGACTAGATAGGAGTTTGGCTAACAAAGAGTAGATTGCTTTATTCCCTGATGCCCAGGTCTCTCATCTCAGTCCGATTGTGTTAGATACAAAGCATGACAGGATAGATGGTGCTAAGCCTTTCAAGTGTTTTGGTACTTGGCTAGATTTCAAATCTTGTATTGATGTCATTTATAATTCCTGGTTAACTCATCATGTTGGTTCTCCGGCCTTTCAATTTGTTAAGAGATTAGCTGTTGTTAAAATAAACCTAAAATTGTGGAACAAAAACCAATTCGGTAATATTCATCTTAAACTTGAACAAGCAATAAATGATCTTGAAAAATTTAACAATCAGCATGCTCAAAATAAATCAGAAGCTCTTCATAAGTTGAATTTAGAAGTGGAAAAATGGTACAACATCAATGAGTCTTTCATGAAAATTAAAAGTGGTGATAAAATGTTAGAGCTAGGGGATAAAAATACTAGTTACTTTCATGGGTTAGTTAGAACCAGGACTCGCAGAATTAGGATTAGTGCTATTAAAAATGAAAATGGTATTTGGGTTGAAAGTAGATCTCAGATTCAAGAAGTGCTTCTCAAACGCTTCTCTGAGATGGGGTCAACCTCAAATCCAGTCATTAATGAATCTTTAATCTCCAATATTCCTTCCCTGGTGACAGAGGAGGATAATCAGAATCTGATGAAACTTCCTTATCTCAATGAAATAAAAGATATTATCTTCAAAATGGCTCCCAGTTCTTCGCCGGGCCCAGATGGGTTTCCTTTGTGTTTTTTCAAAAAAATTGGGAAATTGTTTCACCTGATATTGTTGCTATGGTTAGAAAAAATTTCTCCTCTGGTTTTCTCCTCAAAGAGCTTAACAATACTTTCATCTCCCTGATCCCTAAAACCAATTTTACATATGAAGCTAGCCACTTCAGGCCGATAAGCTTGTGTAACACTTCTTATAAAATAATTTCCAAATTGCTGGCCAATAGAATGAAACCTCTCTTGGATAAGCTTATCTCTCCCTTTCAAAGTGCTTATGTCCCGAATAGACAAATCTCAGATAATATTGTTATAGCTCATGAATTAATCCACACTATGAAAAAGAAAAAAGGTTAGAAAGGTTTCTTAGGGATTAAAATTGACATGTCAAAGGCATTTGATAGAGTCGAATGGTCCTTTCTGCTTGCTGTCCTTAGCAAAGTGGGGTTTGGAAAGGACTGGTGTAACCTTATAATCAGTGTATTAGCACAACTAGTACTGTTGTTATGCTTAATGGTTCACCAGGTTTACATTTCTCTCCTACGAGGGGAAATAGGCAAGGAGATCCGTTATCTCCCTACCTATTCACCCTCTGCATGGAAGATTTATCTCGCTACCTTATGTTAGCTCAACAAAAAGAGCTGATTCATGGTATTAAAATAACGAAAGATTGTCCCCCAATCAATCATTTGCTCTTTGCAGATGATTGTTTGGTGTTTGCTAAAGCCAATCTGGAAGAAAGTAAAAATATCCTCAAAGTTTTTACTGAATTTAGCAATGGTTCAGGGCAACTCATAAACTTCCAAAAATATGGAATTTTCTTTAGTTCTAAGGTTCCCAATAAATTCCAAAAAATAATAATCAGTATTCTCAAAGTTCATAAAATCAAAATGGACGATAAATATCTTGGAGCTCCCTTGTTTACCAACACCTCCAAAATAGCCTGTTTCGAACCAATCGTTATTAAAATTGCCAACAGACTCAAAGGTTGGAAAATTGAGGACCTTTCCCCAGCTGGTAGAGGGGTTCTTGTTAAAACTGTTACTGAAACCATTCTTATTTACCAGATGAATTGCTTTCGTTTACCTCAACATACTTTTAACAAGATTACTAGCCTCCAAAGAGATTTCTTTTGGGGGAAGCATGAACATAAATCCAAAGGGTTTCATCCTTTGGCGTGGACTGCTGTGGGAAAAAAAAATGAGGCAGGTTTGGGTTTCCGAAACCTTAAAATCATGAATGAAGCTATGATAACAAAAATGGGATGGAGATTAATCTCCTACCCTAATACTCTGTGGGGAACGATTTTTAAACTCAAATACTTTCCTAATAGTGACATTCTAGATGAAAATTTTAAAACCAAAGTCACTAACTCTTGGCTTTGGAAAGGAATTTCCAAAAGTTTCAAGCATCTCAAAAAAGGTAGCAAATGGAAACTGAACAATGGGAGGATATAAACATATGGAATCATAAATGGATCCCTGGTAGGGATACCTTGGGTGAACACCGGGATAATGATATTACTTGTAGGTTTAGAAAAGTCAAAGATTTGTTTAACTCAAACAAAACTGATTGGGACCTTGATAAACTGAAAATTTGTTTTAGTAATGACCTTATCCAGAAAATTGTTAAAATTAGGATGAATCTTAATACTCAGGATAAGTTGGTTTGGACTTATACTCCGAACTCTAAGTTTAGTGTCAGCTCTATGTACAATCATTTATCTGATAATAGAGGAGTTAATTCTCCTCCGTTAACTAAGATCTTCCCCTGGTATAAACTTTGGAGAATGAACCTTAGGCCGAGAATCAAAACATTCTTATGGAAATGCATTCATGACATTCTCCCAGTGGAAATAATGTGTGTAAATTCATGCCAAATATAGATAACTGCTGTCACTTGTGTGATTCTAATTATGAAACTGCTGATCACATTTGAACTGTAGTTTCATTAAAAATGTATGGAATCACCTCCCTTTTAACACCAATAGAGTCAAAACTAGAGATGAAACTTTAATCAAATGGATTAAAAACTGGTTTAGAAACAATAATAACTTTATACATGATGATGTTAATTGGGAAATTATTTGTGCTATCACTATATGGTGTGTTTGGAAAGCCAGGTGTCAAAAGGTTTTTAGGAAGGTTAAACCATGTGCTAAATTCACAGCCAGCCAAATTTTGAATCACATTGATATGGAGAAAAGACAGAAAGGTCAAAAGAAGAATGTTTTGAATAGGAAGGAAGAAGGAAAACTCAACAATTATGTTACAGTGGATAATGGCAAGAATACTTCAGATACTTACATTCTCATATTTGTGATTGATATTACAAGGAACTTCAGAGGAGCTAGGTGCATCTGTGCACCTCAAGGAGTAAACAATGTTGATGAGATGAAGACCATAATAATTGTGATGCACTGGCTGCAAAGCATAAATGAGAGAAATGTAACAATTATATGGCAGCAATGGAAGTCCTCTGGAGACTTCAATTTTTTGGAAGGGAAGGTGAATCTAGAAAGTTTCAAGAAGTATTTAGTCTTCAATAAACTGTTTAATTATTTTTCTGCTTTTAAAATCCAACTGTGTAATAATGGAGAAGTTATCTCTCCTCTTAAAAACATGTTTAAGATTAGGTTACTTTTTGGAAGAAACTGGTCTTGGTCTAATCTAGATGTGAGAAATATGAGGAACTGGTTTGCAGTTTTAGACAAAGAAGCTCAGAAAAAGAAGAAGGAAACTAGTTCTACCTTTAGTTTCTTACAAGATAGAGAAGATACAGTTGATAGCATACACTCAGTTGAGACAATCAGGGAGAATGGCAAGGATGGAGGTCGTTTGGATGTGTCAGATATGGAGAACGTCAATAATGTTAACATTTACAGTGGAAACAGAAGATGTCTTTATAATCAGGCGGTGTGGAGAAGGAATGCAAGTATGGCTAGAAATGTCGCAAAGGATGGCGCAAAGAGGGGTTTTTTCAGAAATTCAATATATGAAGAGGGAAGCACGAGCCTAGTTCCGGGTTATTTGAATGACATGAATACCAACATTGATAACATTAGGTATGAACCTCAAGATTATAGCCAGTTTGGGCATGTAACTGAATTGTAAGATTCTGATACTTATTATATAAAATTTCTCTATTTGCCAAAAAAAAAAAAAAAAAAAAAAGACGTTGCGACAAGTAAGCTACATTCAACTAATGAACTAACTCTTTTTTTTTTGAAGCAAGAGTTTTATTAATAAAATTTAAGCGGAATTACACGTGGGAATGTTGCTCCCCTGGTGTCATTTAGTACAGTTTGTTGTAAAAAATCAGGGACCATATATTCCCATATTTTAGTGTGCAATACTCCATGTTGGCTATTGTCTGCTGCATGATTAGCAAGAGTGTCCGCTGCTTAGTTTACTTCCCTGTAATTGAAAAAAAAATTGTAATGGGGAATTTCTTGCAGTCTTTTGGTGATCTCCGCAATCATGTCTCTCAGGTACCATGGCGGTTCAGTCTGTTTGTTGATGAAATGAACTAATGTCTGCGAATCTGATTCAATGTATATTTTAGTCCATTGGTACAGTGTGACCTTTCTTAGGGCCATGAGTAGTGCCCATGTCTCTGCTATTAGCGCTGTTGTGATCCCTAGCGGTTGAGCCATTGCTACAATAACTGCGGTTGTTGAGTCTCTGCAAATAAAACCACCACCAGCAGGTCCCGGATGTCCGCGGGCAGCTCCATCAGTGTCGATCTTGATTCAATGCAGTTCTGGTGGTTTCCATCCAACCTGAATACTTCTAGTCATCCGAAGTGATGAATTGTCATGTGTTGTAGCAATCATGCCTGGCAGGGGTGGAGGTATGACTGAATTTGCCCAATTGTATTCTTGGTACAGATGGTTTGCTAGTTTGACTATATCAGAAGGCAATTTATGTTTTCTTCCATAAATTAGATCGTTCCTGGCCAACCAAAGTGCCCACAAGATGAAGCAGAAAGAATTTGTTGCAGCTGTAGATTGTTTGAGCTGCAGTAGTTGGTTGATGGTGGTTGATGTAGTGAATGGTTGATGTCTTTGGTGTTGAAAGGTAGGATCTGCTTTATGATGGTTGAAGAGAAGGTTCCACGCTTCTCTGGCGAATTGGCAGGTGAGAAGAATATGTTCAGCTGTTTCTGGAGATAACTTACATCTAGGATAGTTTGCGGAGGTAGTAAGGTGGATTTTATGTAATAGAGTGAAGGTAGGTAAACCTTCATTAATAGCTTTCCACAAGAAAATCTGTATTTTGGGAGGGCATTTTAAAGTCCAGATGTGAGTTGAGGGTTGAAGATGATTTATGGAAGAGGTTGCAGTGGAATGTTGAGTGAGCATACGGTACCCAGAGCTAACTGTGTATTTGCCAGATTTTGTATAAGGCCAAATAATTTTGTCGAGTGGACCATCCTGTGGAAGATGAATGTTAACAATCCTAAGTATAGCCGAATGTGGAAGTTGTGACAATTTGTCATGGATCCAAGAGTTTGATGCTGAATCTATAAAATCAGATACTAAAGGAAAATTTTGGCACTGGTTTTGGGTTAAAGTTGGATGGTCTGGAATCCAATTTGAGTTGGTCCGGATTGAATTTCATGTGCCTATTTGGTGAAAAATATGGGGAGAGATACAAGGAAGAAGGGAATTGAGTTGTCTCCAAAGAGGGCTGGCCGAGGTTGGAGGTGGTTGGTTGGATTGGAGAAAAGGTTCATTTGTGAAATATTTTTCTCTACACATTGATGTATAAATCGAGTCAGGCTGATCATGAATTTGCCAAACTCGTTTGAGTAATAGTGCTTTGTTGTGGTCTAATCTTTTCCTAATTCCCAATCCCCCCTCAATTATGGGTTTCGACAGTTTATCCCATCCCATAGGATGCAGTTTTTTAATAGATGCATCATGTCCCCAGAAAAAATTCCTAGTAATTTTGTTTATTTTCTTATGAACTTGTATCGTTAAAAGATTTGTCTGCATAATGTGGTTTGCAATAGGTAAAAGAGGTTTCAATGAGTACTAACCTTCCTTTTTGATTGAGACATTTCGTTTTCCAACCTTTCGCTTTACGAGCCATTCGTTGTAGGAGAGGCCGGAAAATATGTGCGGATGTTCTTCCACTCTTGAATTGAACTCCCAAGTACAGTGGTGGTGTTGATGTCGCCGGCATGTCGAAAATGCTTTGGATTTCAGTAATGACAGTGGAATCAAGTCGTGGATGATGAATTATATTAGATTTGCTTGGGTTGATATGTTGTCCAGATGAGTCAGAATAGCCATCAAGTAGTTGTTTGAGTTGCGTACAATTTTGTCGGGAAGCCTTGAACGTTAGAAGCAGGTCATCAACATACATTAAGCGAAGTATTGGTGGTGCTTTCTTGGAGATGCTCAACCCTGTTATGTTTTTCGTGTGTTCCAGGTGTGCCAGGTTTGTTGATAGGATCTCCGCACAGATAATAAATACATAAGGTGATAGAGGATCTCCGTGTCTGATTCCTCGAGAAGGGGAAATATATCCATGTGGAGTGCCGTTGACATTGATTGAGTACGTGACTATGGAAATACATAGCATGATATATTGGATAAACTTTTCTGGGAAGCCAAATTCTGTAAAAAATTTCTTCATGAACCCCCAATCCAAACTGTCATATGCTTTCTAGATATCTAATTTAAGCCCAATTTTTGCGTCTTTAGTTATAGGGGATGTTCTGATATAGTGAAAAAGTTCTCCCGCTATCGCTATGTTATCTTGAATTGATCTATGAGGTACAAATGCACTTTGGTAAGGACTTACGAGTAAAGGTAGTATTGGCCGTAATCGGTTTACTAGGATTTTGGCTACAATTTTGTAGGTAACATTGCACAAACCAATAGGTCTAAATTGGGAGGAAGTTTTGGGTGCTCCCCTTTTGATATTAGCGTGAGATTTGTGTGATTCATCAGGGGATGCATATTAAAATTCTCAAAGAATTCTCGGACCATAGCAATGAGTTGGAATTTGGTGGTATCCCAGAAAACTTTGAAAAACTTACTTGTGAAGCCGTCAGGGCCAGGAGCTTTTTCTGATCCAATCGACCAAAGTGCCTCCTTTATTTCATCTTCAGTTACAGCTTGAGTCAGGGTAGTACACTGGTTTGCTGTTAACCGAGGGGTGATCGTGGAGAATAAGTGGTCATCCAGTCTGGTACTAGGCACCGTATATTGATTTGTGAAATGTTGTAACAAAAGTTCAATGATTTGGCTTTTTTCGAAAACCCAATTTTCATTCTGGTCACGCAGTTGTTGAATGTTGTTGCAGATTCGATGTATAGTTGCCGTGGTGTGGAAGAAAGCTGTGTTTCTGTCTCCAGATTGGATCCACTGGATTCTGGCCCGTTGTTGCTAGTATGTGGCATGACTCTGTAGTAGGGATAGATGAGCTGCACGAAGTTCTTTTTCCTGCTGAATCCAGTGAGTTAAACTCATACCTGTCTGGGTTGCACATTGATGTTGTGCAAATTGTATTTGTGTCGTGGACGCTTTGATCATAGTGGGGAGATGGCCAAAAGTTTCCTTATTCCACTGTGAAAGGATATTAGCAGTTGTGATGAGTTTGAGTTGAAGATCAGTCGTCGGCTCTGCATCAGATGCTCTTTCCCAGGCACCAATGACAATGTGGTGGATATTCGGGTGAGATAACCAGAGATGTTCGAATTTATAATTCTTCTCATTTCTCCAGTTTAAGTGTTTGGTTCTAAGTAGAATAGGAGCATGATCCGAGGCAATGCATGGGAGATGTATGACAACTGCATGAGGGTTGTTTGTTCTCCATCTATGATTTTCCATGACTCTGTCTAGCCTTTTGATAGGGTGTAGAATACATCCTATTTACTATCTATTGTTTATGCTTTCTTCGCTATTTTTCTTGTAAATTATGTATTTTACGCTTGTTTTGAGTTTTGTAGCTACTTTGGAGTCACACGGAGGAAAAGAAGAAGAAATTACCCAATTTGAGCCAAAAGGGCAAAAAGGTCATATGGAGCCCAGTTAAGGTTAAGGGGCAACTCTTTTGGAGGAGTACTAAAAGACAACCAACAATGGTTAGGGGGTCGCTAGTATTTGTGTAGCCCTTATCAAAGGGACAGATTAATCGAATAACCATATTTATACCAACCCTAAAATCGAGAAACGTTTCTTCTCAATCATAATATCACCTAAACCGAGAGTTAAAACAAAGAGCCATAATCGCTAATAAACTCGAGAGGAAAAATGGCGTCAGAAATCGAGAGAAATTGAAGGTGTTTTTGCAAGAGATTCAGGGATTCAGAATGGAAGCTGCAAATTTGAGATGATGGAAGAATGGGTTCGATTTTCTGGTGTTGTTGGTGGTCGCTTGGTTGAAATCGAGAGCGTGAAGAAATTGAAACCAAGAACAATCGGGGAGATGAGAGCAGAATTGAGAGAAAAGATGAATGACGAGAAGAATTAAAAGAGAAGAAATCGGAGATCGAATTAGGGTTTCTTTCAGTTCTTCCCCAAAAATGAAATTAGGGTTCAATATCGATAGAAATTGGGGATTGCTTCTAAATCTGAACTGGTGAACAATAGATAGAGATGGGTTTACAAAGAGAAAAGAAATTGATGATGAAATCTTGTTGTCGTTATTAATACAACATTGTCTCGATGAATGTTTTTAGGAGATGGGATTTTTGCCTCTCAATTTGGAACAGGCACTAGAGTTGGGCACTTCATCCTCCGCTATAGAAGATAGAGATTGAGAGTTGTTGTTAGTGGTGATCAAATTTTGTTGAAGAAGCGTGGTCCGGTGGCACCGTGGTCAGGAAGAGGTGGAGTTGTGAATCCGAGCCGATAAAGAGAAATTGATGTTAGGGTTCATATGAGGATTGAAGGGATTGATAGAGATTCGGTGAGTGGGTTTGAGCTTGATTTGAAAACCAAAGATGAAGATTGAGACGTTCTTTGTTGTTCAAAATCGAACACATATGGGTTTATTGGCATGAATAACAATTGATGTTTTGAAAATCTAAGAAATTGAGTTGATTGGGAGTCATGAATTTTGGTGAATGGGTGACGACAAAACGAGAATTGGTTGTGGTGGTGATTGAATGGGTAAACTCAATTTGAGTTTGTATTGATTGGAGAGAATGGTTGTTGCTAGTGGGATCTGTTGTCGCCAATGAAATTATCAAGAATCTGGAAGAAGGAACCGATGGAGATGCCATTAGATTCAAGATGGGTTTTTGGTTATGAATCGAGTTGGTTGCAGTTGTAGTGAGGAGTTGGTGCTGGCCTAGGATTGAAGTTGCAGCTGGGAATGGCTTGAACTGGAAGAATATCTGATGTTGTAGAGGAGTGCAGGCGATGGCTGGAATTGAGACTGAGCTGTTGCAGCTGGAGTTAGGTTGGTACTGTGATACAAAGAATCGCAGTGTAGTGCAGGGATGGAGAATGGCAGGAGATGGCGCAGGTGGTGACGCTGGTGGACAAGGCGTTGGAGCTGAGCGGATTATGGAATTGAAGCCAAGAGATGAGAATGGGGAAATAAGTTGAGTTCTTTGTTGTAAGAATGAGTGGTTATTCGAAGTCAAAGGGAATGAAGATTGTTAGGAATGATGCAAGAAAGTGTTGGTGTTGCCGATTATATTGGTTAGAGTTTTGGAGGTGTTGCGGACAAGCAAGGAGGATTAATTGTCATTATGGAGTCTTTGGAATAAAGCTTGAACTGCTAAACTAGATGTATGCTAGGATTTCTTAACATGTGAAGAAAGATAGGCCTGAATTGGCCTGAGAAAAGTCCTATAAACAACCAGAACTCGGCTGGAGTTTTATTCAGATGAGTCAACCCAATGACTCGATACACCAGCTCAGTGATCCGGCCGATCCAACTCAACCCAGTTAGACCAATCAGCTGAGTTAGAAGCTGACTCAGTGACTGACTCACTCTGCCCTTTGACCTGGTTGACTAACAGCTTGACCGTTTGACCGTTAGTCCTAACGGTGGACTGACGGAATATTCCGTCGAATATACCATTGACGGCAACAGAATTCAGGTGGCCGGCGGTGACGTTTTCCGGCCGGATTCCGTCCATAATACCAGTTTTCCGGCGAGCAAAAAATTCCAGAATTTTCTGTGGACTTCTCTCATGGGTGTGAAGACTTGGACTAGGAATTGGATGGAGAATTGGGCTCAAACTTGGAAAGAGAAGATGAAAGGGTTGAGAAAAGCTTGGATTTGGAAATTGAATTGCTAAAGGAAAAGGATTCTATTCCTTGGAAGATTTGGAGAATATTGAAGCCTATAAATAGAGAAGTTTTCTACATCTTTGACACATCTCTACACACACAACACTTTTCTTTTCTTATTCTTTGTGTGAACTCCTTAACATGAGTAGCTAATTTTATTATTGATTGAGGATGAATTCCTAGTTCTTAATATGATTTAAGTTTTTGTTTTCAATTCTATCTTGAAGTTTTTCACATAATTATCGTTTGTTTTTACTAATAGGAATGATCTTAATGACATTCATGATTGATTGATAGATTGTTTGGGTGGCCAACTAAATTGATTTGTCGGTTTAATCTAAAGCTAGTGAAAGTTAGGAGATAAGTAATCGTTTCTTGACTTTTTACATAAGTAGCAAACACGAGACCTTGCGGAGGGATTCCGTGGAGCAATTGTGTGTGAAAACAACGTTAGCAAGTAGACCTTGATCTAAGAGTCTAACTACTAATATTGACCTAATAAGTTCATAAATCTTTTTGCGTTTATTTAAATTACATCTAGAGTGATCTACTACTAGGTGGTTTGGTAAATAGAATCCGGTAGTCGAGAACTTCCGTGTCCGGTGATACAAGGGATTTAGGGGTTTAGCACTGATCTAGATGCTTTACCTACGGATGGTGATAATCTGTGACTAATAACAAGTAGAAAAGAACATAACTTTAATCATTATTTTGCAACGAAGAATGATTCCTTGGTCTTGTCTCTCTTATTGCTTTCAACTTTATCTTTTAATTGCTTTGTTTATTTTCTTTTGCTTTATACATCCCCCTTTTCGTGACAATTTTTACAACTAGAATCTCTTGCTCCTCGTGGGAACGAACTTGACTTCCATTATATTATTTTTAATTGAGTGGAAATATTAATTAATTTGATTGCACCTACGACACGCATCAAATTTTGGCGCCATTCTTAGGGGAGCAATGGACGATTTTAGTTGTTTTTATTTTTCTTTTGCTATATTCTTGCTTTGTTAGATTCTATACCGTATCTAACTTAGGTTTCTGAGAATCTTATTTCAGGTATCGGTTTTCCATGTATGGTGGACAAGAGCAAGCATATTACAACAATCAATACGGTTTTCAACCTCAACATTATGGCAATTTCCAACCATCCTTAGGATACAGACTTTATGGATATTCTCATACATATCAACAACCTTATGACGGGTATGTAAGTGAACAATCACTAGGAGGGGAGGATAGTTATGCTTCTAAATCTATGTGTGATCTCCTTGGTGCAAGGCAACCTAGTTTGAGGGAACTTGAGAGAAGGTTCTATCAATTGATCGATGAAGGCATAGCATCGGATGAAGAAATTCTTGAAGCTAAAAGAACTTTAAGAATAGAGCGTGAAAAACGTTATTATATGGGTTACGATGATGATTTTGAACCTTATGAAAATTATTGTAACAAGGATAAAGTTATTCCAACTCCGGATCATAATAACGATCCTTCGCCTATTCAAAAGGAGGAGATTGGGTATGACTTACCTATTGTTATAAACGGTGTAACACCCGCACAAGAAGATCTTACAATTTATACCGATGAGAATCATTTTAGTGAATGGCCCGATTCCGATGATGAGAATGTTGAAGAGATGATGCTAGAGGATGCAACCAAATTAATTGATTTTGTGGAAGACCCAATTGAACTTGCCAATGATTATAATGATGCCAAAACTTTGGTTAAGGTAGAAAACGACGAAGAATGGTTGCAAGGTTTAATAGAGGACCACGATATACAAGAGGTAAGTAATTCACTCGAATTTTTTAAGGATGAAGAGGATTCTATAATACAAGAAATTGTGCAAGGTTTGTCTAACCCTTTGCATATTGATTCTTCTCCGTTACCTCTTATTGGTTTGAATGTATGTGCTTCGAAAGTATTTTTGGATGATTTTGTTTCTAGATATCCACCATTGGAAACACTTGATGCTAACACTATGCAGGTTTGCCAAAAGGAAACCATGGAAGTTCCCAAATTCTATATTCTTTATACACTTCCGAGTGTGGAAAAGAATAAGTGTGGGGGAAATTTCTATCGGGCGATAACATCATTATTATTTTCTTGTGCTAACATTTGTATGGAGTTATTGTTTGCAAAACAGGTATTATGGGTGGATCCTCAAATTTTCAGATTGTTAGTATATGGGGAATGAATCGTGCAAGAGCTAAGTCGGGCCGTCGACTTTAAAACAAGCGCTTAATGGGAGGCAACCCATAGGTTTTGTATTTCTTATCCTTTAGTTTTTTATTTTTGTTATTTCTTTTTCTTGTTTCATATCATGTTAAAATTTCCCACCTTGACTTTACTAGGAGGATTCAATTACATTGAGGACAATGTAAGGTTTAAGTGTGGGGGAGTGGTTAAGCATGTTTTTTTAAAAAAAAAAATTACAAAAAATTAAAAAAGTTTAAAAAAAAAAAAAAAAAAAGTTTTTACTTAAAACCTCCAACTTTTAGAGATTTTAGAGTCACTAGCATACTTCTAGGTATGTTTACATAGAGATTTTGACCGACATAATTGAAATTGGAAATGTTAGAGAACTACATTCGGATTTCTTGCTTGTTTGAGTGTTAAATAATGGATTTAATCATGCCGGTGATGCGAATTTGGTGCGGGGAGAAATGCATTATTAGAGTTGCTGATCAATCATTAGTGGAGACTACCCGTATTCATATCATGTGAGGCACCGACCAGAAATTTTTCCATCTACTAAAGAGCTTTCTTTTGAGTGTGTGTCACCGTACGTAAATTCCGGGTAGAATGGTGAGCTACTCAACTTCCCACCAATAGAAGCACTACTCTTTGATCTCTTGAGTGCTAATTTTGTCAATCATATAAGGGTGACGTCTATAGATGAAAGCCTCCTTCTTGTAGTCCGATTTGCAGTTAGCACCATTCTGTCTCTCGACAATAACGGATCCATAGAAACACATCATCATCAACAAGGAGCGACATCAAAATCTACAAGGAAAGTTGAAAAAGTTCACGGTTTACAAGCAACGGAATGAGAAAAAAGAGCAAATTTCAAATATAAGTAAAGCAACGTACAAAGAGCAGATTTTTACATATATGTTGAGGACTTACAATACAATGAGCATAATTCTATATCCAAGTATGAAGACTTATTTATAAGAGCAAAGAATAGCAAAAGGTGAGAATTATTGAAGTTTATGATTTTGAGGCGATACAAGTTGTGAAGAATCAAGCGGTAAAATACTTCTCCCACGGCCATGGTTGTATTTAATTTCTCTTGTTTTTCAAAAAAAAAAAAAGAGAGAAATTTTTTGTTTTGTTTTTATTTATTTAATAAGCCGTGGGGAAGGAAAATCTATAAGGAAGTTTCAAGCGACAAGGATTTAAGGTAGAGGTTACAAATTGTCAAGGATTTATGAAATTCGAGAGTTTATCATCAAAAGTTGAAACCGAAGACGAAGACCAAGAAGATCAAGACGAGGAGCGGAAGACGTTTCTATTGGATGCCGTGAGAGTGGTGTTATCATAATTGGCGATCGGATGTGAAGGTGAGTAAGTAATCTCATCCTCGATAATAGTGGTTGATTTCCTTTCTTAGAGATCGTTAGAAAAATGGTTTTTCAAAATATTAAAAGATGTGGGTTTTTAAAAATATTTCGGAAGTTGTCCTTCCCACCATTCAACGTGTTGCGCAGAATTCTCTCTTCATTCCTACCTGCACACATGTGAGACCCATAAAAAATCCGTCTTTTTGAGTGCAATTATCATAAAATCCTTTTTGGTGAGGCAGAAGTCGAGGAGAAATGCTTATTGATCGTTTCTCAAACACGCAGTCTCTCATTATGGTGTGGTTATTTCTCACTCAACATTTAAGAACGAGAATATGTTCTTTAGTATTTCTAACTTCTTATTACTAGCATGCAGAAACTCTATGTCCTCATAACTCTTTGGATGCTTGGGACGCTTGAACGCTTTGAAGCTGTGAGTTTTTAGTTTGATTTTCTCGAGGACTAGCAAAGTCTAAGTGTGGGGGAATTTGATAGGGTGTAGAATACATCCTATTTACTATCTATTGTTTATGCTTTCTTCGCTATTTTTCTTGTAAATTATGTATTTTACGCTTGTTTTGAGTTTTGTAGCTACTTTGGAGTCACACGGAGGAAAAGAAGAAGAAATTACCCAATTTGAGCCAAAAGGGCAAAAAGGTCATATGGAGCCCAGTTAAGGTTAAGGGGCAACTCTTTTGGAGGAGTACTAAAAGACAACCAGCAATGGTTAGGGGGCTGCTAGCTGTGTAGCCCTTATCAAAGGGACCAGACACTGAATAACCATATTTATACCAACCCTAAAATCGAGAAACGTTTCTTCTCAATCATAATATCACCTGAAACTGAGAGTTAAAACAAGCAGCCATAATCGCTAATAAACTCGAGAGGAAAAATGGCGTCAGAAATCGAGAGAAATTGAAGGTGTTTTTGCAAGAGATTCAGGGATTCAGAATGGAAGCTGCAAATTTGAGATGATGGAAGAATGGGTTCGATTTTCTGGTGTTGTTGGTGGCTGCTGGTTGAAATCGAGAGCAGCGAAGAAATTGAAACCAAGAACAGTCAGGGAGATGAGAGCAGAATTGAGAGAAAAGATGAATGACGAGAAGAATTAAAAGAGAAGAAATCGGAGATCGAATTAGGGTTTCTTTCAGTTCTTCCCCAAAAATGAAATTAGGGTTCAATAGCGATAGAAATTGGGGATTGCTTCTAAATCTGAGCTGGTGAACAATAGATAGAGATGGGTTTACAGCCGAGAAAAGAAATTGATGATGAAATCTTGTTGTTGTTATTACTACAACTGATGAATCGAGAGATGGGATTTTTGCCTACGAACGGCTAGAGTTGGTGCTTTGCTATAGAAGATAGAGATTGAGAGTTGTTGTTAGTGGTCTTGTTGAAGAAGCGTGGTCCGGTGGCACCGTGGTCAGTGGTGGAGTTGTGAATCCGAGCCGATAAAGAGAAATTGATGTTAGGGTTCATATGAGGATTGAAGGGATTGATAGAGATTACAAGAGTGGGTTTGAGCTTGATTTGAAAACCGATGAAGATTGAGACGTTGTTGTTGTTCAAAATCGAACACGAGATGGGTTTATTGGCATGAATCAGTAGAAATTGAGTTGATTGGGAGTCCGTTTGGTGACGACCGAGAATTGGTTGTGGTGGTGATTGAATGGGTAAACTCAATTTGAGTTTGTATTGATTGGAGAGAATGGTTGTTGCTAGTGGGATCTGTTGCTGCCAATGAAATTATCAAGAACTGGAACAAGGAACCGATGGAGATGCCACTAGATTCAAGATGGGTTTTTGGTTATGAATCGAGTTGGTTGCAGTTGTAGTGAGGAGTTGGTCTTTGGCCTAGGATTGAAGTTGCAGCTGGGAATGGCTTGAATGGAAGAATATTTGATGTTGTAGAGGAGTGCAAAGGCGATGGCCGAAATTGAGACCGAGCTGTTGCATTTGGAGTTAGGTTGGTAACTTGTGATACAAAGAATCGCAGTGCAGTGCAGGGATGGAGAATGGCAGGAGATGGCGCAGTGTGGTGACGCCGGTGGACAAGGCGTTGAGCCGAGCGGATTATGGAATTGAATCCAAGAGATGAGAATGGGGAAATAAGTTGAGTTCTTTGTTGTAAGAATGAGTGGTTATTCGAAGTCAAAGGGAATGAAGATTGTTAGGAATGGTGCAAGAAAGTGTTGGTGTTCTTGATTATATTGGTTAGAGTTTTGGAGGTGTTGCGGACAAGCAAGGAGGATTAATTGTCATTATGAGGAGTCTTGGAATAAAGCTTGAACGCTAAACTAGATGTATGCTAGGATTTCTTAACAGGTGAAGAAAGATAGGCCTGAATTGGCCTGAGAAAAGTCCTATAAACAACCGTAACTCGGCTGGAGTTTTATTCAGATGAGTCAACCCGGTGACTCGGTAAGACACCAGCTCGGTGATCCCGCCGATCCAACTCAACCTGATTAGACCAATCACCGAGTTAGAAGGCGACTCGGTGACTCGACTCACTCGCCCTTTGACCTGGTTGACTAATGACTTGACCGTTTGACCGTTAGTCCTAACGGTGGATCGACGGAATATTCCGTCGAATATACCATTGACGGCAATGTAATCTGGTGGCCGGCGGTGACGTTTTCCTACGGATTCCGTCCATAATACCGGTTTTCGGCGAGCAAAAAATTCCAGAATTTTTTCGTGGACTTCTCTCATGGGTGTGAAGACTTGGACTAGGAATTGGATGGATAATTGGGCTCAAACTTGGAAAGAGAAGATGAAAGGGTTGAGAAAAGCTTGGATTTGGAAATTGAATTGCTAAAGGAAAAGGATTCTATTCCTTGGAAGATTTGGAGAATATTGAAGCCTATAAATAGAGAAGTTTTCTACATCTTTGACACATCTCTACACACACAACACTTTTCTTTTCTTATTCTTTGTGTGAACTCCTTAACATGAGTAGCTGATTTTATTATTGATTGAGGATGAATTCCTAGTTCTTAATATGATTTAAGTTTTTGTTTTCAATTCTATCTTGAAGTTTTTCACATAATTATCGTTTGTTTTTACTAATAGGAATGATCTTAATGACATTCATGATTGATTGATAGATTGTTTGGGTGGCCAACTAAATTGATTTGTCGGTTTAATCTAAAGCTAGTGAAAGTTAGGAGATAAGTAATCGTTTCTTGACTTTTTACATAAGTAGCAAACACGAGACCTTGCGGAGGGATTCCGTGGAGCAATTGTGTGTGAAAACAACGTTAGCAAGTAGACCTTGATCTAAGAGTCTAACTACTAATATTGACCTAATAAGTTCATAAATCTTAATGCGTTTATTTAAATTACATCTAGAGTGATCTACTACTAGGTGGTTTGGTAAATAGAATCCGGTAGTCGAGAACTTCCGTGTCCGGTGATACAAGGGATTTAGGGGTTTAGCACCGATCTAGTCATTTTGCTTTACCTACGGATGGTGATAATCTGTGACTAATAACAAGTAGAAAAGAACATAACTTTAATCATTGTTTTGCAACGAAGAATGATTCCTTGGTCTTGTCTCTCTTATTGCTTTCAACTTTATCTTTTAATTGCTTTGTTTATTTTCTTTTGCTTTATACATCCCCCTTTTCGTGACAATTTTTACAACTAGAATCTCTTGATCCTCGTGGGAACGAACTTGACTTCCATTATATTATTTTTAATTGAGTGGAAATATTAATTAATTTGATTGCACCTACGACACGCATCACCTTTCCATGATAAAACTATCACCTTGTTGATGATTGGTCCAGTTGAATGTATCTCCTTGGAATCCGAGGTCTATCAACCCTGTTGTGTCAATCATATTTAAGAATGGTTGAGTTTGAGCATAAGTTACCGGCCTGCCTCCTTTCTTTTTCGATTGTAGGATGACTTCATTGAAATCTCTGATCAGTATCCACGGTAATGGTGATGGTTGGAAAACATTTTAGAAATTATTCCATAAATCCCATCTGGCATCTGGGTGAGGTGGACCATACATTCCGGTACATAACCAAGGAAGAGCTGGAGGTTGCGGTGTAACGAGCACATGAATGTAGATTTGAGATTGGAGTAGTATCTGCACTTGAATGATGTTCTGCCACATTAAACATAGGCCACCTCTGTGTCATATTCTCGGAACAGTAAAATTGTTGTCAAATCTTAAGGTCCGCTAAACTGAGGTCATATGTTGTTCTGACGCCAGAGTTTCTGAGAGAAACACAATATCCGGTCTATGTGATGACAGTATTCCTCGCAAATGCTGGATCGTGGGGTCTTGGTTAATACCTTGACAGTTCCAAGCTAATATGGAGATATTACTCGCCATAGTTTACTTGAAATATGAGGTTGTAGCATCCACAAGTCTTTGGTTATCTGTCAGAGCAGCCTTAGTAAAAAAGGGTGAATAAGGGTCTGGGATGAATTAGAGTCAGCTGTGGATGTGGGCCTGGAACTCGTTATATTAGATCTTGAGGAGCACCAAATAGAGCTTTTAGGCCCAAAAGAAACAAAAACGAGAAAACAAGCCCACCAACAGTTTAAAGATATACACAAACCACACTTATATTACAGACCACTCACACAAATACAAACTCTCTAATACAACACACACTTATTACAGGACTAGAGATGTCAATGGGTCCGGGTCCTCCCGGGTACCATACTACCCAGACCCGGACCCTATTATTTTTAGCGATTTCGGGTCCTCACGGTTCCGGTTCCGGTTACTAAATTACTTGACCCAGAACCGGACCCGGTTAAACAGTCGGGTATCTACCGATTCCGGGTATTAAACGGGTACTGCAGTTCAATTTTATTGCACATCGATGGTTATGGAAATCCAGTAGTGTACACAATCGATACATTGTTACAAATCTTAATTCACAGTTGACTTATTTCCCATCTTAGCCAACCTAAAAGCCCCTTAATTTCCCATCTTGTTCGTTCATATGCGAGTCTCGTGAAGCCATGAAGGTTCTTCATTCATATAAAAAAATAAAACCGGGAACAACGAAACTGTTGGAATTTTGAGCAAGGGAGAATATAACAGTTCCTATAGAATTAAATCCCTGCCCTTTATCTTCCCAGTCTATAATAAACGTCGTCGTCATGACCAGTAGAACCACCTCGATCCATCTTCAAATTCCCACACTTGGAAATAGATTGAACACAACACCATCACCATCGCAATCAAGATCTAGCCATTAGTTAAGATGAATTGTCTATTGAGTTTGAGTAGAAGTTAACTAATCAGCAAGTATTTAGTCACCAATAACTTCAAAAATTAAACAAAGAATTTAATGTAATCAGTCTGAATCCTCTAATTAATAAAGAAATCAAAGATATATAATTATATCATGATGACTGAGAACAAACTCGCAGCAAACAACTACAAATTAAACAACCTAAGAACTTTAAATGTAAACTTTCAGTGGAACCCATCCTTAAACACGATTCGTAACATATGAAACGATAAAATTAATATCAAAAGAAGATATAATTAACGAAGATATAAAGAATAAAAACACCAATTTGGAGTGGAGCTTGAAAGAAAGGATGATAGTAGAAGAGTTAGATGCAGAAAGTTTAGATTAGGTTTGCCTCTGTAGTCGCTAACTATATGTATAACCCTTTACATGACGAAAATAGCCCTTGGAAAACTAACATTTACACTACCAGACTACCCGCGGATACCCGACGGGTAGGACCCGGATGGAACCGTTTGTTATCGGGTCTACCCGATTGGGACCCGAAATCACTAATGGGTCCAGTTTTGGGACCCAGACCCGGACCCAATTCACCCGGTTCTGGGCTGGGTCCGGGTATTTGGGTACCCATTGACATCCCTATACAGGACTATAGAAAAAACAGACCTAGAAGCTGATAACCAGGGTATAAACTATTGTAGAGTAGGATAGACAACTACAGAAGTTGAGAATGTTGGCGGTGTATCCACTTAAGTAATTATAGTTGAAAAATAACCTCCAATGTGTGTTGATAATCTTCTGGCTGTCAGTTTAGTCTCTGTGCAAATCCGAAGTGGGCCCAAAAGAACCAACAAAACAAGAAAGCAAGCCCACAAAACTTTTACAACACACTCCAAACCACACTCTAATATAGAGAACTTTCCCTACAAGTACACTGCTGCAGCAGACACTTTACAGGACTATTTAACAAAACTTAGACAACACACAACAAGAACATAGTAATCTAATTGAGACAACTATTACAAAACCAGATCTACACAACAAAGAATAGACTAGTCTATAAACTGAAACACCAACACACCTATAATACACTGACACACTGAGAAATAGCTATTACAGTACCAGAAATTACACAACAAGAACAGACTAGAACTGAGAAAGAAAAAAAAACACTAAAGATACTAATGCTGATATTACTACAGATTCTGGACAAGATTAAGAGAAGAAAAAAACTGCTATAGATAGATTAGAAAGCGAAACTGGATGTAGGAGAAAAACCGGCTGGCCTGCCCAAAATATAATCACCACTTATCTTCAACTAAATTGTAGGAGGTCCTTAGCAAAGACCATGTCAGGAGATGAGCTTTAGGATAAACTGACTTGGTTGCGAAATTATTGATTTTCCATAATTCCTTTTCCCTTACGGTCTGGGATGCTTTTTAGTGATTCTGTCTTGATTGCCTCCTGTGTTGGATTAGTGTAATCTTCATAACCCAGATTTTCCCAAAGATCCATTGGAACGGAATCCGGCCTAACTGGTGGGGATTCAGAAAGAGCCGCTGTCTCAGCTTGGTATATGTCTACTAAAATAGTTGGATGTTATAAAGCTAGGTCTTGAAAAAGTTTCCTTCTTTTGGGATCTGGAACATTACTCATCCAAGCTCTGTAGTCTTCTATTATAGGCCAAATGGGAGCTCTAAAGGATGATGCTGCAGATGGGTCTGGCTTTGCAGGTGGGTATAATTCCATAGTATCAAAATCTGGTAATTCCTCTGGCAAGAAGGAATATAAATAATGACTGGGATTTGGTCTTTTTGTGGAAGGGTTATGGCTGGTTTCCTCTATGTTTTCATATGGATTTTGGGTACTAGATGGAATTGTTGGTTCAGGGGTATAAAAACCAAACTCATCCCACAAATGAGGATTGGCAATAAAAGGTGGAGAAGGTGGTGTATTAAAATTTAGTGTCATACCTTCTGAGACTTCAGTTTCAGTTTGAATGATAGTTTCATTATGATCCTTGATGCTAAGTGTTGATACATGAAAAATATTCCCCCTTAGTCGACCTAGTGCGCCCCCAAAAGGGAGGAAAACCCAACATGAAACATGGGGACTAAATCCCAAGTCCACTAAGAAAGTATCCATAAGATGGAAAGGACAATGGAGGAATTAATAGGAAAGAATGAGGTTGTATTAGAGAAGGAATGACATTAGTAGTAATTAAGGAGTTTTAGGACATGTGGCATGATATCATAAAAAGAGGGGCTTTTGAAAAGTCTATATAAAGAGGCATGGAATACAATGGAGGGGGTCTTTTTTTCTCTCTTTCACTCTCTCTCCTCTTGGGAATTGGGTGTTTTGTGGCTAGGACTTGTAGAACTAAAATTCACCCCTCAACATTTGGCGACCACACCCGGAAGCTTGTTCCTAGCTCAGCCGGCCAATTCCCATAAACATTTCATTTCTTTTCTCGTCTAATCTCTAACATCTCCTTCTGGCGCGTCCTACCCACTCCCTTGATAAAATTATTTCACCTCCACGTCTGCTATAGCCGCGTCTCACACCTGTTTCAACTACCACCAACAAAAAACAGTGACCCGCCTTCGTGACGACGCACTGTTGACCTCATCAAACATACCACCGCATCTCCACTGCTTGGCTCCATCAGCGGCGCTTCATCACGTCAGCGCTTCTTCATCCTTATTCTCCGACTACCCCATGGTACATCCGCGCTTTCATCCAGAGAATCCCTTCTCCGCTTTCTCAACACATTAGCGCCTCTACATCTCTCTTCCATCGTTCCAAAGCAGTGCCGCTTCCCTATTTATCACCAACGCCACTTCCTAGCCAGAAGGAATAACTCGCTCTTTAACTTAAGGAGTTGGAGACGGAATTGGTAGATCCACCGATAAACTGAACGAAAGAGATAAGTTGTTCTCACTTAATATCGATTTACCTGACGAGATTTTCTTTTCCTTACGATTCGAAAACTCACAAAATTTGATTTCAAATCCATTTCGATCGAGATGTTTTGTTGTAAAATCTTGTGGCAATTGTCGTCAGTTTAAGTTTGAGATCATGATGAAAATTTCGGAGAAAACGTTAATTTTAGGGGGTCCCGATTGGGTCTCAATTGATAACCTTGGTAAAAATCGGACTCCAGGCTCAAGCATAGCATATAAACTCCAATACCTACCAAATTGTTTTGAATTCGATTAGCTTTTGATTTCCATCTAATCTACGTAGACTGCGCTTATATCTGTGTTTGAATGATTTCAGTAACTAAGATTAAAATTTTCTTAACTGCGATGAAATAATAAAGATGCCCATCTTTCGAACTTCAACAACTAATCTAAGCTTGGTTCCCTGTTTTCAGAATTAGATCTGAAGCCTCTTGAAAAGCTCAATCGGTGAGGAAGACGCTTGTTGTTTTATAAGAAAGCAAGAAAGAGTCGCAGCTGGAAATTTTTGACCAACTGATTTCCCAGGAATGCAAGGATTTCTAGACAGGGAGGAGTTTAAAGTGAAGCAACCACGGAAACATTCAAATACTTGGCTCCTAACAACAGATTATATGTAAGCGCCTACAGAGATGCTTGACTATGTTGTCGCTTCTCGGTGCGAATCTCTTCTCAGATGTTCCAGTGATAAACGAGCAAGCCGCGGCAGGAGTAAATAAAATAGTTATCAACAAATAGTGAAGTCTTATCTCCCGGAACTTAATTTTTAACCATATCTTTGCTGCATGTTCTAACATCATTCCCCATACTCATTCTAAAAAAAAAAAAAAAAAAAAAAAACTATTTGGCATGAGAATTCTCAAAAAAGAAGAAAATGAAATGCTCCTAAGTACAATGCCGTACATCAATCTGATACTCGCCCTTGTAGCATGAAATAGTTTCCCACTCTATTAACACTCGGTGAACATCTTTTATATGTGTTTACCATCTTACCAATTTACGTACTCGTCATGTTTTACACTTTTCATCACCTATCACATTAATAAATACCCATGCGATTATATTGGACTACACTTGGAATTTTTACTACGCATTTTGACAGAATCTTGCTCTCTTTATAAATGCAATAAATGAATAAGTTAATACTTAGATGCATGTAAACCTAAACTTGGAACACCCACATGAACTTCAAAGGAGCACGCGCCTACAGATATAGGTAGTTCATAGATACATGGCGGCTGGAGCTCAAGCGCTCTTCCTTGGGTGATAAAAAAAAAAGGGGGAAAGGGATGTTGCAGCCCTGTGAATATTTATTAGCTGTCACCGAATCGAAACTTCGAAGATAAGTTTGCATTCGTTCTTGCATGAGTTACCTCTGACCTTTATCCGAGATGTGAATTTTGATCCTAACCCATAAGCTCACATTCGCCTTTGAACTTGCTGTATGATTGAATATCTAGCTCAATGTCCCTTGTTTAGTAGCTGCAATGAAATTCCATCGTGCAGTTTTTGCTCACCTGCACTTGAGCATGATTGTTTGGACATGATGTGTACCAAACTTCATGTAATTATGCTCGATGGAAGGATTGTGTTATCATTCCTTGCACGCCTAGATGGTCTCCGCTCGCACCAGAAGATAGAGTTGGGAAGAACATAAGGGCGGTACATACCAGTGACTCGTCTCTTTGAATATGGTAACAATGGTACAATTATTATCCCTCTACTTGAATTTAGTTGTATCCAGTACATGATAGCGGGCTAGCATGATTTCAGAATTTTATGATCTCTGTTCTTTTCTTAAGTAACATTTCTAAGTACAAATGCTCGCATATCTATATCACTCGGCATTCATCATTTGCTCCATTACATGATCTCTTTTTAATGAACCTTATCTCTTTCCTTTTGTGAGCCGCCTAATCCATGATTACGATTCCACCATAGCGCTAATTTTTGAGGCTGTTTACACACCTGCACTTCTTATTTATTGCTCGAATTATGGTTGTTACCGATTGATCTGTCAGCATGAAGTAGTATACTGCTTTACCAATGTACTATGAATATCCTCCATGTAGGCTTAATTTCACATGCCCGAACTTCTACGTAGCATCACTTGAATAATTGTGTCGTTTATCTAACCACCTCCCCAAGAATTTGTGCTTACGGTGAATATTAGCTCAATATGAAATGCATGTCTGCAAGCATGATGAAACCTCACACGTTAAAATGTTACTTTGGAGTTCTTGGGTTTGCTGCTATTTTAAGTTAAAAAAAAAAAAAAGGTGTATTCGCCGACCTATGTGTAACCTCAGCATCCTTGGCTAGTTTTATTTTGTAGAGTAAAAATTATTAAGCCTGCCTATACGCGTCGACAAATAACGAGTTTATATATATATATAGCGTGATGAATACACTCGCCTGCTCATATTATTAGTTTATGTTTTGCGTAAATGGTGAACATCCTTCATGCTCAGGGACTTCACATGTTGCTTTATATTATTTTCATCATTTCCTATTGTATACACGCACGATTAAAAAGGCATCAACCATTCATCTGTTAGGAATTTACCCGTTCATCCTATATATATATTTGTTTTAAAAGCATGAAAGTCTAAGCTAGTCTACTTGAATGTTGATATCTGCGCTTCATGAAATATGCATGTCATCTAGTCACATGTATAGGTTGTCACTTTAATTAATTTCTACACATCAATATTATCTTGTCGTGAAATTCATGATCTGCTATGCAAAAAAAAAAAAAAATCTAGTAACGTGCTCCGGGCACCATGCTAGCAAGGGTCCATAGAGGCCGCTTGAACAAAAATTTACAAAAGGTCTCAGGTCAGCCAAGGGTGCCTGATTGACTGACAAATCTACAAGAGGTCTCAGGTCAGCCAAAGGCGCCTGATTGACTGGCAAAAGGTTTCAGGTCAGCCAAAGGCGCCTGATTGACTGACAAAAGGTCTCAAGACAGCCAAGGGCGCTTGATTGATCGACAAATCTACAAGAGGTCTCGGAGTCGCCCAAAGGCGCCCGATTGATCGCAAAAGGTCTCGAGTCATCCAAAGGCGCCTGATTGACTGACTAAAGGTCTCAAGTCAGACAAGGGCGCTTGATTGACTAACAAATCTACAAGAGGTCCCAGGTCAGCCAAAGGTGCCTAATTGACTGGAAAAAGGTCTCAGGTCATCCAAAGGCGCCTGATTGCATGACCAAAGGTCTCAAGACAGCCAAGGGCGCTTGATTGACTGACAAATCTACAAGAGGTCTTAGGTCAGCCAAAGGCGCCTGATTGACTGACTAAAGGTCTCAAGTCATCCAAGGGCGCTTGATTGACTGACAAATCTACAAAAGGTCTCAGGACAGCCAAGGGCGCCTGATCGACTGACAAATTTACAAAAAGCTACGGGATGCATAGACACCCGGTCGGCTGACGAGTTTACAAAAGGCTCCAAGATGGGTCACAAATATACAAAAAAGGCGACGGGTTGATATGCTCATCCGATCGGCCACATATATGCAAAAGGGCGACAGGTTGCTCCGTGCATCCGATCATCCACGGATTTAAAAAAAGGCGACGGGTTGTTCCGTGCATCTGACCGGCTACAGAAAAGGGGGAGCGTGTTTTCCTACCTTGGAAAAACAAAGGAAAGGGAGGGGCGAAGCATATGGACTTACCTCTATTACAAGGGATTCACCTATGAAGGCGCGTTTTGCCTACCCAAACATAATCACGAAGAAGACGCACCCATCCACACAAAGGCGAAACACCAAACACTGTGTTCCATTGAAAATAAAAGAAGGGAGTAGGCGCGCACTAATATTGCCAAATAACACGCTTCGCCAATCTAAGAACACTCGGACTACCCGCACAAGTTTAACTGAATATCAACGCACGACAACGGGCAGTATCCACATCCAGAGTCTCCACCTTTAAACGCGCCTAAACACTCGCTAAAGCCAAATCCCGATCAGCTTCGTCTACCAACTTGCGGACGTTGTCCATAATCTTATCAGACGATTGTGACCCCCGCGTAAGTGAGACAATCTCTTCATGCTCGTCATAAGCTTCACGCGCCTATAATGAATCACCCTAAGAGACCCAAAATGCCACCTCCTCCTTCAACACTAATAAGCGTACTAGTTCACCCCGAAGGTAGGATGGAGATATAGGCGCAGATAAGATCGCCAAAGTCAAGGTATATCCAAGAAGTTGTGGAGTCGCTCGATCAGAGAAATGAAGATGACTACCAGATATGGGGCATCCTATAATGGGGACTTTAGGATGGCATCATCAGAGGACAATGACTACTGTTGAAAAGTAGAACTTAAGATAAGGCATGATGTGACTACCGGGTCCTTTGACAATTGACCCATTAGTCAGGGGACTAATATTGATACATGAAAAATATTCCCCCTTAGTCGGCCTAGTGCGCCCCCAAAATGGAGGCAAACCCAACATGAAACATGGGGACTAAAGCCCAAGTCCACTAAGAAAGTATCCATAAGATGGAAAGGACAAGGGAGGAATTAATAGGAAAGAAGGAGGTTGTAATAGAGAAGGAATGACATTAGTAGTAATTAAGGAGTTTTAGGACATGTGTCATGATATCATAAAAAGAGGGGCTTTTGAAAAGTCTATATAAAGAGGCATGGAATACAATGGAGGGGGTCTTTTTTCTCTCTTTCACTCTCTCTCCTCTTGGGAATTGGGTGTGTTCTGGCTAGGACTTGTAGAACCAAAATTTACCCCTCAACACTAAGCTCAGGTTGGTTTGAGGGTGTAGAACTGTCGCTGCTATTGGTGCTTGAACTGTCATTGTCATCAGCAAAGTGGCCTTGTTCATTATCTGCATTCATATCATCATCTTCATGTGGTTGAAGAAGAGGATACAAGGCAAGTGGAGCAGGTAGTTGATATCCATGTTGTACCAAATTCTGAGCTTGTTTGTATTGTGCACAATCCTCATGTCTGTGACCTAGTCTTCTGCAGAACTCACAAAAAAAGTGAGGGAGATCATGATATTCAAATGTAAGAGTGTTTAAACCTCCTCTTCCATTGTCTGCAATAGTCGATGCTCTTAAGGTATTGAAAACATTCATAGTTACTCTTACAGTCATCTCATAAGAACCTTGCTGAGTGTAAATAGGTTGATCAAAGGCAATGATTTCACCTATTTGTAACACATATCCTCTAATATCATCAAAATCTTCAAGTTGTTCTAAAGTTAATCCTCTTATGGTAATGTTCAGTTCAACATGGGTGAGATTAATCTGTCTAAAATCTTGATCCTCATGCCAAACACTCATTAAGAAAATATCATTCATAAAAGTTCTTGATCCATGCCTAACAACTCTAACAAACTCATGATAAATTTGAAATATAATCAGATAATATTCAATTCCAGCGTGCCTCACAGACATACCTCCTCTGATTCTCCATATTTTCCTCAATGCACATCTGAGATGCCAAGCATTTACACCTTGTAGGGTAAAGAACCCCCAATAATACAATGCCTCCAAAGATTGTGAGGAACATTTTGATGGGCAAGTGGGTTTTGGAAATTAAGATTCCTACCAGTGTCTAGTCTCATGGAGGCTTGAAGCATGTGAGTGAGTTGATCTAAATCACCATTCCAAACGGCATGCATGATGGAAAAAAAAAAGGTGAAATAAGAGCTGAACAAGAAAGACAGGTTTGAGGATAAAAAACAGTTTAAGCTGTAATGATACAGAACAAGGCAAGATGACATTTTCTGGGAAGAGGGTGCAAATAAATAGGGAAAAACCCATGAAACAATTAGAGAGACAGGTGATAGTAACTTGTGTAGTAAAGAGGGACTGTGTCAGAGAACAATCAAGACAGGAGGAATTGTCATTGAAAAAACAGAGGCAGGACAGGTGAAGTGATAGAGGTATTGGGATAGCAATACATGGAGATGGTAAGTGTAAAGAAAGGCCAGGCAGCTGCTTAGTTAAGATAACAGCCTAAACAACTGTCCAATAGCAATTTACTTTCTGTTCAAAGCTAATCTTCAGAAAATCCAACACGAAACGAAATCATAAATACCTGAACTGAAAACCCATATCAACAATGATGTGAAAGACCATCTTTAGCCAGAGAACAATATGTATCTTGAAAACGAGGAGTGATGCAAAGGGTCTACGCGTCTCAGCCAGGTTGAGCTTTAATTGAATCCTTGTTGATTTAATTGACACATAGACAAACCCATGAAAGAGAATCAAAAAACAATTGTGATTTGATGTTGCCGCCATTGATTAAAGGATTTGATAATGGGCAAAATTCCAGGGGAAATTGAATGAAAAACTCAATAATAGGTTAATGAAAATCAAATTAGTTGAGAGATTGGGTTGCAATTGATTTAAGTTGGCCACCCTAAGGATTTAGCTGGAGAAATTTTGAAAAATCATCGAGAAATTCGTAGAATTAGGGTTTGACAGGGAAGAGCGGTGAAAATATCGGGTTTCAAGTGTGAGAGCTTTTCGGGTTTTTTTAACATGAATAAAGTTTTAGAAACCGGGTACTTTTAATGAACTAACTCATGATTTTGATCTGTAACGAAAATTGCATGGAGGTGCCACTTTTTGCTTGTGGTAATTCAGGTTTTATCAAATATATGCTTCTCATTGCTCTGTTATTTAATGAACATTAAAGTCTAATAATAATAGTTTGTCATTGTTTGATATATTTTTTTTCACAAACAAAGGCAAAATATATTAAGAGATCAAAATGTCACTAAAATAGTGCCAGAAAGATACAAGATAGGAGAAAATCCAAGGGATTAACTGTACAAAAGAACCATCAAATGGTCTGGTGGTTCTCAAGCTTCCTCTCATAGGGGAGGTTGGGGATTGAACCCCTGTAATAGCATAAATCCTAAGCTAATGTACTTAGGTGTAGTTCTAGGGACCACTGTTCTAACCTATAAAAAAAAAAAAACTGTACAAGACAGCGTCCCAGTATCAAAATGTCATTGTTTGATATTTTAATAGTAATTAACTTAATTGATGACCTCCTCATAGGATTCCTTGGCAAATGGTGAGGATTAACCATTGATTAGTTCCATTGATTAGTTCCCTGAATTAGCTTTCCTAGGCTTACTTTATTGCTTTTTTAACATTGGGCATTTAGATTGCTTCAACTGATTGTGTTTGCATTTAATTATAAGATCACTGGTGGTTTTCACTTCCAAATGGGGTTGCAGAAAGGCAGGGATTCATATTTCATAGTTGGCCTTTTGAGCAGAGAGATACAAGGATTGAAGCCTGTGTATGGAGTGCAACTTTGTGCACCCAGGGGTGCACATTCCTCCTCTCTTCATTGGATGGACTTAACGGAGGTTAACTAGCTACGGTAAATTTCATTTTTTATTTTTGGAAAACACACGGTTCCCAATATTATTTCTCTCTTCTTCTTCCCTTATATCCGGCTGCCATACTGTCTCTTCTTCTCTTAAACACATAAACAACCTAACCATTGTCCGAAGGAATTTTCACAGAAATGTTTGAAATCAAATAATAACAGTTGTTAATTGAAGAAAACTAAAACCAACTGACAAAGAACAAACCTTATTCAGCTGGTCCAAAGACAATGAATTCCTAAATCCAACCTCTTCATAAAAAAAAAAAAAAAAAAAAATCTGATTGAATCAGTAATTGATTACATTATTTCGATTGAATACGTGGCAATGATGATTGATGACGATAATGGTCATTGATGATGACTTTTTTTCTTCTGTAATTGGTCTACAAACGACATACGCTTCTTCTTAGGATTCTTCATCGTAGGCAGCATAAACCAGTTGTATCCCGTTATTTCCATGTTTACCGATGACAAGAAATTGATTGATCATTTTTCTATCAAAGAGTTCTGAATTTGTTAGATGGACAAATGATTATTTTTGCATTGGGAGGCGGTGGTGGAGGTCTTAGTCCAGCAAGTAGTAATCGGTGGAGAAGAAAATCAGGGCTCGATTGATTAAAGAAACAACTCAGTTTATGTAGTAACCTAAAGGAGACGATAAACATAAAAAGTGTTAAATCCATAATTGATAAAAGAAGAAGAAAATTGTAAATCATGTTTCATTTTTATTTTCATCTTTGGATATATACAGAAAGACAAGAACACAAGATGGACCGAGAAAGTGAGTAAGAATTACGGAGTAGCAGCATAGGAACTTGTGCTTGAATTTTCTGTTTTAACTTTTAAAGTAAAAATGAAATTTAGGGAAATTATGAAGCACTGCCACTGTGTATATATAGCGAATAGAGAGGGGAGGAACGTGCACCCCGGTTAACTGAGGGGTGCACAAAGTCGCACTTCTGTGTATGGATCTTAAAAGCGCAGAACTCTCTGTAAGAAGTTATCTCTGTAGCTGGTGCGTAATCCAAGAAGGTAAATCTTCATTTTATTCATCAATATGATTTGTTCCCTTCATATTATACCTTTTGTTAGCAACTGCATATTTCTACTGACTCACCTTTTGGATTAATTGGAACTTTTTAGCCTTAGAGCTGTTTGTGGCACATGATGCTTTGGATAGCCCCGATGGGACTGCAAATGCTATGGGTCTAGAGGTGTAACCGCTTAAGTCATCTGAAACAAATTTGCATGGATATATATCAAAGTGCTTGGAACATGATTGTACTGTACATTTTCCAGTCACGTTTGAGTGTAAAAACTTATATAGTTTGATGTTTCAAATTTATAATAACTCAATTTCATATAGTTTGATTTCAATTTCTAAATCCTGATTCTGCAGATGCTAATGCATTTTGGCATGGTTGATGGTTTGGGATCTCAAATGGTACATCTTCCTCCGCTCTACGCAGTCGTACTGCGTAGAATCTGATAGGTCTGTCGTAGGCTTATTTTCAAATTGACTAGGTATCCTAGATAATTAAATAATTTTTTTTGTTAAATAAATGGTTTAAAATGTATTATAACATCAATTAATGAATAATGATGTGTATGAATATAACGTATACAGTGATGATTGTAAAATGGTTAGGTATCTAACAAGTGAGTAGAAGGAAAAACGGAACACACTTTTTTCCAAATTAAACTTACTAGACATCTCAGTTAGGCTATTAATTCTGCCCTGAAGGTAATACTAATTATCAAATTTCCGAAAAGTATTTCTTTGTTTGTTTATATTCTCAATTCCCTTGATTCTCATTGCATAATGAACATGGATGAAATTCCCCTAATTTTATTTTTTCAAAAAGAAGATTGTCTAATGATCATGTGAAGTTTGATATACTAAATATTGCATGTCCGTAGTTTTTCAATACGTAAGAGTTAAGACAGTGTAAATTGATAAGCACATGCGACCCGGTTTGAAAATAAACAAGGATGGGTCTGGTATTTCAGCAGAGAATCTAAAAATTTAAAGTCTAGACAAAAAAAACTTCCACGTTGAGATAAAGTTTATTTTGAGTTTTGTGAAACAAAAGTTTTGGTGAGGGAGGACATTTCGCAGCATATGATTGGCTTAGAAATTATAAACCCAAAAGGAAAAATTAACTCACTGTGTATGGAATTTTACGAAAGTTCAAATTCAATTTGGATCAATTTGAATTCCTTTCTTTTTTTTTTTCAATATGTTTTGTCCGCTATTCGACCTGTCACACCTAATCAAAAATGCATCGCTACAGGATGGCGCGAAGACGCATGCACACCAAATCAAAAATCATCGCCGCGTGGAGTGACGAAGCCCTGCGCACACCAAATTGAAAAAAAAATTATTTTCGGCGCGTAGTACGGGCATAAATCTATAGATAAGGTAACAACCCAATGCTACTTTTCTACTCGTACTTTGGACAAAAGAAAGTAGGAGCCCATTGGGTCTGGGTTTTGAAGCAAAGACCTTGTTCGCTTTCTCCATCCAAGGCTCCAAGCTCTGCGCACGACTATGCTAACTATATTGTCCTCTTCCGCCAATGGGAAAGCTAGGCAGCTAGCGTAAGAAACCTATGCACTCGTGGATGTCAAAATCTCCTCTTCCGCAAGCCACGAAATTTCGAGGAAGTTAACACAACCTATTAAGTACAGTTCCAAACCTTACTATATGGTTCTCTAGTTCCTCACGATATTACTTGTTTGGAAACATGTTGTTTTTTCCTCTTGAAGCACCTTCATTCATTTGATACGGCATGCTTCAGTATGGTACCCAAGAAGGTTCCCTCCTCTTTTTTCTTTGTCATATCTAAAGACTTAAAGGCCTAGACAAATAAAGCTCTCACGTTGAACGGTGAGGAAATCCTCGCTTCTTATTGGCCGAAATGGGTTTTTTTTGAGTTTTGTGAAACAAGCGTTTTGATGAGGACACTTGGCAACGTATGATTGGTTTAAATTTAAAAAAATAGAAAAAATATTTAAAAAAGGAAACCAAATTCAATTTGGAATTCATTAGTGATAATATTTAGGTGAGGACACTTGGCAACATATGATTTGTTAAAAAATTATAAACTTAAAAGGAACACCTAACTTACCGTGTTTGGAATTTTATGGAAGTCCAAATTCAAACATGAGTAACAACACCGGATCGTCTGTGCCGCATTTTGTCTGTCCCCACCGTTCCCGCAAATAAATTCGGTGCCACAACATACGTTGGGTTTAAAACGTAAAATTGAGATAAAATAAGAAAGTTTTGCTTTGTTCATCTTCGACGTTATGATCCTTTCTCATCACTACGTGTACCCCATACTTTATGAATCTTTGCGTATGAAGATTCAAGATATTTATGAAGATAACAATGGCCTCAAAAGTACCAGATGAAGCAACGATGTAGATCGAATGAAATTCAAGATATTCAAGAAGATAACAAATTAACAATCATCAAATGATTAAGACTTAATTAGTGGTTATGGATTGATAAATTTTTTTTTTACCTTAGTGATACTAAGATTGGAATTTTGGCCAATAAATTGTTATCATATGATTTTGTTTTACTCATTTTATACTTTAGCTTATAAGTAGAAAAATTATCGCATTACCGTTTACACTGCAACTGATTATTTCATCATTGCAGAGAACACTTGCATTAGTACTTGAATCAAATACAACACAAAATTTGATCAAACACAAGGAAGTGCCACCGGGATCAAGGGATAGATTTTCAGTTTTACAAAATCACCATCTAGGAAAGAATATACTCCCTCCGTTTCAAAAAGACCGTCCTCTATTCCATTTTGGTCTGTTTCAAAAATGTGTCCAGCTTCTGTTTATAGTCGTATTTTTCCAATGAACTCTCTAACATACCCTTAAATTTTTTATATTCATAAATTCTTTTTTAATAGGACCCAATCTAAAATATTAATGATATTTTTATAATTAAGGAAACAAATATATATCCTTCATTCAGTTTTGAAGACTTCAAATTAAATTCCTAATAAAGGTTATACTCCATAAGTATACGATCTTTTCGTCTCTTATTTTCCAAACACCATTTCCTATCTCTATAATTTTTTCCATCTCTCTTTTTTTCAAACAATCCAGATTTTAATTTTGAAGCGAACTTTGATTTTTACATTTTAATGTTCCCGCTCAATTTCGCTCCTATAATTTCACGCGAGAGGGATATTATTTTTATTTTTGAAGCAGTGGGAGGAAAATATACTTAGCCACCCAATATTTAGAATATTTTCTCTTTTACTTTACTGATACCGTTTCCATAAATTGATATAGTTTTCCTTTTATTATTATTTCCTATTTACAACCCCATAACAATTTTTGGTACTTTTTTTTACTAACATTTTTATTGAAATAAATTAGGAAAGTAATTATGGGTAGGAATGTAAACTACTATGATCTCCTTAATATCTTGACAAAGTCAAACCGGACTGTCTTTTTGAAACGGAGGGAGTATATCTTATCTATTTTATCTCAATTTTCGGGTTTAAACCCGACTAATTTCGTAACACTAACACCTATAATTTTATAACATGGACATGTGTTACTCAGACATTCGCGGGAATAGAGGCACACATGATCCTGAGCCTCGAGTAACTACTATATTATGATTTTTTTATTCCAAATTACTACTCCCTCCGTCCCTATTATATAGGTGGATTTTACAAAATCTCTTAGATTAAGAAATTATCTTGATTTCTTAAATATCCATCTACTTTCCTGTTTTAACCTTTGTCTCATTCCCAACACAATTTTCAATATACAATAAATAAGGGCATATATATAAAAAACTCATCTTGGAATTAGTATTCCGCCTATCTAATGAGACTACAAAAATTGGAAACTCCGCCTATATATTGGGGACGGAGGGAGTAATATATAAAGGGAAAAAAAATCCACATATTTTTTTTCGCAAAAAATAGAAGAAAAAATAAATAAAATCTGCACATATTTTCCACCTATTTAATTTTTTTTTAAGCATCCACATATTTAATGTATTGGCCCTGTCACGCAGTTTTATAAAATACATCGCCACGGGGCGGGGAGAATCCCAGCGCACACTAAATGAATAATGCATCGTCACGGGGTAGGGTGATGCCCCACGCACACCAAGTTATAAAATTATTCTCCACCTATCTATGTATTTGCGCCTCGCCACACCAAATCAATAATGCATCGCCATGGGGCTTCACCACGCACACTAAATTAAAGATGCATTGCCACGGGGCGGTTCGAAGCCCCGCGCACACCAAATTAAAAGGAAAAAATAAATAAAATTTGCACATATTCTCCACCTATTTAATGTATTTGCCCCGCCACACCAAATCAAAAATACATGGCCATTCCCCTCGCACACACCAAATCAAAAATGCATTGCCACGTGGCGGGGCGAAGCCCCGTGCGTACCAAGTTAAAAGAAAAAATATGCCCGGTGCGTAGCACGGGCACAAATCTAGTATTATGTTAACTTCTTATAAGATTATTGTCTAATCTATCTACTACTGAGTATAAAATATTATAAGATTATTGTCTAATCTATCTACTACTGAGTATAAAATAAACGTTCACATGAATGATTGTGCACTTAGAATTGTTTAAGTTTTGATACAAATCTAGTATTATGTTAACTTCTTATAAGATTATTGTCTAATCTATCTACTACTGAGTATAAAATATTATAAGATTATTGTCTAATCTATCTACTACTGAGTATAAAATAAACGTTCACATGAATGATTGTGCACTTAGAATTGTTTAAGTTTTGATACTATTGATCCTTAATAATTGCTAGAACCTTAGCCATCAGGCTTATTAAATGGATGGTATGCCTCATTAACGCACGTTGTAGTTGAATTATTGGAAACAAAAAGAAAGAAAAGACTAAGGTCAAAACTAGGACTCCACCTAAACAATATTTAGGTGCTTACGACCTCCAATGGTCCGGTAAGACTGGAAAACAGCTGTAGTTGTAGGATTTCCTACAACACACCCCCTATAATATTTTGTAGATCTAAATCTTATTAATCATCTAAATTTCAAATATAAGTACTAGAAATATAAATTGACACAAGGATTTTTTACATGGTTCGATCAATGTGATCTACATCCATGGTTCTTCACTATGATTATTGAGATTACATTAGTATTTCATTTACAATCTCCATTAATGGATATTTGGTAGAGCTCTAGATCTAGTTTTTTGGGGAAGAAGATGATAAAGAAAATAAAGTCTTTTTTTCTCTAAAAATATCTCTCTCTGAAATAATATCTCTCTCTCTCTTACCAAAATTATTCTCCCTTTTCTCTCTCCTGCTCTCCTCTTTATATAGTGTTTACATAGTGGATGACAGCTCACATATAGCTCATATTCTCGCAAGCTCTTGTCACCTTCTCGCAGGTTCACTCTATAATTTCGCAAGTTGCTCACACTTTCCTCATGAATTATGCTGATGTCATCTGCTACGTCATTCTTTAAGTACTCTGCGAAGTCTTCGCGAATTCTTATTAGTCACAATTTCGCTAGCACATCGTTGTTGCGAGATTCTGCTCCTATAACAGCAAAAGTGTACAAGCGACTAAAGGATGGTAATAATTTTGTCTTTAGCGTCTGCAGTTAATAGCCTATTCCATTTGGTTGATGCCAATCCAAATTTTGTTCCTAACTAGATGGTGGATGGGAGGTTTCCAGAGGTCGTGAAATAACCGATTTATCTTTCGTTAAATCCCAATAATAAAACCTAAAACTTTAATCTACATTTTACTTTAATTTCATTTCGTCCAATCACCGATTATGCTTCTTTTCTTCTATCATTTTTTTTTCATTTTCAAACTAAAACATCGTGTCTTATCGACAATTAATCATTTTGTTTTTCTATATAATGTCGAAGTCATTAAGATTTAAAAATCCAGTGGAGCTACTTATCCTAGTGGAAACGATCAAGGAATTGCTCAAGCGGTTCGAAATAAAGAATCAAACAAGAAAATGGTTACCGAAGACGAACAAACTCTGCGCACAACACAAGCAGAAGAAATAGATCGAATCAGATACTTTCCATTAACCAATCCTCTAGATTAGGTTTCAACAACATGCATTCACTCAAAATTTGAAATAGATAAAATCATGTTCACTTATACTTATTCCTTCATAAAACGTTCGATGTTCATCCCCATGTCAACCGATTAGTCTGGGTGTGTTTTCTGGTTAAAGAACATCTAACCAGGATCGGTCGATGTTCATGATCACATCGACCGTTTATAGTATGTAAGAAGTAACAGTGTTTTTGTTGATTATTTTTTATAGAATCGGTTTACGTGAATATCCATATAGAGTGATTATATAGTCTATGATTTCTCAATTGTCAGGCCCATAGTCGGTCTACATAAGTGCTTATATCGACCAATTCTGATTGGAGAAAATTCCCAAATTTTCTGGACAATTTTTAGCCTAAAATCAGTTTGTATTCACATTATCCTAAAATCAGTTTGTATTCACACATTTATACATCGATTCAGTTGTGTAAATTGTTAGGAATCGGTTTATGTGGATGTATCGTTACGACCGATTCTAGACTTGGATTTCGTAAATATACTTGGATTTGATTGTTGTTTATCGTGTACTGTCATATTCTCTAGGGACAACACGGGAAAGCAAGAGCAAGCCGAAAACAAAGCGAAGAAGGAACATGATCTGCTTCTCCTCCGAGTTTGGAACCTCGTCGAAAGGACGGTAAAAATTTGGGGGATAAAAAGCTCATCATCAATGAACTAACTCAAGGGGAGCTACCAACATGAGAATAATCTGATTCTGGTACACAAAGTGAAGAAAAACAAAGTGCTGACAAGGAAGTTGGTGAAGAAAAAGATGATGAAGAAAAAAGTGATGGTAAAGAGGTTGATTTTATGGCCATTGAATGAAGGAGCACGAGCACCCGAAGTTTTCGATCTAGTAGATGTTATGGGTTGTTGGTTACAGTCGAAAATTCAGCGGTTGGATATGACAAACCTCTTGTTCCTTCCTTCATCGAGAGATATTATGGGGAAATGAATACCTTTCATCTTTCGGTTGGTCAAATGACAATAACTCCAAATGATGTGCGGCTGATTGCTGCTCTAAGTGTAGCAGGTAAATGCATGAGGGGCCCAAGTACATGAATGAGCTAGGATGGAAGAAAATTTACGATTTTAATAAGATGTTGTTTGGTTGGGATGAAATGAAGACTAAAGCGTAGATGGTAGTAAGTAAAGGGAAGCAGGGAGTACTCCATCTCAAGAGCTTAAAGGAACAATTCTCGTGAACAAAAAAGTTTCTTGAAAAAGGAGAGTTGGCTCCAAACCATGTCAACGCTACAAAAAAATGCGTATATCATATACACCTTGGGAGTTGTTATCTTCCCCAACATTTCCGGTTTCCGTGTAAACACAAACTATATACAATTATCGGAACCATTACACAAGGTTCACGATTACTCTTTTGGCTATGGGTGTCGTCAATACTTGTTGAATGAGATGAGAAAGTGTAATAGGGCCGAAAAAAACCAAATCTGATGGAATATGGCTCTTATATATGTAATTCAAGTGGCGAAGCTATTGTATTATGTTTATCTTACTCTTTGGTTTTCTCATCTATAATCCTTTATTGACGCAGGTGTGGATATACTTTCACTTCCCAAAGTTTGCTAAAAGGTCCTATGTAAACAATGGGTGAGACGGTGCTTGTTATGAAGACCGATACTCCTTCAACGGTAAGACGAAGAGTCAATAAAAGGAATTTCTGGAGTCGAGACACAAATTTGACAACTTGAAGACGAAAGATGTTGTCTTTCACCCTTATAAGGAAGTGTTTGCTACTGGAATGATGGTTTGGGGCGAGGAACAATGTTATTTTGGACCTATATTTCACCCTAGAGGATATGTATTGTACAACCCGACAAGAGTGGAGAAACAATGTGGTGGTGTACAAAAAATCCCAATATATAATTATTCCAAGTTAAATTAAATAAGATCGCACATAAGTCTCTTGATAACGATCTTGAGGTTGTTCACAAACCTTTACCGGAATCTACATATTAGGAAGATATAATGTACAACATTGATGTGTTAGCTGGCTATTCAAAAATAGATGTCTTGGTACCTCAACGTTTTTCATACTCATATGATACTAGTAGACGAGAGTCTCTTCATCAAGGACCGAGTTAAATCTCTCGATATTCTGGTGCACATTATTACTCCCTTATGTTTTTTTAATGGTTTGTTAAATATATGTTGTTTGATATAATAACAGAAAAGATGAATCAAGTAATAGATAAATTAAGCAAAACCATGTATAAGGAGAAGAAAAAAAAAAGTTGAGGAGAATGAAAGAAGAATTGAAGAATTAAATAGTCTGAAATGTCAGAGTATCTTTTAAGAAAGCGATCGAGACGAGGCCAATGAGGAAAAACAAAGCGAGAAGGAGTGCTCGGGGTGAATCATAGTCACTGACAATAACAATATAGATTGAAGACTCAAGATCAAACGAAGACATTGGAGAACTTCATCAACAAAGAGGTATGTGAAGACTGGACCATTCTATTTACTCACATCATTACTATTATATTTATAGAAGAATATGTCATATGACTTCCAGTAGATTTAATATTGCAAAGAAGAAGTTTCGAGTCAAGCTTGCATTGTTAAACATCTCAAAATTTGATTTGAGCAATGGATGTTCATAGATCCTTAGTTATCTAAGTTCAAAACAATTTATTGTTCAAGAAATATATTTTTTTCTTTCCAAATAGATCATTTGGAAAATGCCCAAGAAATAATATTTTAAATTTATGGCAATTGGGAATGTTTCAAAACATTAAAAGATAGTTTTCAGAACTACTGAACACAGGGTATGTACGCATACCCAGTACGCGTACCCTGGTGAATTAAGTTCCAGAACAAGGTAGGTACACATATCTAGTACGTGTACCCTGAGGTTCTGAATTCGTGAATGGAGGGATGTACGCATACCCAGTACGTGTACCCCAAGGGCCTAAGTTCGTGAATATTTTTAAGGGTTTACGTACCCGTTATGCGTACCTTAGCTCTCTGATTTTACGAACTGGTTCATAGGTACGTGTACCCCTACACATACCTACCCAGTATAAGCGTATGCTCATAAACTATTTTCACAAATATGTTTGGTATTTCTACAGCTCCATAAACACCTCTAAGACATTTTTGATCACTAAATAACTTTTTGTTGAGTATCATGATTCAAGTCTAAAGTGTTAAATGAACACAATTATGCTTATACATTCATATGGCATACTTTCCACGAACTATCATTATACACGGTTCAGGTACCCTGGACCATAGTATATATTCTTATATGTATTTTCAAGACAAACTACTAACATGCTTACATGATCTCCTAACAAGAGTTTCATCTTAACAGATAAGTGTGTGCTTGAATGCCAAGTTATCTTAGTTTGAATTCTAAGCAACCCTCGGTCTTGAAAGTCTATAAATAGAGGGACTCAAACAACTGGGAACTTAAATCCCCGACACTTGTGTGTCTTAGTTGTATGATAAAGTCGTCCTATGTTAACATAGGTCTCCTTTACAAAACATAATTCGGTTTACAACTTAAAGACTTCACTTAGGGATTTGTGAAGCCAGTTCCGACTATTTTTACCTTAATAGTTCGTATCATGATCTTGTTCTTTCTATTGTCGAGGTTTTCGCCAAACTCTTTCAGGAAGGATATAGATAGAAATCACAAAGTTCCCTTTGTATCGGACTTTGTGATTCCTCAAAATATATATCTAAAACTCTTCTTTATTAACCAGTTTAATATTTTTCTAGAGAGGTGGTTAATAATCCAGCTTCTCAGCGAACTGGGTATAAGTGCTTCGGATTTGTGAATTTGCTAGCTTTGTCTATTTCAAACATATTTCTAAGCCTTGTTCTATCGATCTAAAGGGAAATCAAATAAGCTTATTTGTAAGAAGTTTTTACTTAGATTGAAGCAACTCTTAGGATGTAAAGGATGTCAGCTAAGGAAATCAATTGCGTAGAGCCTTGCGAGGCTCAAGATACTTGAGGAGCATGACTGTTGCTGAATTGCTTGGACAGTGAATTTGGTCTCAACTACATTGCAGTCTGAAGTCTGATAGTAGGCTAGTGTCTGTAGCGGCTTAATAAAGTTTAGTGTTCAAATCTATACTAGGTCCCGAGGTTTTTCTGCAAGTACAGTTTTCCTCGTTAATAAGATTTCTGGTGTTTTGTGTTTTTCCTTTTCCGTATTATATTGTTTTATCTTTATAATAGGAATATCACAAATAGTACGTAATCAATCTTAGTAGATAGTCCATTCAAATTGTGATCGATTATGAGACTCATTCTTGTAGAAATCATATCTTGAAAGATAAATAACAAGTTTCATACTTGGCAGAATTCGGTTCCTCTTTATTCGGATATGTCTAGATGTTGATTTTTGAGATCGTCCAAGTACTCTTCTATACAATTAGGTTCACGGACTTTAGGGTTTTGACTTCCTGATCGTGAAGAAAAAGATATATAAACTCTATATGCATATTATTCAAGGGTTTTTAATTAGATCTACTTGCGATTGTATTAGGTATTGTTCATACAGGTCGTCGAACAAAAAAGTTGGTAGTGTACTTTGTACCCATTATTTTTCATATACAATTAGGTTCACAGAATTTTAGTAGTCCGTCTTCATTGATCGGTACCAATACCACCTTGGATGTGTCTTTGTTAAAGGGTACATGATTACTTCTACTAACATAAATGTACTCAAACCTCCACATGTTGCTAAATACTATTCAAAAGTCTCAAGTTTAACACCGTCATGCATACTAAAACTAGAAACCAATAATAACAGAAGTTTGTTTAATTCAGGTTATAATTTAGATCAATATGGAATATGTAAAGCAGACTCTTCTCACATTTACTATTATATTTCACTTACTTTATTTATTAGTTCTTACGTAAATAATATTTCATGGGTAATGTTTTGAGATTTATAGGATTATATTTTTTATTTATTTTGAAAGAAAATGGTAAGAATATAATGAAAAGGAAAACTACATTTTGTTTCTATAGATGTACAAAGTAGCATAAAGCTGCACAAGTCAAAAAAAATAAAACTTTGATGGATCTAATAACAAAATCCTATTTCGACATGAAGTCGGCTGCCGTGAACCCACTGCAAGTTCTAGCAAATGACCCCCACAAATAAACAGTTAGCTTGATATATGTAATAAGCTCCCCTGCCTTCTTCTTCCTTCCTTGAGAGGAATTTTTTTTTTTCCAAATTATCCAAATTACAGCATAGGGAATCCAATTCCAAATAGGTATTCATCTCTTTCGAATCTTATTTTGAATCCAGATAGCAAGGTGAGTCTTTGTTGATTCTGGAGACACCCAATAAGTACCAAAATTGGCAAGAAAATGATCTCATAGTTTCCTTGAAGTGACACAATGCAAAAACATATGATATGTTGACTCATCTTTGTTACTGAATAGATGACAATTGTGTTGAATGAACACACCTATGCTTCTTAAATTGGCAATAAATTAAACATCATCAGAAAAACTAAATTAAATAAAGATATTTACCCTTGAGAGGGTGTCTGGATAGTCCATATGATCTTGGAGAAGTCACACTCTTCAGCTTGGTTTTGATAATTATACCACATCTTTGTAGAGAATTTTCCATATTTTGTTAGGGAACGTATTTTGATGTCATTACATGAGGTGAAGATTAGGGGAGAACCGATAACTACTAATAAGTCAGTCAACTTACATTATTCAAAGCTAGATAAGCTTCTATTGAAGTTGATAACCCATTGAGAAAAATAATTAATCATAGCTGCAATTGTATGATTCTTAGAATTTTACAATTTTGATTAACATGAGGAATACTTCTTTGAGAGTTTGATTCCCAATCCAATTATCCATCCCAGAAAAGTAAGTTTTTTCCCATTTCCCACCATCTTTGTTAGAGCATTGCTCGGTTGAACCCACCAAGCGTTGGTATGTCAAGTTTGGTTGTCATATTTTAGTGAACCATAACTCATTTAAAGAGTTTCTTGATTATTTACTAGAGTCAACTTCGTATAGGTTTACTAGAAAGTTATTAGGATATGAGACTTACAAGTATTACGTGAAGACTTGAAGAATGTGAAGAAGTAAGGAGATACAACGATGACATCATCCTTCCTCTTGAGGTTAATAATATTTGACTTGAACTGTTTCATTCCTAACGTATCTTTCAAGTCGTGCATATTGAAAACATAAATGTGAAGCTGTGAATGATTATACTCTAGTTAGACATAGTATTAAGGAATTACAATACGAAGTATAACGTCTATCTTTTGAACTTCGTATATAAGACATCGACATAATCATATGAATGATATTGTGTTTATGTATGGGTATGGGTGAAGATTTCGTCCTAGGAAACAATGTTTTACATTCGTTTAAAGGAAGTACAATTCATAAACTTGATTTATGAATCGAAAGGGAAATCGCTAGGCTTGTTGGTATTGTTATTCATTGCAAATCTTTGGATTACCAATATGTGTGTTTAGTATAATCGCTCATAACTTGTTTATGTATCTTGGTAAAACTATTCACAAGGCCTGACTTTTGTATTGGTATGACTTTTATTAGTGAAACCGATCTTAAGTAATCACTTGAGGTGGTATGATCGATTTGTTGTAATTGGTATGACCAACTCTAGACATTGGGGAACCGATCCTAGTAAGAGGTGCAACCGATCCCAAGCAAAGGGGAATCTATCCTTGTAAGACGTACAACAAGTCTTAGACATTGGTAACCGATCCTATGACTTGTGCAACCGAATACAAGTTAGATACCATAAATATGTGGTAACCGATCCTAGTACCTAGTGAACTAAATTTTGGAAAGCTAGTGTGACCGATCCTAGTACCCACATGGAGGTAGAATTGAAACTTGTTTTGGTAGAACCGTGAAACCCATGATTGGTGATTTGATAGGATAATCAATCACATAGTTCTTGGAAGACAGATGAACCAATTCTAAACTTGTTTGGAAGTGTGGCAAATCGGTTCCAAGATTGTAAATATGAAAAAGGATTTACAAAGTAAAGATGTCGACATACTTTGAACATGTGCAGTAACTCTTATCTTTTTTGTTCAAAGATATTCCTTAATAGCTAAAGGAGAATCCTAGGATCAAAATAAATTGAGAATCTTTTAATTAAGGTTTTTAGTTTTATATGCTTTTAATTTCAAAGCAATTAAAATGCATATCTTTAGAAAATAAAAATTGGTAATGTGCATGTACTAATTGAGATTTTCTACTCGAGATTTCGGTCAATATTTGGACAAAGCATTTCCGGACCTCCATAGGGTTTGGCTTGAATTATATGAAACTAGAATTTGGAAATATATTGCATATCTTGAGAATATTTTCGGTTTTGGAAATTCCTTAGTGTCAAAACTTCATTGGTCTATAAATATTGAAGTTTGCATTTCGAGCAAACTAATCCTCGAGCCAAGCAAAACTAAAAGCTGCGTAAACATTAAGAGGAACATACAAAAAAGAATTTGGGAAATTTAATGGCTTAATTAGATTTAAAATTTTGTCGATGCGACCTAATTCTAGTTTCACACAAAAAAAATTATATCCGGTTTTGATGTGACGGGTGCATTAAGAAATACGATTTATTCGGCTAAAAGGCGTCAAGCGAGATGTTGTCTTGTTACTTTAGCATGGGCTCGGAAAGCCATTACACCCTAATTCGGATTTAATTTTTTTTTTTTTTTTTTTTTTTTTTTGTTTTAGAAAATAAAAATTGGTAATGCGCATGTACTAATTGGAGATTTTCTCGAGATTTCTTGGTGCATATCTTGAGAATATTTTCGGTTTTGGAAATTCCTTAGTGTCAAAACTTCCTTGGTCTATAAATATTGAAGTTGTTGCAAACTAATCCTGACAAAACTACCCTGTTGTGTTGTTATTGGTGGAGTCGTCTATTCGGAGAGGAAAGTACCCTAATTAGGCGAAATCTCTTACGACCGCTCGTTTTAAAGACTTCTTTGGGATTGGGAAGCTCTACGAGTACCGTTGGTGGGAAACTAGATAATTGCAGTTTATTATTAGTTTTCGATTGATTTGATTGACTAACGGTTGTGAACTTTGATTACACCTAGTTTGTTTATGCTTGAGAATCTTCTCTTCTGATATAAGATTCAATCAAACTAGATAAAAGTTTCGACGGGGATCTTTAGACTGTTTGTAGATCTAAAGACGTCTTGTGATAATCCATTGTTAACAGATTCCGTTCTGTGTGTGATTGATCACAGGATATTCAAGTTGATTGTGTGCAGGTGTTTATTGAAGATCTAAGAAGATTTGAAGACGAAGAAGATTTCTGATTTGGGTTCATAATCTTTGGTGTGCACAAAACTTGATCGGCTGGGGATCCAACTATAATCGGTTTATCTTTGTTATAATCTTGATTGATTAGTTGAGTAGATCGGCATCAATACGTTTATTTGTGATTCAAAGTATTGATTGCATAGTCTTAACAATTACTTTGGTAGTTGTTGAAAAGATAGATCTAAGGACCTGACAAAGGAGTTTATTGGGATAACGGAAGAGCCTTTTCACAAACTCATATCACGTTGTTTGAAAAGACTTGTTACCGAACAGATTTGTTGTTCCTTTACTGTTTGGAATACGAACCAAAGGAATTATTCCAAGTGCGTGACTTAGTACAAGTTGGAGGCACATGGATACAGATGGAACTAGGTGAACTATAGGTTTAGTTGCTTGGTCTCAACTATACGAAGTTGGTTTAGATTTTGTATAGCGGCTTAATCCCGAGAGTATTCAATTTTGGACAAGGTCCCGGGGTTTTTCTGAATTTGCGGTTTCCTCGTTAACAAATTCTTGTTGTGTCTTTTACTTTTCTATTTCCGCAATTATAATTGTTTTTATTATAATTAGAAGTAAAATACACAAACGTTAATTCCTATTTACTTGATAGCAATCCTATTATGTTTGGTTAAGTCCGAACCTTTTATCAAGTAAACATACTTCGTTGTTGTATTGTCTTGATCTTGTATCCATAGTGAATCACACAAGTTATCTTGTTGTAGTATTGTCTCGATCTCGTATCCATAGACGATCACACGAAGTGTGAACCGATTAGTTGTATTGTGTCGACTCAGTCCATAGACAATCACTTTCGGAGAAAGGACTTATAGGTGGAAAAGTTTTAGATTGAGGTATATTTGGGTACCCTCGTCTTTTCAGAATTACATAGGGAATAGGGAATACTTCTTATAAACGTCCATACACTATTTCCTTGTGGTTTAGAAAATTGAGGAAGGATGACATCTTGGTTAACGTTCATTTTCTGATAAATAATTCTCCCCCATAAGGTATCTTTTTCTTCATTATAGCATTACACCCATTTGGCCAATAGAACTTTGTTTGTCTTTCTAATATCTCGAATTTTTAAACCACCTGCCTCTTTAGGAGTTTTGCATTTACTCTATCTCACCCAATTTATTTATTTTTCCTTTGTTGAGCCCCATAAGAATCCTCTTATTAATTTAACAACTTGTTTCTCAATGCAATCAGGGATTAGAAAGAGTGATAAATAGTATATTGGCAGGCTTGAAATGCAGTTTTTATCAACACTAATCTTCCACCGTATGTAAGAAATTTTTTCTTCCATGAGGCTAACTTCCTTTCCATTCTCTCCAATAAATATCTTCCATGGATGTATGTCTAGTGGTTGCTCCAAGAGGAAGACATGGATACTTACTCGGAAGAGCTTCCACATTATATCCCATCCCATCAATTGAGCTTACTTGTTGATTGAGTCATCATTCTCCAAGTTAACTTATAACCTGTCATCACTTCAAAAATTAATAGAATATCACCAATGTTGTTGAGCTCAACCCCAGATGTGTTTCCAAAGATTATTATATCATCCGCGAACTGTAAATGAATTATTAGAGCTCCACATCTAGAAAATGTGAAACCTTGCACCCTACCTAATTATTGAGCTTTAAACATGAGCTTGGAGACGACCTCGGCCACCATTATGAAAATAAAGGGTCATAATGGATCGCCTTGTTTCACCCCTTTACGAGTTTGAAATTTCTCAGTGGAATCCCAATTGTAGGATTATATGAATGAATATGATAAAAAAGAAGAAGAAATAATCTAGTTCGGTGATATCCGACTACTTGAGTGAAAATGACTAAACAAATAATTGCTATTGTACCTAGTGGATGTCAATTGGAAACAACGACCATATTTTTATTCCACATCCAAAACAGAAGTTAATGGGAAACCAAGACGTCAGCATGTCGTTAGCTATGTAAGGATTTACTCCTTTCGTCCTAAAACAATTGAGTTATTTTTCTATTTGCAAATTTTTTAAGGAAAGTAAAAGAATGATGATTTTAAGTGTTTTTATTCCCATTTATATCGTTATGAGTAACAATGTTACAAAATTCATAATTGAATTCTTAAACAACAAAGTAAATTTTATGTACTTGGAATTTTCTTTTAAGAACATCAATGCAACGAGTATAAATATAATTTTAGATTATTATTGTAGATTTATAATTTTGAAAATAGGTTGTAGACGAAAAAATAGGCTGTAAGGTCCAGGAGCTTAGTGCCAAGATAGAGCTCAGGTCGAGATAAAGAGAACAAGTCTTCAACTCGAGCGCGACCTGTAAATAACGACATACCCATATGCGAGAAGACAAAACCAAAAGCTGTGAGGAGCCAAGATCTGGAGATCGAGTACTAATAAAGAGTCCAGGTCGAGAAGGTAACTTAATTGGAAAGTAAAGTTTGAGAGGATTGTGACATTATCTCCATGCAGACACGAGTAGTCCCTCATCATACATACATTCAGCGTGATTTACACGCTTGTAACTATATATAAGTCCTAGAGGCTAATCTTGTAAACTAAAAACTCTTATTATATTTTAATGCATCTTATTTCTTCATACATTCAGTATAAATTAGTATCAACAAGCTTGATCTTATAAATCTCTTCCAAAAAACCTTGATGCTTTACAATAACTTCTTGAATCTGTGAAGTTTTAGTGAATGACTCAGCAAGAGCCCGTAATTCTGTTTTGGCTTGAGTACAAAATTAAATCACCATTTCAAAGCATTATTCTTTCTTCTTATTGAACCATTTCTTCTTCTTAGTCTTCCCTTTCAATTCCTTCGAATTGAGGGATGGCGCATTCTTAACCAAGAAAAAATCTTTCCAATCTAACACCTTTGAAGGATAAGATACATAATCTTGATTTATAGCTCAAATCTGAAATGAACTACAACAAAAGGATAGCTTTTATAATTCTCCAAAATAGGTATTTATGTGATAACCAAAATATTCGATAATATATTCTTTCAAAAATATAACAATTATTCTCAAGAAATATTTTCTTTAAAAGAACTTTCCTCCCACAAAGTACAATCAAAATGTCTGACACTTATGCTTCACCACTCTTATTTTTGGCCCTACTTCAGCGAGGATTCATATTAACTTGATCAATAAAAATTATACTTTTCCACATACTCTCTACCACCTAAAAGATTATTGGTAAATCCTGATTAGACAAGAACTAAGTAATCGATAGAGAAATATTAGCAATGCAATCAAGTCAGGAGATCCAATCAATCAAATAATCCGACCTTAGTCCGTTATAATTCTTAATCCATAAAGTATGCATCTTCAATATTGCAGGAAGGTTTATATTGGTATAATCAAGATATTTTGACTCAGGATGTTATCACTCTACCAACTGAACAAGATTTTCTAGATTCTAAATTTACAGTTTGGTCTCCTCCATCTTATCTGAAGATCAAGATTAACTTTGACGGAGCTGCTGGTTCAAAAGGGTATGCTGGTGCTGCTGTTGCTAGGGATCACATCTCTGGATTTGCAGGGTGCCAAACAAAGGTACTTGATTTCATTCCCCCAATTGAAGCAGAAGCATATGGTGCGTTAGTGGGTATTGATATTGCCATCAATAAAGGGCATAAACACATCATTGTTGAAGGCGACTCTCTTATGGTGATTAATGCTTTGAAATACTACAACACCTCTACCCCTTTGCGTATTAAGAATATCATAGGAAGAATCAAGGATAAGTTAAATTTCTTTTTGTCAGTTGATTTCAGTTTTATCAAAAAGGAAGCCAATACCATGGCACACTCCTTAGCTGCTTATGCAGTTGATCACCATATGTCTTATCAGTGGTTACTTCATCCTCCTTCTTGTATTGCTCACTCTGTCAGTGAGCTTTCTTCTTCTGTTTAGTTTTTTGTGGGTTTTTCTCTTTGTAACCTTCAAAAATAAAAAATACAAAAGAAAATAATACGCGTTGTAGTCTATACACGAATAGAATCGCTTTCTATAATCAACCATTAGTATTTCATTCCATTAAGAAACGTTTACATGATGGTTTTCAAGAAAAATGAGTATATAATAAACATGAAACAAATACAATAAAAGATGCAAAACGTAAATAAATCGCGAAGAGAAAAAGCGATCTACAACGGTATCACCGAAATTTTGTACGAAGAGATTGGAGAAGGAATGGTACTCGAAATCACGGTTCGACCATTTTGATTGATTTTCTATCAGAGACACTCCTATTAGGGAGGAGTGATTTGCCCAAAAACTCATGTTTATCGAGAAGCCTGGAAACTCTAGATCTATTATTCTGTTGAAGAAAATTTTGAACTTGCCTCCGTCAAATCGCCAAATGTACTTGTATCTAGAAACCCGAATCACGAACAAATCTATAGAAAGAAACACTATAAAAGTGTAGATAAAATCGCTCTACTAGCAAATAAAATAATATTCCTAATAGCGAAGAAAATTATTCAACACGTAAAATAAAACTAAAAACAAAAAATCTTTGCACAGATTTAGCCCCTAAGAGCAAGTCTTATGGTGGAATCCAACCTATTCCAAGTGTGGAAAATCCATGGAATGTCAAGTCTAATAGCTTCCAAGTTGGGGTCTTCCACATAAAATCCAAGCAGGGTTCCATGATTTGGTGGAATGGTCCGTGGAATCCATAGAAACGCTAATAAGAATAGCGTAAAACGCTATTAAGAATAGCGCGCTAAAAGACAAAAAACGCTAATAAGAATAGCGTTTTTTTTTTATCCGTAGATTTAAACTGAGTGGTTGAGAATCTAACGGCTGAGAAAAAAAGCTCTATTAAGAATGGAGCTTAGCTCCATTAAGAATATCGTTTCTACTATTCCACTATTACACTTGCGCTTTCATCCACAGTTCCAAGTGTTGAGATGGCGTGGAAGATGGAAAATTGATGGATTCCACCATAAGACTTGCTCTAAAAGAATAGATCTGAGCAAAGGAGGAAGAAGATGATAAGTTTTCTTCAAAGGTTTCGAGAAGGGAGAGAGAAGGGAAAGAAAAGATTCCAGCTGTACTAACGAACATGGCCTAGGATATCAACTGTGAAAAATAAGATTGGATCATCAATTGATTCACTTTACGGTAGATCAACAAATGCAGTCTTTAATGTTAATAAACATGTTTTAGATTGGAATAAAGTTAAAGACATTAGCTAAGCAAAAACATTAATTAGTGGTATTAAGTATAATTGTTTGAGTGGTACATGGAATCTCATCTAATGCACGTCAAATTATTAAGATTCTCCGGATCTAAATTATAAATTTCCCCATGAATAAATAAATAAATAAAGTATAGGAATAATAATGATATTATTGGTCCACATAGTTTTAATCTTCTCGTGTTTTTCTATTTCATTTTTATTTTGGTTTGGACAATTTTGCCATGTTTTGTTGTCGACCCCAGTAACATGTGAAAATTCTGAAATGGGGATAAGCAACGCCACAAAATTTGGATTCAACAATTCAGACCAATCTTGGTGCGTATGTGAAACACAATCCACAACTTCGATTTTGTTTTGCAAAGATTGTTTGTAAGAGAATATCTGAACGAATATTATTTTAGGGTATTCTGGGGAATGAAGAGAAATGGATGGGGGGGTTAAAAGAAGACCCAAGTCAACATGAACACATAAAGAAGCAAACAAAGAAATAAAATGGGGATTCACTTTGGGATGTATATGGATCAACTTATTTGGAGAGTAAAGCAACCAATACCCAGATTTATCACATGAACTCGGATATATATTTTTTTAATTTTTTTTTTATGTAGTAGAAAGATCGGATGATATGGTTTGAATGATATTACTATGTCATGGTGGTGCCTTTTCTTTTAAAAAAATCTAAACGACGATGAATTTGAAGTTAAGATTTTGGTGACATGTTCCTCGTATAAAACTCTATATTCCTGCCAAAAATGAGAGTATTCCGAAATACGAAACTTTTTCATCCACAAATTTTATTTTAACCGTTAATTTTCAAACGAATGATATTCAAAATGGTAGTGGTGGTCTTATACATCTCAGAATGCTCTCATCTTTGGTTGGAATGTAGAGACTTGTAAGAAAAACATGTCACCGAAAATTAGCTTCAAATTCATTAACAATTGGGTTAGGTAGGAAAAATGGTGCTAAAATGTCAAAATTATGTCATTCCAACCATGTCAACGAATCCTACCCCTATAGTATATTGGAGCATTAAATTTCTCCGATGATTAACAACTCAAATAGGCAAAAACCGCTACAAGGATACCAAGAGATACATAAAGAGTATTTTTGTTTACACAAATGTCTTACATTAGTACTCCCTCTGTTTTTGGAAAAGAGATACTTTCACTTTTTCATTTTAGCCTAAAAATAGGCCAAATTGAAAAAGTGAAAGTATCTCTTTTCCAGAAACGGATGAAGTATTAATTTTCCTAGGTTTTAGACTCCTAGTTTTTACTTCCTAGCTCATTTTAGTTGTAGTAGAGAGAAAACTTAATTTAAGAGTAAAAATTTTTAAAGAGAGTATTTAAGAGTGGTGCTTAGAAAATTGAAACTAAACACCTCTCTAGGTTAGGAACTGATTCTAAGTTGGGGATAAATTAGGAGAAAAGAAGAACTATAGCAAGTAAATTATGACAAATATAAAACCCTGATATAACAACTAAATTAGGGCGAAGGGAGTACTTGTTTCGTTATTCTTTTTTTGAATTTCGAATATGTAAACGCTAAACTTTTTATATTATTTAATTATTATAGTCTATCAAATTATATGCAAATTTTTATACTAATGAAAATGAAAAATCAGATATGACTGCCTCTTTCGTGAAAAACAAAAAAAAAGGAAGAAAAGATGCAACGATTTCCTCAACCGTAATGATACTAGAAAGCTTTAATCCAAAATTTTATAAAAATTGAGAAGCATTATTAAAAATAGTATGACACAACAATCAAACATAGTACTACTCACCACTTTTAAATAATCATCGCTTAATTGTGATTCACGCATGCATTTATTATTGTTTAAAAGGGTTTCCCAATTCCTAGAATTAAGGTAACAAATATTTAGACAACATTGCTTGGACGATAAACAAAATGGTGATCAAGGATTAGAATAGCGCCTTTGGTGGTCTTGAGCGAGTAAATCGCGAGCTCGATATTAAAAACTCGACGATTATCGTGATTCGAATGTTATCAAGTTCGAACACATGCTAGCGTTGAGTTTTTAAGCATCGAAGAGAAATTGGATGTTGTCAGGTTACTGCATTGGCTACCAAAAGAACCCATACCCGGCATATATAGTAACACACTAATAATCATTATGTTCAAATTGTTTTTTGTACATCAAATTGGGTTACATCATAATACAATATTTACGCTTCAAAATTAATGAGTATTCTTTTGTTCATAAACTAAGTTAAAGGGGAAAAACAGAAAGATCGGTTGTATTTTAAGAAAAAAAAATAGTATTTTCATGATTGTTTGAGATAAGAAAAGAAATATTTGACATCTTACTCTCTTTTGTCATGAACCTGAGCCCGGTTAAAAAATCAAAGTTTATCGGATTCGGACACCGGTCAAGAATCTTAAATCCGAGGCTGTGGAAACTATATGCTCCGATCCATGGAACTTTTTAGGTTAAGCTTAAGCCAACCTAATCCACCCAAGTTACATCCTTACTTCCGATAAATAAATTCTCTATCTCACACGTGCACAAACAAAAACAAAAAAAACTATATTGATAGTTTATTGATTGGACCAAAATATCTCCATTGCAATGAAATTTGATAACTAAGGTTATATTGGTAGTATGATATAACAATGGACAGAATTTCAAGGAAACAATTGGTAGGGAAAAGTAAAAAAGGACTTGTCATGACGAACTAAGTTCAAAATCCTCTTTGGTCACGTTTTCTAATGGACCCACAACTCACTACACCAAATTCTGGGATTAGAAATAGAACTAAGTCGTTACTAAATCGGGTTGTAACGGCTCTCGCCTGTTGCAAAAGTGGGTGTTACATTTTTTTCGTAACGGCTTTGTAGCCGTTGCGAATCTGGGTTGTAACGGCCGTCGTAACAACTGAGAGCCGTTACGAATTTGTCACGTGGTAACAGCTCTGGGCCGTTACGAATGTTTTTTGTAACATAGCTATCGTAACGTAGTCAGCCGTTACGAACTTTTTCGTAACATCAAAAAAATTACTGCCAGTCAACCTTGACCTGGTCAAAACCAGTCAATAATGACCAATTTTGACCAGGTCAATATTGCCCGGCAGTTCATTGTCGGCCTGAAAATACACCGGAATTCCAACTGCATACATTTTACATTTTCCATATCGTCCACACTCAACAATAGTTTTTTCCATCAATATATTCATAACATCACGTTCAATGAATTCATATAAAAAAAGAACTCAAATTCTCTAAATACCAAATTATATTTTGTGAAGTATCAGACTCTAAGGGAATACATTAAGTTAAAAATCATTTTTACTTATAAGTTCAGCTCATACACTACATAGTAACTTACTCAAAGCTTGCAAATACTTCCCAAACACTAGTTGCCAAGAATTCTTCATCAAGTTCTTCATAATCCCTCGCTTTAAGTTCATAATGCCCAACCCATACTACATGAAACAAACTAGAAAATCTATGAGAAAGGCTACCAAATTTATGAAATTTAGAAGCATAAAAAACTGAACATACAGAGAGGTCACAGGCTCTCAACATGGTATTTTGCACAAGGCCACAGATTCCACCATCAAATTCCTAACTACCTTCAATATTTCGATAACTGCTACAAGATTAAAAGAAGTTCTATATAAGATGAAATTAAGCATGATTTAGTAAGCGTAGTATTACATGTGCTACTAGGCAAACAACTGTACATGTTAATACATGCATCATCCACTGGCGCAACAAGCAACAATCAAACATGACATAAGATGAAATGCAAAATCAATACAGAATAAAAAAATGTGTGTTGTTTTCCTTTTCCGCATCTCTGTTGACTCGTCCGACTAGCTTCTATACAAATAAACAGTTATTTATCACACAAATGACTACAACATGCATTTATTGTACTGGATATTAACTGATCGCAGTGGCGTTATTTTAGGAATCAACAGCTTCATTAATCTGTTGTAGTCTCAATTTGGTCTTTGATGTCTAGCAACGAAAACTAACAGGGGAGAATGTAAAATAGTAATATGAAGCAAACCAAAAAAACCATGGACTCTCTAGGGACAAAATATACAAGGAAAACATGATGCAACATCAGAATTCTCTAAATTTTTTATTAAATGGTTGGAGGAAATAAAATAAAACTAAACATGAAAGATGAGAAATGTAGGTCGGAAGGTACATATACACCTGGCATACAATCCAAACATAAGCTAAAACAAATAAAATACAATCAACAGTGAACAAAAATCCCAAGTGAACAAATAATTATAGTTCTTGGTAGAAAAACATGCTTGCCTTGTTAAGTCCAGGTCCAAGATGACAATGAATCTGCTTGATAATAGCCTCTAAGGCTAGAAAAGCATGGAACTTCTTTACAAGCTTCTTGACCAAATCTTTGTTCTTGTTAAGCTTCTTTAGACCTTCAACATCCATGTACATGAAACCAATCCTATGATCATGTACTTAAAAGTAACAAATTAAATTATTACAAGAGACCGAAACAAGTTGTTCAGCTCTGCCAGATGTGTCCCTATTAACTGGAGAGTTTGAGAACTCGAGCAATAAATAAACAAAATAATTATATGAAGACGCAGCTATCATAGCGAGCCATAAGCTTATTAAGACAGAGCAATGGCTTTCTTAGATGTGAATTTACATAAGGCCCTAAATCAAATTATTAGAGAGATTTGTCTCCAAGGTATGCGTAACTGAGCACTCGAGATTGTTGTCCTTTTCGGGATCTAAGAATAATATGTAAAGAAGCTGCTATCATACTATAGGAAACATTACTATATAGTATCATGCCTAACACAAACTACTAAGACTAGTTACATCGATGGACAAGTAGTGCTATAAGGATCAAAGCTCACCTCCTTAGTTACATCGATGGACAAGTAGTTAGATGGACTCACTGACCTAGAATGTGTCTCCTCCAAATCATACAAACAAAGACCCATTCTTTTTCATCCCAACTAACCCTACCTTCCTACACAAATCACCAAATCCAACAAAATCAATAACTCCACACTTTCACATCATAAAAATCAAAATTAAACCCAAAAATTGCATCATCTCCCACATACCTGGATTTTAGTAGCTTGATGAAGCCACAACAGAGTTGCAATGCTGCTGTTTGCGGTGTTGGAGCAGAGCTATTTTAGCGATGCTACAAACTCTAGATCGAGGAGTGTTTCCAACAGAGTTCCGAGTGCTACGGCCTTGAAGACTGGAGCTAAAAGAGGAACACCTAGCTTGACCAATGGTGTGCGCACCTGCAAATCGGATAATTGTACAAAGTTTTACCTTAGCATCTGGTGATGAATTTTGATAGGTAAGTTGGGGAAAAACAAAGTCACCTGATAGAGCAACCATGTCGGTCAAGTCGATTCCAACGTTTTGGGATTTGGTGATGAGTGTGTTTAAGTCTGAATTTGTGGCTGAAATGTTGTTGTTAGCATCTGTTTTGCTAGCACTCAAGTTGTCTTTTCTACCCATCAGAACATTCCATCCCAGTCCACCGGACTGCCATTAAAACACACATTGTTAGCGGAGAAGCCACTGACAAGATTTCAGTCACAGAGATAAAGCTCCGATAGAAGGCAAAAAAAAGGTGAATACTAGCATGCATTACCAGAACAACGGAGTCTCGTGTAGCAGTAGCAAGAAAGTCAGCACAGGAAACAGTTTCAGGACACACAGATTCAAGTTCAGATTTTATTGCATCAACTACTTTAAACCCTCTCATAAATTGAAGTTGGGTACTACAGTCTTTTCTCCAACAAACGCAGCTGTATCATCCAACAACACAGAAGCATGGAAACTCTATAGCCAATTTAAAAACCAGTCAGACTACATATTCATATAGGCATAAAGCCATCAGTTACATATTTATTAAATTTAGTATAATGTTAAATACTTACTTCCAAACGACATGCGTTGGTGAAAAAACCAGCAGTAACTGCCTTTCTGAATACCTGCAATAGGTGTAAGCAAATTAAGCACAAAGCTGGAGAAGATGTAAATCACTCAAGACATGGGGACTGATTCATAGTAAAAGAATATAAAGATAAGCAGATGCAAACTTTTCTAATGTTGTAAAGAAAGGATACCCATTATCGCCTGATAATTAATGACGTTCTTATGACACCATTGTGGAGATTTACCGGATTGCAGGTTTGCTTTATACACATTCAGGTATGTTACATGATCCCCTGCAAGCCGTAGTAAAAGCGGTGGATTGCATGTAAGTAAACGAAAAGCTAAAAATAATTGTTGAACCATCAGTTCAACACTAAAAAATTAGGTGGCAAACAGATCTTTAGCCTTCAAGCTAATGAGAATTCAACCTACAACTCCATAACAACATCCTCACCTGCACCATTCACCAGAACCGACCACTGCAATTGCATATAACAGCAGCTCCAGTGCCAACCAACTTTAGTACCATATGTAGCTGCAATACCCATTCTATCTCAGTACTCAAATCCACCAATAAACCCATTTCAGCTTCATAACCAATCACTTCCATTCACTGTTCTTCTCTGCAATTCCATGAGCAACAGCAGCACAGACCCGTCCTCTAACTTGCAACAGCACAACCACCAACTGACTGTCAAAACGCATTGTCACCTGCTCCTAATCTTCAGCTTCTCATTCACCTGCAATTTGAACGGCAACAACAATTCCTCCTTGACAGCTTCTAAAATACCCATTCTTTCACCTGAGTTCCATTGCCTTTACAACAACCACCAATATGATAGCCTTTTACGTAGCAATTTTTAAGCGTTTTAATTCTTAATTGGTATCTTAGAAAATCATGTTTCAAAACAAGTGGTACATACGCAAGACACACTACACCATTTTCTTGGATTAGTAACTGAAATTCGTAACAGCCTACTAGCTGTTACGAATTCGTAACATGAAGATGCTGTTACAAACCGGTTGTAACAGGCTGAAGCTGTTACAAATCTTGTCAGATTTCGTAACTGTCCTTAAGCTGTTACGAATTCGTAACTGGATATGGTTCCAGCGTGCCATCCGTGTGCGTGGGTGGTCACGGCTTCATATTTTTCCACCCAAGCAATGTATAACTAGGGATATTTCATCCCTTGGTCACAGTTGCACATGATCTAGTCAGCTGAGATGGTCACTTGGTCATACTCATACACATGAGCTAGTCGAACCACTTCATCTCTTTTCACTCGACTCGAACCACTTCTCTCTTCACACTTTCCTCATTTCTGCAAAAGCAAGTTTGGGTTTCAGTTTGAGGGTTTGAAGGTTTCGATCTGAAGCTAAAGATGAAGATGAAGATGTAAGTGATTTGTGTTTCGATATGTGTTTGAATCTGTTCTTTTCTCATCTCTTTCCACTTTCTTTATGTCTGCAGAAGCGAATTTAGGGTTTTAGGCTGCAAGTGAAATTTGGGTTTCAGTTTAAGGGTTTGAGGTTTCGATCTGAAAATATAAGTGTTTAAAGCTTTCGATTTGTGTTTTATTTGAGTTTCAATCTGTTCTTTTCGATTAGGGTTTCGATTTTTAATTTTATATGAGATTTTGGTTTAGGGTTTCGATTTTATTTGATATTTTTGATTCTTCATTTGATTTATATGTGATTTTCAATTAGGGATTCGTTCATCAGATGATTTTTGGTATTTTTTTATAGGATTTCATTTTTCATTTTGAATCAGTAAGGTTTCAATCATGATCTTTTCGAATTGATTTTAGGGTGTAATGGATTAATGATTTCTTAGTAACATGTAGCAAATGATGTAAGTAGTTTAATGGTTGTTCACTGCTATTAGTTTCCAAATTATTTTTCTAGTTAGACAGATTTGAGTTTTGGTTATGTTACATGAAGATGACATTAAGGGCTTGTTGATTTGGTTTGCTTACTATTTGACCAAATGGTTGTGAACCTTACTTTTTGAGTATCTTTTGCTGTACATTTCACACTTTTTATAGAAGTTTGATTCCGGCACCCGTTATCGCATAAAAGATTGTGGTCTGAGTTTTTTCAGCGACATATGGCTTGTATTTATTGACTAGGTTCACTTATTGAGTGATCCTCATGGAGCTTCATTGGAGGAAATTGTTAGTAGATACAAATTGCTTGCTCGCAGCCCAAAAATGGAATCAAGTGTTCTTGCTCATGTTCGGTTCATTGCTGTTTCAGCTACCATTCCAAACATTGAGGACCTCGGTAAGCTCTTACATTCAATGATAATAATTTGGTGAGTGTTCATTTGCATATTTTAATGATTTATGTCACTGATACAGGGGAATGGCTTATGGTTCCAGTTCAAGGACTTAAAAGGTATTGTTTTGACAAAATATTATAATGGATGCAATCTCTTGTATTCTTAATTATCCAGACCTTCAAAACTTATTATTTGCTTGTTAACTTTCATCACACATATTTGGAGAAGAAATGAGACCTCTAAAGTTCACTACCAGATTATTCGGTATAGGCCGACCACTTCACTTCTATGTTCTTAATGCCCATGTCTTATGAGGCCTTATATTTTAAGCCTTGAATCAAGATTTTTATTTTTTCCCCATTTTTGCAGGTTATGCTCCAGCAAAAAATGATTTCTTGTTTGCACGGGTAACATGCAATTACTTTTTCCTCCTCTACAATAACATTCTAGATGGAAATCTGCCTTGATTTTCTGTTCAGCCAGAAAAAAAAGCACAAGAAGCAGCGCTATGCCTCTCTCAGACTACAATAATATTTAGCCTTTGGAATCCATTCATAAAGTCGAGGGAGCAACAAGAATGGCTAAAGGAAGCTTCGCTATCATTTAGTGATAAGCAAATGCAATCATGTACCATTTTCGGTGGTAAATACAGATTAAATACATTTGTCGAATTTAAGGTGCCATGTGCAGTTGGTTATCACTTATCACAATGGTGGGCTATGCCTAAGGGACCGCAGCCTTATGGAAGGCCTTTTTCTGGAAAGAGATCTTCAAGTTATATGCACTACAAACACTCTTTCCCATGGTATCAACTTACCAGCACACACCGTTGTCGTTAAGTCAACACAACATTTGTAAGTGAAACATATCTTCTTCAGGTGAAATGATGTATGTCTAATGAATCTTTTAGTTATCAAATTAGTTCATCATGTATGCCATTAACACTATAATTTGTACAACAACAAAGAGAAAGGCCTTTACATGGAGTATGATCGGTCAATAATGCTTCAGGTTTGGCAACTCACTGCCTCCCATTTTTTGTTTACTTAAAAAGGAAAAGGTTCATTTTCATCGCATTAATCAAAAAGTGAATCTATACGGTTAGTTATAATATAGATTTAGGATGGGGATATAGTTTATTGGTGCTGACAGCTCATGTACAATGCGTTAGCAACACTCTCCTATGTAGTTGGATAGGGTACACTCTACTACTTCTAGATCATGTATCTTTTATTCCCGTCCAATGCATAGTTGTATAATGTGATTGAAGTTTGGAATTGCAGATGTGTGGTAGGGTTGGGCGTCCTTCATTTGATGATACTGGCACGGTGATAATTATGACAAGAAAAGATACAGTAAATTTTTGTCATCTTAATTTAGATACATGTCTCTGAAACTTAGTTCATTCAATAAAGATTAATTTCCTTTTCAAAAAATCCAGTGCCTTCATACGAGAATTTATGATGTTTTTTTTTCTTCATATGATTCAGGTCCACTTGTACGAGAATTTATTGGCTGGATGTAAAACGGTTGAGTCTCGGTATGTTCTTAACTTTTATCGTATCATATTTCTAAACAAGAAAATGGCCGGAGTAGCTGGCAACACTGGTATGGGTAAACATTGAAAGGTTTCACATACATATACACAAAATATCGATACCCAGGCACATATATGTGTTGGGAAGCTTTTAGTATCCTGTGGATGTCATCCTTTTGCCGGTGAACCTAGAAAAGTATGTTGTGCCTTCTTTTCTTTTGTAAATTTCCTGGAAGTCTAGAGAAAACAAGAGTGGTCAAATACTTCTGTGTTAAGAAATATCGAGTGAAGTTTAGAATGTTCTAGAGATCCAGTTGAAGCCTTTATATAGGCAGTGATATATCGTTTGTAAAACATGAGCAAAAATCTAGAAAAGAAAATAGTTTCATAGAGTTTAAGTCTTGTTCCATATCTGGAGCTCTGTATGAGCAATATTAATCACTACGCTCATATGTCTCCACAACATCATAAGTGTTCTAAGTTCCTAAGAGTTCAACAGAAGAAAAGTTTTATCAAATTGAAATTCCAGTAAGCTTTGTTGCCTCTGTTGGCAGTAGAGTGCATGCATGGTTTGGCTTGGTGGTTTGATGTTTTATATGATGACAATTACAACTTTCTTTTCTTATTTAGGACATGGATTTCTGCATTGTTGTTCTTGTTTCCTATTTCGTGCTTTCTGTATATTCTTCTTGAGAATGTTCTACGATGAGGTCGATGCTAACAACTAAAATGATTATGCAGTACTGTAAAACGATGGCTTATGACATCCCCTAGTGCACCCAGAACCCACTGGTACCAACTCCGTGGTGTTTTGTCTCATCCATTTTATATCATGGCTGGACGAGAGATTTCTGGACCTCTTTGCATGGTTGCTCACAACGCTCGGAGTTATGCCATGTACTTAACTATGTCAGGTGAGGCACCAAGATCAATTTTATTCTCCTTTCAGTGTTGTCAGAGATGGTGAAAAAGTTGACCATAACACTGGCATTTATACATTTGTGAAGCTAAAATATGGGGTGCTGAACGAGGAGGAATATGTCTTCAAGCAAACCTTATGAGTTATACCGCAACAACTATCCTATACATGGTCCCAAAAATCAGCAGCCACGACAACAAATTGAACGACAAGTATGGCTCACGTTCTGTCTGATTCTGATTTTATGGAATGTCTGTTGTGCAACTACTAATATTATTTAAGCTAAGTTAAAATGATATCTCGTATACATATGGCACAAAAAGTATAATGCACTTTTAATTTTAGCAGCTTCACTTACAGTTTTTCTATAATCCATTGTATCAAAAGATCCTTTACAATTATTATTGTGGCCGACACATTGAATTTTAAGGTGATTCATATTGTAGAAAATGCCAAAATTCAGGTCGTGACAGTGGACTGCATAGTTGGAGTTAAAATCCAAAAGACAAGCGTTGAAAAATATTCGTCACAATGAACTTCAAGGCAGGTTTGTCAAAACTTGATTATTACTTTTTGGATTAGTTGATTCATCATAATTTTGCTGCTCTTAGTAGAACTATTCTTTAAGGGATGAATTACCTACTCAAAATAATCAATTATTTGACATGGTCCGTTTCTGAACATGCTTCCTTAATTATTTGTGCTTCTTGTCGTGACTTGAAGGTTTGATGAAGGATCTGTGGATAAATGGAATGTGATGAAGGTCTGATAATGCTTCGTTCTTGGAAGAGATGGCTCGTGCAAGAGCAATGGTCATTGAAGTTACTGCATAGATGCTGCGGCATTGGATTCCATCAGCTTCCCCAATTCTGCTTCAAATGTAGTAGTTTGTCATATGAGAAGGAAAATATTGATTATGTGAGTCATGTTTCTGTTGGTTTCATATTATCTGCTATACCCTAAGAATAAAACTTAGGAATTATGCAATAAAATAAAACTTAGGCATTGTCTTTTAAGTTACGAACCGATTCGAATGTAGAAATAACAAAAGTTATTGTTAATAAAGGAAGTTATTGTTGAATGTGTGATTGAATCCGTGGGATGGATGGAATGAATGATTTGCAGGTTATTTTGAATTTCGGCGTAATTCCGGCTGCAAGTGTACTGACCATGTTCAATATTGACCAGGTCAAAGAGAGAATATTTGACTGACAGTATTATTTTTTTTGCTGTTACTAAAAAATTCGTAACTGTTTCCAGTTGTTTCAACTTATCTAGTAGTAACAGCTCCAAGCTGTTTCAAAATGACACGTAGTAACGGCTGAGCGTTGTTACGACGTCGTTGTTACAAATATTTCGTAACAGCTTGAGCCTGTTACGAAATTCCACGTAGTAACAGCCGGTGCCTGTTACAACCGCTGTTACAACCCCAAATTCGTAACAGCTACAGGGCCGTTACAAAAATTTGTCACGCCATGTTTTGAAACAGAATCTGCCTATTACAACCCTGTTTTGTAACATGTGGAATCTGTTTCTAATCGGCCAAAATGGTGTAGTGACAATCTGTCCATTACCACCAATGAATAAATCTAGAAAATCAATGTGTAAGTGGTACCACCAACATTACACAAAAATTTAACTTGAATTTGCATAACCCTAAAATAAAACCCTAAAATCAATTCAACTTTTCGAAACTTATACCTTCTAAGTCTTCAAAATTCTTCAAAGTTCTTCAAGTCTTTAAAATTCTTCAAACCCCAACAGGAAATTAGAAAAAAGAAATCGAATTAGATTTATATGAAGAATATAAACAAAACAAAACTAAGATGAAACAAATCGATTGAAATGAATCCCCTAACAAATAGATGAAATGAAGCCCTAAAAACAGATTGATTTGAAAAAAGATGAAACCCTAAGAATCGAAAAACTTATAATGATTAACACTTACACAAATCGATATGATTGAAGGATATTGAAAAGATTAAAGAGATTTCAGTTATGGTTTCTATTATTCTAATTAGATTTTTGGAAATGAAACTAGGGTTTCATCGCCTGAGACAGAGGAGAGGAGCGGAAAGAACAGGAGCAGAAGAGAGAAAAAAAAACTGAAAATGAATTCTCGATTTGGCCAAGTGCTGAGATATCCTCAAGCACGCATGTGAATCGCACACTCGTGGGGAAGAAATATCCTCTGGTATAACTCATCGTGGGTGGAAATATAGTGGTACGCATGTGAGTGGCACATGCACATACTCAAGGTGTTACCACCCAAGTGTGACCAAGCGTGTGAGTGGCACGCCTATAAAAAATTTAGTAACGGCTTAACTCTGTTACGAATTTTTCAAAATTTAGTAACGGCTTCTGCGTGTTACGAATTTTTTGTAACGGCCCTTTGTAACGGGAAATTCGTAACGGCTTGGTGTAGTGACTATGTTGAACTGAATTCGTAATAAAATAAGACATTATGTGTTATTTCCACAGAAAAAATAATTGAACTCCATGGAATTAAATACTATGACCATTGGAAAAAACCAGGATTTTCTTTTGATAGAGGTTAAACATTTTCTCCCAAAATGTGTCAGTTCTTTTTGAAAGAAGATACACATAAATTTGATAATTTTTTTGGTTTGAGAATCAATTTTTTTGTTGCAATTTCGATATTCATTATTGTTATATCTAAATTATAAACATGTAGACCTATGTTATCTTTATTATACTTTATGCTTGGTAAGTTAAAGATGTCATACCAAATACTTATAGTAGGTAGGATAAACCCTATGCCCGAGGTGGACTAAATACAAAATATGAGGGTAAAAACAAACCCTAAGCACAACCCAAAATTTATATTCAACCATTTGTTCTACCCACGGTTATGAGACATAACCTAACTTTAAATTTGATATACTAAAAACTAACCCAGTGAAGTGATAACACTTTTCAAGTAAATAGATTCTTTGAGGATTGAAAGAAAAAAATCCTTAAAGTTGTATAAATTTAGCACATAAATATAAATTTTGTTACGGTTTTGTTGCCCTCACATTTGAAATTGAGATTATGATTAAATAATAAGATATAAATATGTCTAAAAAGAAAATACAAGTAGTAGAATATTTAATGATACCATGATTATAAAATAAAAATCTAACATATTTCCACGAGAACAATTAGCATTTTCTAATAAATAATCCTTAAATATTTGGGGAACTTGATAACTGCATGTCAAATCCTCCTTTTGTCTCCCCAACAACAAACTAAAACCCTAGCAGACTGAATTCATTTCTTCTCAGATCGGCTCTTATGGAGCAGGTCTGGGAAGATCTACAAACTCCAAATCTTTCTCTTTCTTTGTTTTATCTCCTATTATCCTTTTGATGCTTGGTCTTGCTCTTATGATGCCTTTTCTTCTTTGTTTTTTTAGTTTCTCAAACTGGTTTTAGATATATGTATTGTTTTTGGCTTTCTAATTATCTGGTTTGTCTGATGATGAAGTTTAAGAGGTGGGATTTGGGGTTTTCAAAAGAATATCATCTTCCACTTATGCTGCAACATCAATAGTAACAACCCCAACAACACATATTACTTCAACATCAACTCCAATAGACAGTACAACAATAGCAGTCACAAAGACGCCATTTCAGATTCCGACAAACACAACAACAATAACCGGAAACACAAAGACATAATTTGAGATTCAGACAGATTCATACCAGTTCAGACGATTCCATAAATCAAAAAGTTTTAGCTTAGTAAGTTACTTTAAATTAGATAGTTTTATTTTTCTACAAAACCTTGAGAAATGATTGGATCACTTGATAAACCTAACACATCTACTTCATCTAGTGTTGTTACTTTGTTTGGTTTTGTTTATACCAAAACTAACAGGGCCATTTAAACTATCCTGGTCACCTAGTTCTTGTTTTATTGGAATGTTAAAGTTGGGTTTGATTAAAATGGTAGAATTGAAGAATCTGTACAATCACAAAAATAATAGAAGTTAAATAATAGTTCTGAATCGGAATGTTTGTTCAACTACTTATATAGTGGTCTTTAACCTTATTGGCTGTTTAGAAGTCTTGCCCTGTAACGATGCCGACCTTGTAATGATGTTATAAATAAGGAACACGCAATTGGGGGATATAGAAACTATGGGGGATATGAATTACTTCCCCTAACCCATGGTGTGTGCTAAGGGGTGACTTTTGGGGGCGAAAATACTAAAACACCCTTCCCTCAAAATAAAAATCAAAAAACTTAAAATCAAAAAACAAAATCATATTCCCCATTTTCATCTCCACTTCTTATTAATCTTTTTAGGGTTAAAACTTTGAAACCCAAATGTTCCCCATTCTCTTTCTAATTCTAAATCTTCCCTATTTCCTTTCAAATTCTCTTCTCCTTCTCTGCCGGAAGTGATGAAGAACATGTCGGAAATGATAAAGAACATGCCGGAAATGATGAAGACCACGCCGGAAGTGATGAAGACCATGCCAGAAGTGATGAAGAACATGTCGGAAATGATGAAGGTCAATAGGAAGTGATGAAGACCATGCCGGAATTGATGTAATTCAATGCCGGAACTAAATGCTTAGGCATGCTCGATATAAATCTATCAATGCTTGGTAGTTAAGTGAAAAAAAAAAATCAATTTTGGATACTTTTCATCATGTTAGGCATAGAATTTTAGGATGAAGACCACACGGAAGTGAGTTCCGGCATGGTTATTTAGGATGAAGACCACGCGGAAGTGAGTTAGGCATGGTTATTTAGGATGAAGACCACGCCGGAAGTGATGAAGAACATGTCGGAAATGATGAAGACCACGCCGGAAGTGATGAAATTCAATGCCGGAACTAAATGCCGGCATGCTCGATAGAAATCTATCAATGCCGGTAGTCAAGTGAAAAAAAATTTAAGTTTCCTGGATACTTTTCATCATGTTCCGGCATAGAAATTTAAGCAAAAGCCATGCCGGAAGTAGTTCCGGCATGCTCGAAAATCAGATAACTGTGCCCCCCGGATAGTGGCAAACAATTTATGAAAATTTCCAACAAATGCCTGCATGGTTTTTTGGTTGAATACCATGGCACCAAGCTTTTTCAATTTGCAACAATGGTGGATTCAAAGAAAAAATTCAAATTTTCAACCTCTTAGCTGACAATTCTCTCATCACAATCATCTTCCATTTTCAAAAAAAAAAATTCCACTCAAAAACCATTTTCCTCCTTCTACTCTCAACTAACCCACACAAATTCAAATAAAAATAAATACACACTAATTTATCCCCCAAATACTTAACATTTTACTAATTATAATTAATCAATAATCCTGATTAGTGGGGGCTAGATTAGGAATTAAAAAAATAATTACATAGGGGGTCACCCAGAATTGCTATTGGGACACCGTTTTTGTCCTGTAGCTATATCCCCCAATTAATTCCCATATCCCCCAATTGCGTGTTCTAAATAAGGTACTCCCTTTATATTGTACTATAAATATAATAGAACAAAATTTCTCAATTAGGAGTCTAATTTTGTGCACACTTCTTTAAAGAGTGTGCACATAACAAAAAATCTTATTGGTTGACAATCTAATTATCTCACAAATAAAATAAGATTTTTTTTTCTTTCTTTTTTTTTAATTTGATTTAAATCTTAAAAATGTAACATGATACATATCATATCTAATACACGTTAAAATACAGGATCTTTCAAACGTGAACTAGATAATTATGTACACTTGATATATTATGTGATGTATAAGATAGTTAATTGGACATGATGATGAAAAAAAAATCATTGGGCAACCGCGATTCTTTTATGAAGTTGTTTGTTTTCGCGGAAGATTAATACGAAGCGATGGAATTAGATTTACTGTTTGACAATTCGAAGGTTGTGTTGGTAAATGAATTTATCAACAGACTCATACTTTGGTTTGTCTTCAATGGAAAGGAAGTGATTCAACGTTCATGATTTTATACCGAAGTAATGCTGGTTGTTCCACAAAGGATGATTCTGATTGGTTCAATCATCCAAAGTGAGGGCTAATCATCAGTGATGGTTAAATTTGTAGAGCTTCTAAACTATGTTGATCACTCATTATGATGATCTCCATCAGTTTACAGGGCAATTTGTTAGATTTGAGTTTTGTGGCAGAAGTTAATTAACATAGCTTTAATAGATTTGTATGGCAGGCTTCAATGAAGTCATGATCATAAGGCTAAAAATCATCAATGATGTAGAATATTGATGGTTGTGGATTAAAGTGTTATATGATCAATTATCTAAATTAAATCTTACTCCCTCTGTCCCAAATTAGATGAGGTAGTCGTAGTTTGCACAATTCTTAAGGTAAGGAGGAAAAGGGAGTATGTTTAAGCATTTTTTACAATTATACCTTATGGATAATAACTAGTAAAACTTAGAAATGATTTATCTCTTAAACTATACCACGGTTTTTCGTAAACTTTATACCATTTGAAAACCATTTTAAAACACCTACATAGCGAATATAGACATGGCTATCAAATTATACATATTTCTTATAGTAATAATAATCAATTAAAATGGTAGTTTTAGAAATATCCCCTTGATTAATAAGATAGGTCATCTATTTATGGAACAAAATTTAAAAAAAGCTTATTATAGGGGCTCCAAGCTTTTGGTTTTGAGGGCTCCTATAGACTCAAGTGCCACAAATGTGGATAAGAGGATATTTCACCCATAATAATAATAAAAATATATTCTTAAATAATTAACCTAAAGACAAAAACTAAACCTAAACCTAATCCTCTTCTTTTTCCCCATCGTCTCTTCTTCTTCCTTTTCTTTTTGTTGTTCTTCAACGACGATTAATCATCGATTCTCCGCAAGTAATTACTTTAATTAGGTAAGAATCGAAAACCCACCATTTTTGTTGTTTTTGATCGCATAAATATGTTGGATTTGATCAAGTTAGGAATTTTGAAATATTTCAGTATTACGTACGGTTGGGAAAATATGAACTACCAACCGTATTTTAACCTCATTTTTTCTTCGGTTGGGAGTTCCAACCGTATATGGTAGTTACGGTTGGGAAAATATAGACTCCCAACCATATTTTAACATGATTTTTTTTTAAGGTTGGGAGTCCCCACCGTATATGGTTGTTACGGTTGGAAAAATTGGAGACTCGCAACCGTATGTTAAATCAAAAAAAAAAAAAAATGATTTTGATTTTCAAACTCTAACTATAAATTAGTCTAACTTAATCACTAATCATACTTAATTTAGTTAATCTAATTATTAGCACTAACTAATGGAGGATATTACTATTAACAAAATTAATAGGTTAAGGGGTTTTGTTGATTACTACTTCATGCCTCTCTATTTTTTCATCTTGTGAGCCCTTGAAAATAAAAGTTTGGAGCCCCTATAATAGGTTTCATTTAAGACCAACTAGCTCATTTAATTTGGGGTTGAGGGAGTATATTTTAGGTAATTACTTGTAGATACGATATATATCATGTAAATGGGCACCTAGCTCAGCTGGTCATCCCCGTTCTCCAAAGTTTCATGCGTTCCAGGAGGTCCCAGGTTCGAGCCTCCAATGGCGTAATATTACAGAAATTACATGAAAGGTAGAGTTCGTTTGCCCCCTTGTGACACAATCTCAGCCCCCATCCGCTTCGGCTCCTTTGGCTAGGTTACCCATGAGGCGTAATAATCGATATCCAATAATATAATACTCCCTCCGTTTCTGGAAAAGAGATAATTTCACTTTTTCATTTTAGCCTAAAAATAAGAAAAAAATTTATGAGATAACTGTCTGTTTAAATAACTGTATCTGTATTATGTATCTGTATTATGAGTGTGCACGAAATTGTACTCTTTAATTAGTAGCCCATGTGAAGACACCGTGATTAGCTGCGGCAAACTTCCGGCCGTTGCAAGACCTGCATCCACGATGCACCCTTGACTTTGTTGGACGCTGCACAACAATGAGTGTTAGGAAAGTCTATCGACGACAATTCTAGATTCATGCATAACAAGGGAGTCATTGTTGGACGATTTCAAATGTCGAATCCGTTTACAAAGGGATGCCTTGTTTTATCTTAGCGACTCGCTGGAGCTAAAGTGCTAAACTCTGGGTAAAACAAATAAAATCTACCGTACTTTTCATTCAGATACGAGATGTTTCGATATAAAAATCTTTGGTCATCGTCTAATATTCTAATTAGGCCGATAAGTAAAGAAGGAAACCATTATCTGAAAGCAACTATGGACCCTATAAATAGACTAGATGTTTCACCCGCACCACAAAGGAACAAAACAGTGCAAAACAAGACAATCGGGCATGAATCTGGCAGCCCTCTTTCGTCTTTCTTCTTCCCTATCTCTAAAAAGGTTAACCAGATCGACACTGCAGATCTCATGTGTGACTCTTTTTTGACAATGTAAACGTGGAACACTTATGAACAAGTGCAAGGCCTTGGTGCATATATAAACCAAGTTGCCTTGTGTCCTACTTTTATATATATGGTGTCTACATGAAACTGTTTTGATGCTAGATAAGCCAGTCCACATACTCATATAACTCATCTTTCTCCAAGTAGGCGAAGTTCCTTCCTACTATTCTTCTTTCTAGATTCTTCTACAGTGAGTTTGGCTTACATCACTCGGTTGCTGTATCTTTTTGTTTTTCATGACGACGGGTTGGTGGTGACTTTGTTAATTAGGTTATGAATATTGTTGAATTATATACCATTACTATCATATACCTTCAAATTGAATACCCACGTGAAATGTATGTACATTGACATCACTCAGCAATTTAAATTTCTAAGATCAACCCGAAGGGAATCGGTATTTTAGAACTTTTAGTTTTGTTGCCCTGTTACACAGTTGGACGTAGGATGCTTTCAGTCAAATGATAAACCGACAATTCAAGCTTACAACCAAAATTTGTCTAGTACTGACCCAAATTTCCATCTACCAATATTTGTTTCTTGCTTCCGACTATAAACTCACCAACAATCAGACATATGACCATGCTTCAAAGAAAGTTGCATGTGGTCTCACCACCAGCTGAAATGGGCGAAACCTCGATGGCTGGAAGCAAATAATTTTTTTCCCAGAAGTGGAATGAGTATGAACGTTGGGGTCTTGTGGTTAGCCACATCATACACCAAATGTGCGAACAATAGCCTTTCCATGCCTACATCATAGCCACGTATGTAAACATTCGCATCGTACGGGCACTAATATAGACGTGGTTTGGCGGTCCACCGTGCTCTTTCCCACTTGTTTGGACATTCTGCGGTTTACTTCGAGAAAAAAATGAGTGGCCCTCAATTATTTGCTTCCCATTTTTTTTGGCCCTCGAGATCAAGGCTCTCCTAACTACTCTTAAATGACAAGGAAACTCTTTCTTTTGGATTGGACATCACACACCAAGGTTTGAAAAACGGTCACGGCTCGAGTCACGGACCTAGGTGTGACCGTTATAATGCGTTTTTCGAGGTGTGAGCACGTTTTGGGCCAAAAACGCGTTATATAGTCAAAAAAAACGCGTTTTTGGGCGTTTTTTGAAAATAACGAGGCGTTATACTTGGTTACATAGGAAATAAAAAAATTATTGATCTGAATTTCTATGTAACGGTTATAACGTGCGTGAAAACGTTTTAACGAGTCTAAAAACGTTGTTACAAGGTATTTTAATTTTTAATACTCCCACGTCCCCTAATAGATGACTTATTAATTATTAAATTTTGTCTAACTAATAGATGACCTATATCATTAAGAAATTCTAATACTACCATTTTATTTGATTATTGTTAGTATAAGAAATGTATATAATTCGATAGTCATGTTTATATTCTTTACATAGGTGTTTTAAAATGCTTTTCACTATACAATTTACGAAAGTTTGATAAAATTCGTGTCGGTAAATTATAGCCACTAAAATTTCATCGGCAACAATTAGCTAGGTACACTTGTCCCTTTATTAGATCGCGAGAATTTCCATCAAATGCCAAGAAGTAGAAGTGGTTTTAACAAGTCTATATGGTACTAGACTACTAGTTTCTAAAAGTTAATCATTGAATGCTTAATTTAATATATGTCACCGATTTCCAAGTAACATTTTCGTTAAAGATACGATGGAAGGATCTACATCCACGCAAAGCGCCAAACGAGATGTTTTTCATGCATATTGCAGACCGTAATGCTCGATGGTAAAAAATTGAAGTGTAATTTTTTTGAAAAGGAAATATCTTCGTATTTCATGCATAAAATTGCATTTAGCACAACAAAGAGGTACAGTTGCCCGTGCATGCATGTCACTCAAGTGAAAAATTTTGCTAAAGTGGCACTTCGGAAGAAAAAGAAAAGCAAAAAGGCAAAGAAGAGCGAGAATACGATAACGAAGATTGAACAAGTGTATCATAATGAGCCATGGAACCCCGTGTGGTATAGATGAAGAAGAGCCAGATTTTCATGCGGAAGAAGAACAAGTACAGTCCACAAAAAAGAAAAAGACTGGGTTTTTAAAGAACCTTTTTGGACGAAAAATAAGAATATTCATGCGGGTGAGAGGGTACATCGCACGGTCCCCGGCCTCTCGAGAAATACCTAGGTCTACACTATGCGGCCATCACAACCACCTAGGATGTCCGTGGATATGGGAGGAAAATATAACCCTTCTAGGGATTCTCAACCTTCGATGGCAAAATTTGACAAAAGAAAAACATGTCGGGAAAAAGTCGATTCTTCATTGGACGTTTTTCTATGCCAATGATATTCCCTTCAATGTGGCTAACTCATCTCGGTACCGAGGCATTCATGCGATTTGCAAATTTCAGCCAATCCTATAGAGTTCCATCGGCTTATAAGTTGTCGAATCCCATATTAACTTTAAAAACAAAGGATTGAAAAAGATGTGGTGTCATTCAACGACATTCTTTTGGAGAGAATATGGTTGTACACTCATGTCGGATGGTTGGAAAAGCAAAAACAACTGCATTTACGATTGCAAACTTTCTAGTTTACTGGTGGTAGTGGAATTACATTTTTGAAAAGTGTCGACATAGAACATAATCGGTTGACAACGGAGTATTTAATTACTTTGTTCAAGCCCGCGTTATAGATGATGTCTCATTCGAGAAATATTGTTCAATTAGTAACGAGATCAAGGATCCCAATTCAAAGCTGCAGTAACTAAGAATAACTTCATTTTATATATATATATATATATATATATATTAATCATTAACTTCTTTCTATTTTTGTTTGAATAGGTAAGAGATTGGCATCGAGAATATGGCACATTTTTCTCGGGTTCCTTGTGGCCGCTCACGTATTGGACTTGATGTTGGAAGATATGGAAAAATTCCCCTTTGTTAAAGATGTGATCGGAGAAGCAAGACAAATTAGCAAATTTATTTACAATCATGGTTGGGTTCTTGCTAGATTTCGACAACATTTTGCAGGACGCAATCTATTGCGCCCGGCTTAACAAGGTTTTCACTAATTTTATTGCAATCAAAAGCATCATTGATCAACGTAATGCTATCGAGAGCCTCTTTTGGACAAGGAATTTGAAATCGGATGAGGCAAGAACTAAACAAGCTAGACAAGTGAAGAATATTATTTCAAATGAGATGTTCGGACGACGTGTCAAAATGCATGCATAATGGTTGGTCCTTTATTGAAAATGATTCGTTTCTTGGACTCGAAGACAAACCCACCATGGGATATTTGTTCCATGCACTTGCTACATGTGTGGAAACTATAAAAATGGGTTTGGGATCAAATCGAAATGCTTTTATCGTGGGTGTAATAAAGAAACGATGGAAAAGTCGGTTGAGTTCTCCTCTTCATGCTGCATCGTATTTTCTCAATCCTTATTACATCTTTAACTCCAAAGAACTAATCGATCAATAATGATATTTCGAGTCCAAATTTTTCTTCATGGAAGTTATTTCAAAAATGGTTAGTGGCCCGCAAGAACAAGCACAATGCATGCTAGAGGTACAAAATTACTAATATTATCTCCAAATATGTATAATTAAGTAATTTGAATTTCTAGTAACAATTGTACTTTTCTTTGTAAAAGGTGAAGAATGCGAATGATGCAAGGTCAATTTGGATCACCATCAAGACGTATTGCGAGATCAACATGGTGATCAGGTAAGTTGGTGGTTATCTTATGGTCTTTGAGTATCCATCCCTCCAAAAGATTGCGGTAAATATATTAAGTCAAACAAATACATAAAATGCTGGATCGAGAGGAATTGGAGTGTGTTTGAAAGAATCCATACCAAACTACGCAATCTTTTACTTTCATCGAGATTAAATGATCTGGGTGTATGCCCGGTACAATTTGAAGTTGGAGAAACAAAGAATTAAAGGTAAAGCAAGGAGACATAACATTGATGTTCACGACGTTCATAGTCTACTTGAGGATGAAAGAATGTGAATCCAACATATGATTCTCGTTACACTTCCGATCGCTCGACCATGGTGTTCAACATATGAACAAAGGATATAATTCTAATATTGATAATAAAAATGAAGTAGGTAACAATAATGATGATACTAAAGGAGGTTATGATAACGATAATGATGGTTATTAGGATGATGATACTTATGAAAACGAAGATAGCGATTACCGACAACAACAATGACTATGATGTGGAAAGGAGCGAGTCGAGAAAATGGAGAATACTTGAAAAAATGTGGTGGTCGTAGTTGGTTCGCGTAGCTTTTAAATGATGAATACTAGTTTAACAATCCTATGTTTTTTAAATTTGTAGTTTTAATCCTATAGTTAGTTTCCTTGTATCTTTAAAAATATTTAATTCGAAGTTTTTCAAACTTTCAATCCGAGAGAAAAAAAAAATCAAAAGAAATGGTAAGAAAGTTATTTACACGGTTATAACGTGCGTGATAACAGGAAAACAGTTCTAAAAAACGCACGTTAAAATGTTATTTAGAAGAAAAAAACATTCAAACTAATTTTAGAAAAACGGTTACAACGTGTATGGCGAAAACGGTACTATATAAAGCTGCGTTTTTCCTATTTATCGGCCTAATAAAGGCACGGGGTTCGGGGACCCTCACGACCACGGTATATGGGCGTGACCGTTTTAACGGTCGTTTTTCGGTAAAAACGGACGTTTTTAAAACCTTGTTTTCTCGGTTCCTTTCCACATCATAGTCATCGTTGTCGGGAAGCGGCTATCTTCGTTTGCATAAGTATCATCATTATAATAACCATCATTATCGTTATCATAACCTCCTTGATTATCATCATTATTGTTACCTACTTCATTATTATTATCAATATTAGAATTATATCGTTTGTTCCTATGTTGAACACCATGGTGGAGCGATCGGAAGTGTAACGAGAATCATATGTTGGATTCACGAATTTTAAAGACTAAAATGGGTACATGATTTGGACACGAATTTTATCAAACTTTATCAAACTTTCGTAAATTGTATAGTGAAAAGCATAGTGAAAAGCTTTCCGACAAGAATTTTATCAAACTTTAAGTAAATTGTGTAGTGAAAAGCATTTTAAAACACTATGTAAAGAATATAAACATGACTATCGAATTATATACATTTCTTATACTAACAATAATCAAATAAAATGGTAGTATTAGAATTTCTTAATGATGGTTTGGCGGTCCACCGTGCTCTTTCCCACTTGTTTGGACATTCTGCGGTTTACTTCGAGAAAAAAATGAGTGGCCCTCAATTATTTGCTTCCCTTGGCCCTCGAGAGTCAAGGCTCTCCACTACTCTTCCAGACGGCTCTTTCTTTTGGAGGACCACACACACTTACTAAGATAAGAAGAAAGTACCTGACTGATATTTTAGGATAAGAAGAAAGTACCTGACCGATAGATGGTGTGAAATTATTTTGATAAGTGATACTTTTTCTGAAACGGAACCAAAATATTATATTTTTTTTTGTATAACGTAGCGAAAATATCACTTTTCCCAGAACGGCGTGTAAGTATCACTTTTCCTGAAACGGAATGTGAAAGTATTACTTTTTCTGAAACGAAAAATGAGTCGATCCATAAACCAAAATATGGTTGCACGATGTGTTATGCATCCGTTGTGGTGGTTTGCATAATAGCTATGCATTCAATTTTCGAGAGTTGTGCCTAAAGTGAGAGTATCACTTTTCTTGAAACGGAGGGAGTACATCGTTTTATTAGTTGCAATGAAAAATTAGTTGATGCATAAACCAAAATATGGCTACATAAAATATCATGTATCCTTTGTGGTGGTTTGCATAATGGATATACATTTAATTTTCAATAATTGTGCTTAAAATGATAAATATTTTCGAATTTTTCGTAAAAACTCTAAATTTGATATCGTTGTTTGTACTCATTGCGTAGATTTTTTTATTACTTTTCCAACGAGATAAAATTTGTAAAATTTCAAGGCACGGATTTTTAGATATGTTATATTAAAATTTGGTTGTCAATTATACCCCTAAAAAGATAGGATACATAAGGAGTTATAGTAATTGGACTAAAAGGAAGGGACAATTGTGTCAAGTGAAAAAGACCAACCATGAACACCAAATTCCAATATTTTCTTCAACATTTGTGTTAGGTTTCATTTTACAAAAAAAAAATGATCATAAAATGACTCCTTTCCTTCGAGCCCTCTGGTCGGTCGGCCCAACTATATTTCGTGGGTTGAAAAAAACTTGCCAGACTGACGAGCTCCTACCCCACGAATCCCCTTGCCCTTGCCTATTCCCAAACCCTTAACGAGCAGCAGCAACCAATACTCGCACTCAGTCTCGATTATTGTACACTCTTCTCTCAGTCAACCGCACACATTTTTATTTCCCCAAAGATCCCTTTCAAGTTGTCAAAATTACAAAGTAGACCCATATCGCATTCATCTTCTTCATAATTTCACAACCACCACACATATCGTCGTTTCTATTTAAACTCTCACCTCTCATTCTTCATCTTTGCGCGATTCAACAGATCACTGATATTTTTCCTCAGAGAAAAATCAATACACAAAAGAAAAAGAAGAAAAATCTTTCAATACATCCGAAATTACCTTCTCAATCATCATCTCAAATTCTGTGTTTGAGAAATTTAGGGGAAAACCCAGTGTGATCACGTTGTAGACATCACGGCTATATACGGAAAGATTCCGATACTAGTTCATGTCCGAGCAGTACGACGAAAGGGTTGTGTAACTGAAAGTAGCAGCCCATCGCCGCACGGAGGGCGTGGAGCTTTGCCTTCTGAAGGAGGCAGTCCTTCTGATCTTTTATTTCTTGCTGGTGGTGGTTTTCAATCTTCTGCTTTCCTTTCTTTGCACTAGATTAGTTAGGTTTAGTATTAATTTTCATTCTTAAATTTTAAGAATTAAGTAATTCATCAAACTTTCGGATTTTCTATTGCATATAAATAAGTAAGAAAAATCGAATTTTAAGTCCCAAAGATTTGTGGGTTTTAAGAGATTTGTTGTCCAAAATCTGTAAAAACTCAAAATTTGGAAAAGATGTTGAGGATCAAGAGAGTTCCTACTATGGTTTCTAATTACCAGAAAGATACTGAAGAACAACAACAAGTTGGCTGTGGTCGCAACTGCCTTCGCAGCTGCTGTCTTCCAGGTACTATTTCTGTTCTTTTGGGGTTTGCGCATGAATTTTGAGGTATTATGGGTATTTGTCTTACAAATTTTGCTATTTTCAGGTGCAAATCTCCCTTTGTATACCTTCAAGAAGGTGAAAAACATGATGGATGAGAAGATGGAGTCTCCTGTGCCCTTTTTGGATTCACTCCTTCTCGGAGAGGTAAATTTTCAAGTTCAAAAAGTGTAAAGATTAGCATCTTTTGCTGTTTTTATTAAATAGTTGTTCTTTTTGGGTTGCAGTGGGAGGATCGTGTGCAGAGAGGTCTATTCCGCTACGATGTCACTGCCTGTGAGACCAAGGTATTCAATCTTTTTTGTTTTGATTGTGTAACAAATCCGTGTTTGAGTTTGTGATACCTCAAGTTCTAACACCAATAACAGCATAAATTTTTATTTTGTGTTTAACCCGGATTTTTTTTTTTGGTTCAATTCTGTGCAGGTGATTCCTGGACAGTCTGGATTCATTGCTCAACTGAATGAGGGCCGTCATCTTAAGAAGCGCCCTACTGAATTTCGGGTTGATAAGGTTCTACAACCTTTTGATGGAAGCAAATTCAATTTCACTAAAGTTGGTCAAGAAGAAGTGCTTTTCCAATTTGAAGAGACCGATGGTGATGAAGCTCAGTTCTTCCCAAGTGCTCCAATTGATACTGAGAACTCTCCAAGCGTTGTTGCTATTAACGTATGTAACAGTTATCGTTCTGTTGTTCTATGATGTATGCTTATTTATATGTGATCTTTTATTTCAGTGTTCGGTTAGCTAATTTGCAGCTAGGTTCGACAAGAAAATCTTATCTTTCTGCTCGTGTTTCAGGTGAGCCCTATTGAATATGGTCACGTTCTGTTGATCCCGAGGATCCTTGAGTGCTTGCCACAGAGTATTGATCACAAGAGCTTGTTGCTTGCAATCCAGATGGGTGCAGAAGCCGGGAATCCCTACTTTCGACTGGGCTACAACAGCTTGGGTGCGTTTGCAACTATTAACCACCTTCACTTTCAGGTGACAATTTCATTCTAACTCGGTTTTCCGTCATTTGGTTTATGAAATCAAAACATTTAGTTTATGAAATCAAAACATTTAGTTTAGGTACTTTAATTAACAATTAAACTGTAACTTCGTAATATTCTAACGGCGGTAATGGTTTCATGTCAAAAGGCTTATTACCTGGCCGTGCCATTCCCCATTGAAAAGGCTGTGACTCGTAAAATTTCCAATCTCGACAATGAAGTGAAGGTGTCTGAGCTCTTGAACTATCCAGTTAGAGGTCTTGTCTTTGAGGGTGGAAATGATATGCTAGCTTTATCAGATGCTGTATCAGACTCTTGCATTTGCCTTCAAGACAACAACATACCATACAATGTTCTCATAGCTGACTCGGGGAAAAGGGTTTTCGTCCTCCCACAGGTAATTTTTGCTTCTCCATGTATAAATGTACAGTATCGATATGTTGATACCTTGTTTATACTAGATGACTTTTTTTTTTTTGTGTTACAAGTATTTATGAAACTTTTTCTTCATCAAACAGTGTTATGCGGAGAAACAGGCGCTTGGGGAAGTGAACCCAGAGCTTCTAGACACCCAAGTTAATCCAGCAGTATGGGAGATAAGTGGTCATATGGTGTTAAAGAGGAAACAGGATTACGAGGAAGCATCTGAGGAAAATGCTTGGAGACTTCTGGCTGAGGTCTCCCTCTCTGAAGAACGTTTCCAAGAAGTGAAAGATCTTATCTTTGAATCCATTGCATGTGGAGAGGATGGATGCGAAACTAGCACTCGCAGCTTGGACGCAGAATTGGATGCCATTAGCAGTGGAGCCGACCATTCTCTGGTTCCTGGCAACCAAGAGTGCTTAGTTCAGCAGTAATGCCGGAGTACATCTCTCGGTTACAGTCCTTAGTAAGTCCATATGTTGGTGTCACCGTCTGAGGTATGATTGTTAAGTAAATAAGGCACACCCTGTGTGGTTATTGCCATTGTTGTTGTTACTGCTTGATCATTATCTGTTCCTAGACTCCTTGCTTTGGTGTTGTCTTGATGCATATATGTGGGTTTAATTGGTGCTTTGTTGATGTGAGAGGATAACTATGTACTGTATTTGCTCTCTTATGCTATAATTGATTCTGTATAAATTCTCATGTCTTCAAGCTGGTTTCTTTTCTAGTTAAATATGCCACCCCGTCATGTGCGTCCAGAAGTACTCATATGCGACGCAACACAATTTCTTCGTATGACATAACAACAATTTCTTCGTATGACATAACGTCTTTACTAGATACCATTGAAGTATTAGACCACCTCCATGATAGTAGTAAATCATTTTTTTTTTTTTTTTTTTTTACACCAAAATTATAGAGATAGGTTAAACTGAGACGGCCAAAGTCGATTTGAGGGCGATTTGTTCTTCGAGGGTTTTTTGTTCTTCGACGCATCTCTTCTGGTGAGATGCAGTCTTCTTCTCCGGCATCAACTCCTCTAGTGGTTTCCTCCATACCCCTGGAGGTCTCTCGTTTGGAGGGATCTAAAGATAATATGGCATCTGGGAATAATCTAATCTCAGATCATGTTATTCCTCCAGGGTTTGAAAACTTTCCTCCTTCTGGTTCTATAGTTTCAAAAGCTGCGTGGTCTTCGTTGTTTGATCAACAAAAGAAATCGGTTATTTCAGCGAATATGGAATTTTATTCGTATCCTGTTATTGATGGTAAGAAAGCTATGGATATTCCATATGAAGTTTTTGATGAAGATATTCGTCTGTGTGAAGATAAAGTTATTGGAGCTTTTGTGGGACGAAGATTACCTTTCAATTGGTTCGAAAAGCTGTCAATCGAGCATGGAAGCCTAAAGGTAATATTCAAATGACTATTCATGGTGAGAGTATGTTTATCTTTGATTTTCAATGTCTTGAAGATAGAGTCCGTGCCTTAGAGATGGGTTCTATGTTTATTTCTAATAGATTATTCATTATCAAACCTTGGTCTAGAACAGTTGAACAAGAAATTGCTGAATTGAAATCACTCCCTGTATGGATGAGTTTTAGAAATGTTCCATTGTTTATGTGGAATAATAAGGGGCTGAGTATGATAGTTAGCTTTTTAGGCAAACCTCTCATGATGGATACACAAACTTTGAATAAAACCAGAATGAGTTATGCTAGAATATGTGTTGAAGTAGATGTCACTTGTGAATTCCCTGATTCTTTCACATTTACTCTGGGAGGAAAGGATAAAGTTGAGATTAAAATGGAGTATTCTTGGAAACCTCCAAAATGTAATGAATGTGCAATATTTGGTCATGCTTCCTTAAATTGCCCAAAGCAAGTTAAGCCTTCACCAAAAGTAGTACACAAATGGGTTCAAAAAAAAACTACTACCAATATGGATAAGGAAGGGTGGATTACAAAATCTAGGAATGGGGTACAAACCAATGACATGGTTCCTGAAGTTATAGAGAATGAGGTTTCACAGATTGCAATGGATATTGATCCTATGGTTTCAGAACAAGAAGCTACTACTGCTTTACAGGAAATAAGTGTTAGGAAAGATACCAATGTTAATGAATTTATTGCTTCTAATCCTTTTTTCATTTTGGACAAGTGTATGGAGATTTCTCATGAGTTACCAGCTGAGCACAATAAAGAAAACTTCCAAGCTTTGATACAAGCAGCTCAGTTCAAATCAAAATAATTTGAAGCTTCTAGTTCTGGCTCCAGAGCACATTTTCAGAGAAGGGAGGGACTACCCCCACCAGCAATTAATCTATTTCCTAAGGTTACAGATTTGAAGAAGTCTGCTAGAGGTACCATTTCTCTGCCTAAAATAAAATGAGTTTCAACATAGGATGTTGGAACACCAGAGGTCTAAATGATCCTCTGAAGCAGTTGGAAGTGAAAAATTTAATAAGAATGAATAAGCTTTCCATGATTGGTTTAGTAGAAACTCATGTTCAAGCCCACAATAAAGTTAGAATAAGAAATAACATAAATCCTTCTTGGTGTTTCTTAGACAATGATAGTGTAAATAGTGTTGGTAGAATTTGGATAGCTTGGGATCCTAAAGATGTTCAAGTTAATGATTTGAGTTACTCTTCACAAGCTGTTTTTCTAGATGTTTCCTTCTCTTCAATGATAAACTTTGTTGTCACCTTTATTTATGGGGAAAATTATTATATCACAAGATCTTCTCTATGGGATTCTCTTATAGGCTTTGCTTCTTTTAATACAAAACCATGGGTCTTAATGGGTGATTTTAACTCTTTGCTTTTTCCTTCTGATAAAGTGGGGGGGTGCTTCTGTCCTGCCTTATCATTATCAAGAATTCTCTAATTGTGTTCAGCCGTCTAAGATTATGGATCTTCAATTTTCTGGCTATTTCTATACTTGGACAAACTGTCAACAAGATGGCACTATTATCATATCTAAGCTGGACAGAGTGATGGTAAATATGGAGTGGATTCAACAATTCCAACTTTCAAAAGTTGAGTTCTTACTTCCAGGTATATCTGATTATTCCCCTAGTATTGTTTCTGTTGCTGAGAAAAGAAAACATGGCCCTCCCCCATTCAGATTTTATAATTTTCTTTCTGAATTTTTTATTTTTATGGAGGTGGTTAGGAGGGCATGGAATATTGAAGTTAGAGGCAACCCAATGATTAGATTTGTTACTAAATTGAAGAGAGTAAAACATGATATTAATAGATGGAAAAAGTTAAGGTTTAAGAATATGTCTGAGCAAGTTTTACAAGCTAAAGGAAAAATGGACTCTGCTCAACTTCTTCTTCAATCTTATCCTCTAGATCATGAATTGGCAAGTAGAGAAAGAGCTTATGTAGCTGAGTATGTTAAGTTGGCAAAATATGAAGAAGCAACTGCTAAACAACAATCTAGAATCAAATGGCTAGATTTGGGAGACTCTAATACATCTTTTTTTTTTTTTTTCATAATTCTCTTAAAGAAAGAAGATCTAGAAATAGTATTTTATCCTTATATGATAGAGAAAATGTTAAGCTGGTAGAAGATGAGGAGATTGCTAAGGAATGTATTTCTTTCTATTTTGAGTTATTTGGCAGTGATTTACCTGAAGAAAACTCTAGTCCTTCTTTGTTCAACTTTAGCATTAATGCTTGTGTTCAACAGGACGATGTTGTTGATTTGATTAAGCCTGTCACTAGGGAAGAAGTGGTTGCTGCTCTACACTCTATTGGTTCAAGCAAGGCACCAGGGCCTGATGGTTTCTCTAGCCATTTTCTCAAATCTTGTTGGCCTTTGGTGGGAGATGATTTTGTTGCAGCTGTTCAAAACTATTTTCATAAATCCAAGCTCCTAAAAGAAGTTAATAGTACTATTAAGAAGAAAAATCCTTCTATTGTTTCAGACTATAGACCTATATCTTGTTGTAATGTTACTTATAAGTGCATTACCAAGATTTTATCCTTAAGAATGAAGAAGATTTTGGGAGGTATAATAAGCAAGAATCAATCTGCTTTTATCTCTGGGAGATCTATTCAGGATAACATCATGGTGGCTCATGAATCGGTAAGGAATTATCACAGATCCAAAGGTACCCCAAGGTGTTCTTTAAAAATAGATCTCAGGAAGGCTTATGATACTTTTAAATGGGATGTTATTTTTTATATGTTACAATATATGGGATTTCCTGATATATTTATTAACTGGATTGCTTTATGCATTAAAACAACTAAATTTTCTATTCTTATAAATGGTTCCCCCTATGGTTTCTTTGGAGCTCAGAGAGGATTGAGACAAGGCTGCCCCATATCTCCTTACTTATTTGTGTTGGCAATGGAGATGCTGAGTGCTACACCTTTTAATGTAACATATAAAAAATAGCATCCCATTTAAAAGTATCATAAGCCTTCCTGAGATCTATGGTTTCTTTGGAGCACAGAGAGGATTGAGACAAGGTTGCCCCATATCTCCTTACTTATTTGTGTTGGCAATGGAGATGTTGAGTGCTACACTGCTTAAACAAGTTCAGATTCAGAAATTTGGTTTTCACCAAAGATGTAAGTTAACTAGTTTAACTCACTTGTGTTTTGCTGATGATGTGATGATTTTTTTCAAAGGAACTACTGCTGCTGCTTCTAGTTTAAAAGTTGTTCTTGATGAATTTAGTTCCTACTCAGGTCTTGTAATCAATAATCAGAAAACATCCTTGTTTTGCTCTGCTGTAATTGATACTACATTGCACCAAATTATTCAAATTCTAGATTGTACAGTGGGAGAATTGCATGTTAGATATTTAGGAGTTCCTCTCTTATCAACTAAACTTTCTTATAAAGATTGATTACCACTTCTTGAAAGACTTGATGAGAGGATTCATTCTTGGAAGTCTATATTTTTGGCTTATCCTGGTAGAGCTTTGCTCATCAAGGCAGTTCTTTGTGGAATTTATTCTTCTAGTTTTCATGATTTGTTCTCCCTAAAAGAGTTATAAAGGAGCTGAATACAAAATTTAAGAGATTCTTATGGGCTGGTCCTGCTCTAAAGAATAGTTACAATCCTATCAAATGGAGCTTTGCTTGTCATTCCTATGAAGAAGGGGTATTGGGTATTAAAGATTTAGAGTATACTAATGTAGCAGCTAATCTCAGGCACATTTGGGATTTGGTTTCTGGTAAAGATACCATTTGGACTTCTTGGGTTAAAAGAAACCTCATCAAAGATAATTATTTCTGGTCTATGAAGATTCCACAAGATACTTCTTGGTGTTGGAGAAGAATTTTGGATCACAAAGAGCTAGCTAAGAAACATATAGGAGTTCTTTTGGGAAATGGAGTTTCCACTAGCTTTTTGTATGATAACTGGCACTCAAAAGGGATTCTTGTTGACTGGGTGGAACCTCATATATTATAAACAATTGGTGCTACAGTTAATTCAAAGGTGGCTGACTTTATTTCTCCAGAAGGTTGGGTGTTTCCAGACTTTATGGAAGATGATATTCAAGAAGTAGTGAAGGACATATCACTGACTGAGTTCAACATTGCAGAGAATGATCAAATCTTTTGGAAATCAGGTGTTACAGGTAACTTCTCTATGAAAGCTAATTAGAGCATCTCCAACAATGGGTGCTAAAAATCCTACGTGGAATTTTTATTTAGATCCTTATTTATGGGGTGATTTGTTTGTGGCAAAAAATAGTAATCCTTTGCTCATGAACTATCTCCAATTGTGAGGGTCATATTTCTAAGATTTGTTATTTTTGGATAATGATTAAATTGATTCCCTTTTTCTTATTGGTTTAGAAAAATTTATTTAAAGATAAAAATTGAAAATATTTTAAAAAAGATGACATGGAGGTCATTCCCAAGGTCTAAATAAGACTCTCTCTAAGACCTTTGTATTTATTTTGACATCCTTCCTACTTAATAGGACCCACTGTTGGAGATGCGTTTTATGTAAATGAAGGTCTAAAATCCTATGTGTCATAAAAAAATAAATTTTCACCCTCTCTTGGAGATGCTCTTATATTGCTATAAATGATCACTTGCCTAGCCCTGTTTGGAAGCATTTAGTATGGTTTAAGAATCACATTCCTAGACACTCTTTCATAACTTGGTTAGCTCTCTTAAAAATACTAAAAACTAGAAGTAAGTTATGTAAATGGGGAACTATATCTGATCCTACTTGTATTTTATGTGGGAATGCTGAGGAGTCTGAAAATCATTTATTTCATGAGTGTCATTTCTCATCTTAAATCTGGAGAGGTCTTCTTCTTAAAATGGGAATTATTAAGGGTCTTGAGAGTTCTTGGGATGAAGAAGTTAATTTGTGTGCTCAAGCCTTTACAGGTTCTAGCTGTGTGGTTATGATTAAAAAGCTGGTTCCTAATAGTTTTATTTATCACATTTGGAACTCAAAATGGTTCTCAAGATCAAGTCAATTTGCTTATCATACAAGAAGTGAGGTTCAAAATGTTAGCTATGAACCATAAGGAGATTGATACCTTATCTGCTAGAGATTTCATGAGAAGATGGAATATAGACTGTACTTTTGTTCTTCAAGAGATTATCTTCTTCACCTGGCTGTATCTTCAGAATGATGAAGTAATGATAAATACAGATGGTTCAAAAACTGCTACAACAGGAGGCTTTGGGGCTATTATTAGAGATCATGAAGCTGCAGTGATTGGGGATGTTAGTGGAGAAGGGCCAGTCAGGTCTGTGCTTGCTCATGAATTACAGGGTGTTGAACTTGGTTTAAGTCTGGTTCAAGTCTGGCATTGCAGAAGCAAAATCTCAACATTCACTTAGGTATCGATTTTATGGCTGTTTATAAATTATTAACTAGCACTGAGCCTGAGCCACCATGGAATGTGATTCAAATTTGGAGAAGAATCATGGTTTTGAAAAAGAAGTTTGCTAGATGGAGGATTACTTTTTCCTTTAAAGAAGCTAATCGAGCTGCTGATTTCTTAGCTGGTCTATACTTGGGCAGTTCCTGGACAGAAATTCGTCATGAAAAGTTTACTGCGGATTTCGGAGAAATCTTGACTGCGGATAAGGCACAACAGGTTTATCAGAGAATGAAGAAGAAGAGAAACTAGTTTTATTATGTCTTTTTCTTTTGTTTTTGTTAGCGTAGTTCTGTTTTTTCTTTTGGGGCCTTGAGCCTGCAGAATGTTTCAAAAAAAAAAAAAAAATTATTTTTGAAATGTTTGTTGAGCTTCGGAGGACTTGAGACCGAAACGAGTCGATAAAGTGGAATTTACACGAAAAGAATAAGCGGTTGTTGAAATTTTAGGAGTTTTTATTAAAATATAGGGAATTTTGAAAAAGTACCCTCCTACAAAAATACACACTAAAAAACTGCCCCCGTTTTTAACTAGGGCTGCACATGGGTCGGTTTGGGTCGGTTTTGGCCTCACCCACCACCCAACCCACTGATGGCGGGTAACAGAAGTTGTCACCCATAACCAACCCGCCATCATAGTGGGTCGGTTTTAACCCGACCCACATTACAGCGGGTTGGTTCGGGTGGGTGGCGGGTTAACCCGTCATAAAATGCAATGGCCTGTATGAACATGACAAATAAGTAATAATAACTAAAAGTGCAGACAATTAGCATCATAAGTTACTTAAAACTAAAAGTGTTTACAAAATAAAAATGAGTTCAACTTCTAAAAGCTAAAAAGGTGAATTACTAGCCTACTGGCTACTCTACTTTACTAAATCTAGTAGCTGAAAAAAGAAAGATCATGTGATGTGATTCATATCAAGTGACCCAGCTTCCTCCATCGAAAAATGTAGACGTTTTCACCCTAAATGCGCCGGAAGCCTGAAATCAATCGAAGTATGTCAATTAGTTACAATAAGAAAGATATAACATACCAACAATGAACTCGTAAATATCAATTTATCGACGGTGGCCCTTGGCGTCATTACCTTGTCTAACCTTAATAGGAATCAATCATCTATGATGATGGAAGAAGTAACAAGGTCACCAAATAGATCTGCAAGGGAAATGAACAATTACAATGAAAGTTGATGTTAGTAATCAAAGCATCGACAATGGGGTATAATTGCTATGCCGACCATGTGACACAACCAGGTGACCATGAGAATATTAATGCAATATTGAGAGCGGGAAAACTGGAAACCATTTAGGAAATGAAAATATAGACATACCAAACTCAAAGAATATCTATCTCCTCCTCCTCGACTCCAAGGATAGAAGAATCCATGTCCATTGGTGTACGTAACCAATTCTGCAACAAAATTAAGGCCTCAAGCGTCCTAGGCTTTAAGGAACTTCGAAAAGGATCCAAAATCCTTTTTCCGGTACTAAATGCTGATTCAAGCAACGGAAGAAACCGGAATAGCAAAAATATCCTTCGCCATGAGTGGCAAAACCTCAAACCTCATTGCATTCACCTTCCACCATTGTAATATATCAAAAGAAGCATTGTCCTTGGTGGGGTGTATAATGGTTCAGCCAAGTACCTTTCAACCTCGGATCTCCCATGGTCCTCCACACTACTTAATTGATATTTGCGTTTATTTCTCCCTCCATGTACTTGGCCTTGCTAGAAATGGAACTGCCAAAACTTGAAGAACTTTGAGTAGAGGTAGAAGTAGTCTCGCCCACGGATTCGGATGAAGATACGGCACTTCCATCACTTAGGTATTCTGCTTTATATGCTGCAAATAACTCAACAAAATTTTTCAGAACTTCTTGAACCCATTTGTCCACAATTCTTTTCTTCACCTCAGGGTCATAATGCACAACCAAATCTTCTACAGTCACAAATAATCCATGTTCTTTCTCTCGTGGATCAAGAAGTACAGCCATAAACATCAATGAGTTCATTTTTCGGTATGCTCCCCAATATTTGTTGTACTTGGCAACATTACCTCACCCATGTGGCTCAAGAAAGGGTCCGCATGAGTATTTTTCCAATCGTCCAATTCTTGACAAGCATTACCAAGTTCCAATAAGAAAGTATGGGAAGTAACATAAGTAGAAGTTTGAAAATTCAACGGTTTGCTTCATAAAATACCTTTAGAAACTTAATCGTAACTCTTGCGTTGCACCAATCGTATCGTTCGGAGCATGCACTTTTGGCCTGTTTCTTTTTCTTGGTTTTTCTAACAACAACAAAGATCTTCTTCTTGGTAGGATCAAGTTCTTCTTCATTCTCTGATTCCAGATCATAATCAGCATCAAGATCAACAGTCTCATCACCATCACCCATAATATTATCTGGTATTGGAATATCAAAGCAAAACTCCTCACAAAATGCCTTATCCATCTCACGTAGTCTTTCAAATGCCTTTTCATATCTCTCAGCACCAACAAGCATTAAGTAAGTAGAATTCCAACGCGTTTTCACATCTAATATCAGACCCTTTTTACAATCTATTCTTTCCCACTCAAGAAAGATCTCGTAAACCTTTTATATCTTCTTTTGGAGATTTCGTTACATATTTGACCACTGCCCTAATCCTAAGAAGTGATGTGTGATACTTCTTCATACCGTCCTTCACAACAAGTGCAAGTACGTGAGCCGCACATCTAACATGTAAATGTTTAGCTCCGAGTAATGAATAACCCCAACTCTTAACTCTTCTCCTCAAATAGTCAATAGCAACTTTATTCGCAGATGCATTATCAAGCGTCACCGTGAAAACCTTCTCAAGTCCCCAGTCTAGCAAACATTTTTCCAAAGCCGTTCCAATTTTTATACCTTCATGGCTATCAATCAAGCAAAAACAGATGATTCTTTTATGTAGTTTCCAGTGATGATCAATGAAATGCGCCGTCACAACCATATAATTATAATTCTGCGATGACGTCCAAGTGTCAGTAGTAAGGCACACTCTTACCTTGTTTGCTTTGAAATAATTTTTTAGATTAGCCTTCTCTGTCAAATACAGCTTGCACACATCACGGTATACTGTCATACGACTTGGAAGCTTAAATCGAGGCTCAAGATACTTACAAAAAGCTTTAAAACCTTCACCTTCAACTATTCTAAAAGCCATTTCATCGGTAATGATAAATTTAATCAGTGCTCTCCTGCACCCATCTTGAGAAAAAGACACCCCCACCAATTGTGGTTCCTCTCCAGGCTTGCAAGGCTGGAAGTCAAGTATTTGTTGTCCCGCGGCTCTAGCTTCCTTATCCTTTTCCTGCTTATACTTAGTACACTTATCCAAGTGATTACGGAGGTTAGAAGTCCCATGTTTATTACCACCAATCTTGTAATTAGATATTTCGCAATGTTTACACTTCGCTCTCTCACCATTTTGATAAATATTGTAGTGTCCCCATACCCATGATCTTTGCACACCAACTTCGGGCTTATTAGCTACACATTCATCTCGCTGCACTAGTTGGTGAAGGTTGAGAAGATGGTGTAGATGAGCCAGCTGTACTCCCTGTCCCTCGCCGATGGTCCATGCACTTGTCCACCGTAACGCGGTGGACGTGGAGGGGAGGTCCCATTTGTGATGCCACTCCATGTACAATTTGGAAGATTAGAAGCGAGAATCGGCTCACGAGATTTCAACCATGGTAACTCGCACAAAAGAAACAAGTTACAAGTTACAACAAAGTGAAGTTCAAGACAACAATCAACAAAATACAAAATGGTACTTTGGTGGTGAAGATCGAAAAACATAAATGGTCATCAAATTGAAATACTAAGTAAAGTACAACAACATAAACTCATCCAAATCAATGAGAACAAGGGATTGTAAAACTCATGAAAGAAAAAATGAATCTATCAAATAATTGAACAGATTAAACTTTACATTTCACAAAATCCCCAAATCCAATTCCAATATACACAAAAGATTAACAAATCAAAGTCAGAATATCGCAAGATCAATTAATCAAAGATTATAACAAAAATAGATAAACCCCAAATTGAAGAAAAAAAAAAACCTAAACAGATACCCCAAATTCAAAATCAAAGAAAATCACAGAATCAATTAGTCTGTCTTTCGACTCTTACCTTCCGTTATTGGATTTATGGTGGTGATCTGAGATGAGAATTGATGCAAATCATGCAATTGACAGACCGATCGAAGGAGAGAAGAGGCCGAACTTCAGCCGTTGAAGAGGAGTGAAGTGAAAATGGGTGCGAACTACGAATGAAAGTTGAGAGGATTAGGGTTAGGCAATATATATGGTCTTTTCTGTGGCTGAGATTCATCCTAGTATAGATAATCTAAGGGCTAGGGAACTCTGGCGGGTGGGCGGGTTGGGTCGGGTGATGAAAGTTTCTACCCGCAACCGACCCAACATATGGCGGGTTCTGGCGTGCTCACCCATAGTCAACCCACTCCTAAGCGGGTTGGATCGGGTGCGGGTTAATCTTGGCGGGTGCGGGTTGGGTCAGCGGGTTGGGTCGGTTATGTGCAGCCCTATTTTTAACAATTTGTTAAAGTACCCTCACGTTAGTTTTTCCTTCTAGTGTTAGTTAAGACTAATTTACTTTACATATTTGCCCTTTACTTATTCCCACATTGATTTTATACATCATTTTTCATGTTCTTCGAATCCGGTTCAGGATCGTTACACCGCTTTCAGGTTCGTTACATCATTCCCCAAAAAGGGTTCATCATTTCAAGTGTTTTGGGGGTTTTGGTTGGAAGAAAATCGACCTTCTACGACATTTTTTTAGGTTGGTCGAGCCCGGTTCAGGATCGTGACAACGCTTTCAGGTTCGTCGAGCCCGGTTCAGGTCGTTACACCGTTTTCAGGATCGTCGGATCATTTACCCTCCCCTCCAAGGAGATGTAGTTCAGGGGTAAATAGGACTTTTAATTGGAAAGATAACTGCCACCTAGCACTTAACTGGATGGAATTTGCCTTTTGAATAAAACCGGGTACTTTAACAAATTTTTAAAAAACGGGAGTACTTTTCTAGTGTAAAGTGAAGTGTAGGGGTACTTTATCAAAAAGCCCTAAAATATATGTCCACAAAACAGACATTTTCTGTAATTTTTTTTGAATGCATCCTAAATTATAAAGATTGAATTAATTTCTTTTAGCAGTAAGGAGTACAAACTACAAAGAGAATAAAAATCAGCTGGAGCCATAATTTACAATACAGGTTGGTGTCTAATACATTGTTCAAGCATCAGAAGTGACCAGTGAGTGAGGCAGTTTCTACCTTCCTGTCACTAGGTTAACTAGAGCTTGATTTTCGTAGAAGGATCCGACGTCCCAATCGTCAGATGATGATGAGAGTGTGGTTAATGCAACCACTATAGATCGCATACTTGGTCTTAGTTGTGGATTCTCTTGTGTACAAGCTTTGGCAAGCTGTGCCATCTGCAACCAGACCAGATAACCAACATTAGCGTACCATTGTGTTTATGAGATTGATATGTTTCAATCGGTATTTACCTTAAGAACTGAATCAGGTGGATAATCCTTCCCAAGTTTAGGGTCAACTAGATTGGCAAGATCATCTTTCGGGTCAATTTGACTAAGAACATCTTCAAACTGTGTATTGTTAAGAGATAGAAGGGTTAAATTTTTGTCAAAACCAGTAATTCCATTATGCACGGCAAGGCAAGAAAGCTAACCAAATCAACAAGCCCCCTTGATTCAGCAATACATCCATTTGCTTTAACCACAGCTTCCTTCGCGGAAATAAGTTCAAATATAACTACTCCAAAAGCATATACATCAACCTTAGGGGATATATCACCATACTGAGCATACCTACAAGCAAGCATATACCATAAGATGAGTTTTTCCCAAAATGTATTACGTACAGTCTAAGGGGAACTTGAGTAAGTGTTCTGATTAGTAATCCATGGACAAAGCAATAAGACATCTTACTCGGGTGGCATATATCCGAATGTACCAACTAGACGTGTTTGCAAGGATGAATTCCCAACTTCAGTCAGTTTAGTTAAACCAAAATCAGCTACCTGTCATGTAAATATGTTGCCAAAATTAGGGATGGATTCTCATGCATCTGCAACACTAACAAATGGGATGTTTTACAACCTTTCCGTGAAAGTTTTTGTCTATCAAAATGTTTGCTGATTTAATATCACGATGGATGTACACTGGAACTGTATGTTCATGGATATATTCAAGACCTCTTGCCGAATCAAGTGCAATTTGCACCCTTGTGGTCCATGGTAGCGGTTCCCACCCTGAAAGCAGAGTAATCAAATAAAGATCAGCTGATATTAGAGGACTTCAATATTTTTGATTATTTGCATTTGTTTTTTTTTTTTTTTTTTTTTTTGATCGGTAAATAAGTGATTATTTGCATTTGTTCATACCTGAGCCATGCAAGTGTTCGCTTAAGTTTCCATTCTCAACAAACTCGTAAACAAGGAACAAAGAACCTTCAACACAATATCCAATTAAGTGTACCTGCAATATTTATATATCGCTTGAAGAATTGTATATTTAACAAAAAAAAAGTGAAGGCCTATGTTAGCTTTGATAACTACATTTAAAGATTTGATTCAAAATGGCTAAAGTACTGTACAATTGTCACAAGTGAAGTGCAATACCAGGTTCAAGTGATGAACATGTGTTAGAACATTCAGTTCAGCAAGAAACTCTTTCGATGCTTGCATATCCATCTTCTTGATTGCAGCTTTCTAAGTCGATATTTGTAGGAGAAAACACCATTAACATATTGATGTTCACCGTAATTAGTTACAATTAACAATTAAAACCAATTTCCTCTTTTAATAGTACATTCAAGAATACATACCTCTCCTCTTAGCATACCATAGTAAACTGTTCCAAACCCTCCTTGACCAATTTTCTTACTATTACTAAAATCATTTGTTGCCTTAGCAAGTTCTTCATATGAGAATTCCACTGATTTGTCCATAGAGATACCGCTAAGTCCCGGGGAAGCCCCGCCAACATGCCCGATTGATTCCGTATGTTTACCCAAGGGAGTACTTCTTGCCATACCTACTGGAATTTCCTTACTGATCAGTAACTATCAAAAAACGAAAAACAACGCACATATAATCGTATTTGTAAATTTGTTAACACTGATAAGAGAAAGGGTTACCCAGACCAGGTGGGGTAGGGGAATCTGTGCACAGTTTTGGAAGTAACGACGACCTGTTGACCTTCTTCCTTCTGGAGAGCCCAAAGTATGAACAGACTGCCATTAATAACACTGCAATAGCTACTACTGCAACTGACATGCCTGCAATTGCACCTCTGGAGATTCCTGCTTGAAAGCAATGGCAATATAATTCACTGTAAGCTCTTATGTTGAAATTTCAGTAGCACTGCGTAACCCCAGAGATACATGTAAGATAAGACCAACCTCTGCTGCAAAAACAAAATGCAAGGGAAAAAACGAACAGACTAAATTAGTCATGTTTATCATTTGAGGCAAATAAGAGTAAGAATAATTCATAAAATTTGATGGAGGCAACTAAATTACCTTGATTTCAGGCGCGGAAAATCCCCTGTTTGATCTGGTAAGGACCGAAGAAATAACATCACGTTAAGATACAAACATAAGAAGAGTTAGGACAGAAAATATATACAAGGGAAGCTGTGAAAGAACTAGTATAACCAACCTTTTGCAGGTATGAATACCAATCCACTCCCTTGGCTAAAATCCATTCCTGGGTTATACATCTGTAGCAATTTTTTGGATACACCAGATTCAGACGCTACGAAAGATAAATTATCTTCAGGATGAAGTGGGTAAGTCATAAATAACCCATAATCCTTCGATACACCTTCATCACCACACGAGCAATTCACTGTTACATTGATGGATGTATAAGGTAGCACTAAATTAGGATTCAAATGATTTATTCTTTGTATCCAATCTGCCGTTGTGAGGTTTGCGAAAATCTTTTGAGCAATTATCTTATATGTATCTCCAGGTTGAGTTGTATAATCGAAAGTATGTCCTAAAAAATCATCATTAAGACAATCACATGAGAATGGAACGTTTACTCTTGTTCCAAACTGAACAGTATCTTGATTCTTAACATCTGGATTATAAGTAAGGATTTCCGGAATGTTTTTGCCGAATATATCACTGATATAAGTCAAGTTTGATCCTTGTACTAAATAATAAGATGCCATAGCAAGATCACAACCTGAACTACACTTAGCTTCAACTCGAAAACATAAGAAGAACAGAATTACTATACCCAACTCTAGTTTTCTTCTTTTGCTTGAACAGAAAAACATATCTGCGAAACCAAACAAAGAATCTAACCAAAGTATTGATGTATATGTAGACATATTATTTTGACATACAGTATTTGTCTAAGATTCTTAGCAACTTCTGTGTAAAAAAAAATAGTATATCATACAATGAGCCGTCCATGAATCCTAAAAATAATTACTCTTGTTTTTTTGTTTTTGTTTAGTCTTAAGCTTACTAAGCCTACTAATTTTGTCTGGAAGATAGTTAATATTGTTATATTTGTTTCTTTTTGTGTTGACCATTTGGAAATAATATTTCGTCCAATACTTCTTCCTTCTTCAGCCGTTTGATGTTTAGAGCACAAGTCTTTAAGCTACTGACATGGAAAATCCTTACAAGAATATTCGAATGATGGGTTGGAGTTTTATTATTGGATACGTGGCATAATCATATTGGAACTCTAAGCTTACTCCAAGTGGCAATATAGAGTTAATAGTATGGTGACTTTTATAGTGTTTTGAACACCCAAAATAGCAATTCTGCACTTGGGTCATGCTGACCTCTCCTTTTAAGAGTTTTGACTGTTATATCTTTTGCTTGGTTCACAGTTTACGTGGATGGTAATAGCCTAATGGAGTCATCTTCAATCTTTCAACTCTCCTTCTTTCCACCAAAACCTGTTACTCAATCACGCAAATCTAATCCGTTTTATCTTCCTAATTGTCCATGGAAGCAAAGCCCTTTGCGATCGACTCGCCGTTTCTGTCACAAAATGTTTGTCCCCGGTTAGTGAATTACTTCTCACTCTCTCTAGATTTCTCTTTCTCTCTCAATTCTGAGAATTTTGATATGTATATTGTGTTGGGTTCTTACAGGATTTGGAGAAGCATCACCAGAAGCAAAAGCAGCTCAGAACCTCCATAGTTTCTTCACATATGTTGCTGTAAAGATTGTTCTTGCTCAGCTTGAGGTGTTCCTCCATCTTTAGTATCTAAGAAATAACAGTTGAACTGAAACCCTCAGCTTAATAGTTCAGTAATCTGCTTCAGTACTGAGAAATTTATAGTTCGGTAATAGTTAAAGTGGCATCACAAAGCACTCCATTTATTTTTCTATATCGATCAGTTACATTGTTTGATTGATTACACAGAACAGAGTTATAACCCTGAGGGACATGTGGAATTGATGGACTTCGTACAAAGTAACTCCCTGAACGATGGGGATGAATTTTGTGCGAATCTTATGCGAGTGTCTTCAAGGCATAAAGGTCTAGGTATGACTTGAAAAACCCAAATCTATCTCTCTTTGCCCGTGTTTTGATTTCCTTAAGAGCTACATTCGTGTTGGTTTTCAGTGTTACAGTTATATTCAGTATTTTCGTCAGTTTCATAGTTACAGAATTTAGTTTCTAGATGCTTAGGAAGGTCTGACTTACATGGATATCTGATTGCATTGTGATTGAAACATGGATTACTGGCATTTCCTTGGTGCTCGCTTTGGTAGCCCTGCGCATTTTAGAGGTTAGTGATTCATTAAAAACAGCACAACTTAAACCTTGTTCCTAATACTGCATCCAATTATTTCGGTGTTAAACTCTAATATCATCCACATTTTACAAAATTTGATCCAGGTAAGATCTGCATACTGCAAGAAAGATTTTGAGTGGGACAACTTGAACAAGTTAGCTGTGAAGGTCAGCGGATAACTCTTTTTCTTGTGAAAATTTGTTGTTTGATTCGTTATCGTTTAATTTTCTGATTGTGGCTTGTTCTTGTTTTTACAGATGGTTGATGATTCTAACACAAGAATTATGAGGGATTATGTTTTGGAGACCAGTCATTTGGAAAAGGAAAACTGATAGTAGTGCTCTCATACCTACTTATCTATGTATATACTGATATTCACATGTTTAAAGATATGGAATATACAATACTCCTATTTAAGGTTATTTTGTTCTCAGCTTACAGGCATTTGGTTGGGTAAAAATGTAAGGATATTGCAGAAAGTAAAAGGCCTGAAAGATAATCGACCAGCATGTATATCTCAGAAAATATTTGAATAACTCTTTAATGCCATTTCATAAATTTATTGTCATACACATTATTTTTATTGTGCGTACAAAACCATATACACATGTTATATGTCACCTGAAACATTTCTGATTTTATGAGCATATTTGCTTCCCTAATAACTGCATCTGAAAATCCCATTTCTTACTGCTGCTTCTGCAAGAGAGACATAAAGGTACAGATTCAAGTTTCATGAACTTCAGAAAGTAGCAGACCAACAGATACTGCACATACCTCTACATAACACTGGAGGTCGCACGACGCTTGGATCCTCCCTTCACTAAGATATGACTGAGCATTCTCCTCAATTTTGTCCAGCCTGAGTGTATAGAACAATCAGTTAAGGCATATAAGGTTGGAAACCAGTGTTTCCTCATCGTATAAATCACATGTTGAATGACTAAGAACCAAATGAAGAATTTGGTGAACAAAAAGGTTTACCTATATACATAATTTACCATGATACCACCACTTTGACAAATGCCTTTCTCTGATCGATCTGCCATCCAATTTAGTCTCTCCACCATCTAGCCCACATCAGCATAACTTCGTTAAAAATTAAAAAATTATTTGCTGCCTCAGTAACCCATGATTTGAGGTTCTATAGTAATTTTAGACGGTTGGACAAAATAACATAATGAGCTGCACAGGGACTATGAATTTTTGACAACAGTAAAATAATCTAAGCTTAGTAAGTTACTGTGGGAATCATTAAAGGAGCATTGCAAACAGAGTTTCGATATTATCAGAGTTTATGTACATACTGCTCCATTCTGCAAGTGAAAATTTGCAACTGCATCTAGAGCCTTTCCTCTCTTTTTCTCTAGAAGAAGGTACCTACAGACCACGAATTAATCAGAGGGTTGTTATTAGTTATTACTTACAAACTGTCCGAACCCATTATCAATGTATAAGTACTTCCATTTGGTTCCTTTTCCCGTCAATTGAAGAGAAAAGACAATTCAGTGTAGTTATATATATTATCTCCTTCGTTCGAGAGTTTTATGTGGGATGCCTTACCTTGCACATAACCGCAGAAGAGGGGGTTGCAATACAGACATTAATTTAGGAGAACTGGTCCACTCATAGTTGGTGGACGTCAGTAAGTTCCACATAACGTCCATGCCATTTCTTCCGCTAGTATATCCACTGCATTTGGAAAGTTTACTATTACGAGACTAAAGTTGCTGCATAACTGTATTAGAAGCCCTTAATAGAATATGATGAGACCATTCAAATTAGCCATTCATATTAGCTTACCTAGATGAACCCAAAATCTCTGTCTCTTCTTCTGGTTGAAGTATGTTTTCACTGAAGGTAGAACTTGAAGTTCCTTCAGAATGAGGTTCGTCCACAGTATCTGCTTCAGCAAGCTTCCGTTGAGATGCCAACTTTGCCAAGAGCCATTGCATATAACCTGGGATTGGGCTGAGTGTTGCGAACGTCTGTATGGAGGAAAAACACATACATGTTGGAAAGAATGTGAAAAGCTCCTTCAAGAAAATGATGAGAATGTGGATTTCAAATTCTACTTCATTAATATGTCAAAATGGTAAAAATAGAAACTGAAATTTACAGTACTATCTTGAACGGAAAGAGGGTGCAGAGTACTTACAGAGACGTGTGGCATGTCTCTTTTCACGAGATCAACCACGCGTTTAATAAGAAATTTTCCTAAGTTAATTCCTGCCAAGCCTGGCTGTTAGTTTGAAAAATGAGCAGATTAGATACATGATATAAATTTTTTTAGCTTGTCATTTGTTTGCCGAGTTTTTTAGATTAGGCCAATACACACTTTCTAGATAATCTCATTGCCAGTTTATTACTCATCACTCTTTTTTCTTTTCCTCTGAAATTGGAGATCAACAAATTTATCATTTATTATCTCACCTGGGTTGATGATATAGAGTAAAATAGCGCGCATGTTGCCTGACTTTCAGGAGTGGGTGGATTGTCCCACAGAACTTCCTGATTAAAATATAGACAAAGGATCATGAGCTGAAGTAACAGACATGAACAGACTCCTATTCTAAGCTCGGTAATGGGAAAAAGGTGACCTGAATTGTCTGAGCTATATCCTTCAAAAGTGCAACTTCGATAAAAATCAACGGTTCACCTGTAAAATTTGGTGCTACATATGTCAAAACTTGAACATACAAATAATGCAGGCTTGGGTCATAGACTCATAGAGTTCAAGTCTAAAATTAAAACCATTGCGATACATAGGTGATAGGTAGCTAACATCGAGTTTCAGAGAACGATATAACAGCAACATTCACCATGACATTTCTACACTAAGATGCAAAGAGAATCACAATTGTTCGAGTGCAGATACAAGCTGAAACTACTAACCCGGTATAGCTGGATGTAGATATCCAAAACAGCGACGACCCACTCCTAACCTTCTCTTCAGATCTATAAGATTGCTTATTGGATGCACAGCCTACATAATAAAGTAATGCAAAGAGACCCATACATTATTTCATAAAATCAAATTGAATAAGAAAATACCCTCCAAATTAGGAGGAAAATGAATAGCAAGATAATGAACAAAACTGACTTCATATGCAACAATTTTCTCCAGCAAGGATGCTGGATCATCCCATGTAATTTGATGAAGCTCCAAAGCAGCTGGACTAAGCCATGTAACAAGTTTTTCCTTTAAGTATGAGTCCAGCGCTCGTAAAGGTGCACTATTTTCCTCCCTGAAATATTTCCGCAGGAATGCAAGTATAAGAATATCGTTTCAACGAAACACCAATCCAATTGACTACAGAAGTGGTGAGTAGCAAATGATAAAGAAAACCGTACTGAAGCATAGAGAGAAGATCGTTCCGCAGAATTGTCAACAATTTCAGTCCGCCAGGATGCGTATTCAGCCTTTCAAAAAGGATTTCATACTTCGGCTGGAGAGCATGCCTCAAATTTCGCTCCGTCCTATAAAATGCTGATAACAACGCTTGCACATCATGATCAGATGATTGAGCCTTCTCACCTACAATCATAACCTTTTTAACTTCAACTAATACCTCAATAAATAAAAACAGTTGAACACAAGGATAATAACAAGGCAAGTCAAACATCACAATTTAAAAAACTCACTGCTTGGAATGTCAAGACTAAGATATTGCTGTATCAGTTCACGTAGTTGAACTCTACTAACATCATACTCTCTCGAGAGCACGAGTAATAATTCACATCGATTCTCATGAGAGAGATTAAAATATCCCTGAATTACAAATCACCCATTATTTGAATCCAATTATTTTCCAAGATATTTAAAAAGCTATAAAATGAAAATTATTCATAATAAATACCTGGGAGAAGTCATTAAGAACCTCATCTATGATATCAGTTTTAGACAATGTAATAGCTGAATGTAATGTCTCTTGTACAAACTTCAATCCTCTAAAATAAACACAACAAAGAAAAAAAACAAACCATTCTTTCAAACAACTCTATGAACAATATCTGATCAAAACAAGGTAAGAAAGAAACAACATCATATCTAGAAAAAACATTCACCTTTCTGGGTTGCTTGAACAATCCAAATTCTTAGGAGATGGGGTTCCATGTTCACCAAATAGATTGCTTTCAAAGCTGGATTGAATCCGATTCTGCAAAGTACAAAAGATATTTAACAAACACACGAACCCATAAACATAATTAGTTTCTCTTAATCTAAAACATATTGAATTCATTCAAAAAAAATTTGGTAAAAAAAAAAAAGCTTGCAAATATAAAGTGGTTTGAACTTACAGGAGACATAGAGAGCTTGTTTGGATCAGTTGGTCTCATTCTGGTTCTCATCAAAATTGCCAAAGCTTTTCTATTCATATTCTCCTTTCTTTTCCTCTATTCGCTGATAATGAAAGGAAAACAGAAATTTTTGTTCTGCCGTTAGTGTCAAGGACAGACTACTGAGTCAGATTAAGAGAGTCACCCGAGTCAGTTGAATCAATCTAGTCAGCCAGATACTAACAAGCAAAATTGAGAATTTCAATCTCGTTAGAGGGGTTTTTTATACACTAAGGCTAAGTCCTATGATGTGCTAATCTAATCTGGCAGTCCACGTCGGTTAGGACAACCTCCTAAGCTCTATGGCAGTGCTAATCTAGCATGCTAATCGCATTTGGTTCAGCACAATCAATCTTAACCGTCAAATCAAAAAATAAATCTAAATGCGCTAAACCATTTATCGATTGATTTTTGTTGCGTTGAACCATTCCGTGCAACTATCTTGCTACTACTTCAAGTGTTAACAAATACAATACTTTTTTTTGAACTGCAACACTTTTTGGCTAATCTAGCAGCTCAATCTAGCCCATGGGACTTAGCCTAATGGGGCCATCAGTTAAATAATCAACCAATCAGAAGAATATGTTAAATATACACTCTTTAGAGGAGTGTGAACAAACTTGGACTCCTTTTTTGGGGCCTTAGGCCTATTCCTATACACATGTCAAGCATCCGACTTTGCCAATTTAGCACACCCATTATGGGTATGCCAAAGTGGCAAACATATCTGTCTAAGTGTCAAATATACCACTTAGGCATATACTACATAGTTTTTAACGAGCGATAGAGTGTCCATCGCTATACGGTCAAACCATCGCTCGTTGGTCATTCCAGCGCCAGTAATAGTCATGATATTAATCGCTAGAAACCTCTTCGCTCAGCAGTTCCTCATCCAACGGCTACAATTTCTCCCTCTATAAATACCCAATTCCAAACTCATTTCAACTCACACCAGAATTTCTAAATCGCTCTAGAATTTCTTAATCTATCAAATGGAAGTTCGCTATCATTTGTGGGCTATATCGTTGGTTGAGTCTCGTGAATATAATGCTACATAATATAGAGAGAATATATATGATATAGAATTTTAGTTGTCTCTGACTGTACATAATATATATGCTACTGAAAATGTTATATTTAATACATAGTCATATCGAGTATCGTCTCAAGTCGCAAGCTCCCACGGCCGAGTTCCTTGAACATGTTATAGCGTCACTACGTATTCAAATTTGTACTGGAATAACATTGTACTTCAATTCTAGGCCTGGCATATTACCATAAACTTAAACTCTAGATTATAACCATATGATGATCAAATCACAATTGATGGCATAAGGATTTTGGCACATTGGCTAGGCATAGCCAAGCCCATAACATATACTACATATCCCATAATACCTTAGCAAGCCATGGTTAAGTTCATAATACATCTATTGCAGCTCATAGTGCTAAAGTAAGAATGGACTAATGGCCTAATTGGAATCATCCCAAAATAATCGGCTAAGTCCATGGCATGCCTAAACATAACTAGGCAAGCTATGGCTAGAATTATGGCATAGCCACTACCGCGCCATAGCCGCCACCGTGCCATAGCATAGCGCGCACCATTATTGCGCCTTGGCACAAGCCACGCGTCATCATCATGCCTTGGAAGCCAAGGCCATGGCGCCTTGGCTAACCGCGGCCAATGCCATGATATAAAATGCGATATTTTAGGATCTTGACCAGGTCCGTGGCATAGCCATTATAACTCGCAAGTACACGACCAATCAACGACCCAAAAAGGATCTAATCTTGGCTCATGCTCCTCTCATGATAGCTTAGATCCATCCATAATCCAATTTGGATATCCTAGTCGAAACATGAATCCTATTTTAATAGCCTTGGCCGAATTAAGGCCAAACCCCAATTTTCTGTCATGGCCTATTCACACCATTCACATGCCAAAATCGTCCAATATTGAGCCATAGCCAAACGCGCATTGGCCAAACCTCTATTAATGGCCATGGACGTGCTACAATGTCCCGTATGTGATACAAAAGTCTATGGCTAAGATGGGATCCGACAATTTTGGCGTGGAGGCCTTGGGCATGGAACGCCACTTCTAAGGTCGCAGCTTTCCGGCGCCACCATGGGCCCATAACATGTCACACACGACTTTTTAGATCCAAAATATGCTACCTCGACTCTCATAGATCATATCTTAGCTTATTAATCTCATGGCTTTGTCGTGGCCCCACCATTCCTCTCCCATCCGCCCTGGCCAAGGCAAAACACGTTAAGGAGATGCAAAACCACAACTTGCTTAGCCAGTGCGCCATTAAAGGCCATGACACACCAAACCCTAATATGGCATTAAGCCACCATGCCACCTCGCTCCAACAACTCCAGCTAGATCTAATTTTAGTTGTAGAACATTGGGCTATTGAGCCATCGTTTAGATTTCAACTCATTGGGCCAATCATAACGCCATTGCGGGCCATGACAACGCCCTTATAGGCCACTACGCCGCTTGCTATATTATCACCATAAATAAGTTATTCAAAGGCCATACGATAATTTAACACTCCAATATCTCTTGTAAAGATTATGGCTTGAGATATTTCTCTCAATCTTAGCCGTGGCATTAAGTACGTACATGTTATGCCACTTTTACGCCATTATCATGCCATGCAAAATTATAACATCTTAACTAGTCACTAACGCGCTATCCTCTTACGCCTCAACATGGCACGAGCGCGCTACGATATCACGGTTGGCCTTGGCCAAGTTGTTTAACAACAGCTACGCCAAAATACGATTCAACATGCCTGTAAGGCATATGGCATATCAACGGCTACGATCTAGCCTAAATAAGATGAGATCCATAGCTCATCTAAAACACTTAAGAAATATCAAAATACGTCATATGGGGGGATTCTTCATGGGGTATTGGTCTGGCGGTCCACGTTGAAAAAGCGGAGGTCCAACAACCACACCCAATATTCGCTTAGCAATCTGTATGGACTGACTCCAATATACTTTCAAGAGAATCAACTAGACATTCAGACTCAATCTTAAAAAAGTATATCAAAGAGTTATATCTCAATCTCTCAATTCAATCTGCAATCAAACAAATAATAATTTGCGAGCCCGGATGAATATAAGAGAGATAACTTGAACGGTACCAAAGACCAATGTTCAAGGATCAATCAATTTCAATCAACAACCAAAGGTTGGATTTACCAATTGATCGATTCAACACACAACTTGTGATATTTCAATTATATAACAAAATATAATGCAGAAAAGAAATAACACATACACCAGAAGTTTTGTTAACGAAGAAACCGTAAATGCAGAAAAACCCTGGGACCTAGTCTAGATTGAATACCACACTGTATTAAGTCGCTACATACACTAGCCTATTACAAACTAACTTCGGTCTGGACTGTAGTTGAACCCCAATCAATCTCACACTGATTCAAGGTACAGTTGCGCTCCTTACGTCTCTGATCCCAACAGGATACTACGCACTTGATTCCCATAGCTGATCTCACCCATAACTAAGAGTTGCTAAGACCCAAAGTCGAAGACTTTAATAAACAAATCTGTCTCACACAGAAAAGTCTACATGAATAGATAAATCTGTCTCCCACGGAAATACCTACGAGTTTTGTTCCGTATTTTGATAAATCAAGGTGAACAGGAACCAATTGATATACCATACATATATTCCCGAAGAACAGCCTAGAAATATCAATCACCTCACAATAATCTTAATCGACTAGCGAAACAAGATATTGTGGAATCACAAACGATGAGACGAAGGTGTTTGTGACTACTTTTCTATCTTGCCTATCAGAGATATAAATCTCAAGCCAATCTTACGATTGCACTCAATCACGATAGAAACATCAAGATCTGATCACGTAATTATAGAGAAAATAGTTGGGTCTGGCTTCACAATCCCAATGAAGTCTTTAAGTCGTTAACCTACAGGGTTTCGTGAAAAACCTAAGGTTAAAGGAGAATCGACTCTAGCTTACACCACTAGTATCACACAGGAGGTGTGGGTATTAGGTTTCCCAGTTGCTATAGTTCTCCTTTATATAGTCTCCAAATCAGGGTTTGCAATCTAAGTTACCTTGGTAACAAAGCATTTAATATTCACCGTAAAACCTGATTAGATTCAAGCTAATATCGTTCAACCGTTAGATCGAACTTAGCTTGTTATACACAAATAAAATGTAACTTCATTTAGGTTTGAGTAACTATACCTAAACGTTACACTTAGTTGGTTCAACAATAGTTAACCAATGGTTAGCCATATGAGCACTTTCATATCAACCTTATTCATCTTCACCATAACTAGTTCAAATGACTCAAATGAACTAGTTAGAGAGTTGTTCAATTGCTTAGATCTCATAGAAGTATACATGACCCAATCGAAGCAAAATCGGTTTTGATTCACTCGAATCGATTCATGAACATTATAGCCACGGTTTGCAAAGATTGCATTCCTTAATATATAAATGTTTTAGTTCATGAACAAACCAATTTTAGAAAGTAACCTACCTAAGTATGAGAACAAGTACGCGTACTTAAGTAACCGGATTGAGTTTGTTTTTCACTTCCAAGCTCCAGCAAAAATTCACGGACGTGAACTTTCCGCCAGTACGCGTACGGGTACGCATACTATCCCGGATTTCCAACAACCGCCAGTATGCGTACGTGTACGCATACTTTGGGTTCCCGGTTTTGGACTTTTACACAAATGTGAGAAAACACTATGTTTATATCCAAAGATGGTTACATGTTCTAAACTCTCATTTCAATCATTGAAACTTTCTTAGAGGATGTTATATAGTTGTTATTCACAGACTATTTTTCATCGAAACGATTTTCAAGTTATTGAAATGATCAACATGACTTTCGTCACGAGTAAAGATGAACTTGGCCAAAGCGAAAGCTTACCAACACACTTTTCGAGAAATAGATAAGCGAGATAAACTCGGCTCGAAATAGCAAATATGTATAATCGATGTCTATATAGCAATACGATTTTTGTCTCAAGATAGGAGATAGAATAGATAGAGTTTTGAGTGATAGATAAGTTCAAGTCTCCGCATACCTTTTTGTCGATGAGGTTCCACCAGTTCCTTGAGTATTTCTTCGTCTTTTCATGATGAACGCCGTGCAGTGTAGAGCTCAACTACACTTACTATCCTAGTCCGAGACTTAGCTATAAGTAGACTAGAAATCAAGACTTATAGTTTTGGCAACTAAACTTGACAAACAAGCTTGAGATAGCAACGCTTGCGAGTTCGACCGAGCAGTGCTCTAACACTACGGCAACGTGCGGCGTGGCAACACCCCATGTGAAAAATTGAAGTGGTGGTGACAGTTACAACAGTTTGAGAGATAATGGATTGGTGAAAATGGATTTTCCAGAAACTTTCGTAGTTTATCGCACCTCATACCCATATTCTCCATCTCTCCATAACCTCACAACCTCCACTACTTTCAAGAAAGGTAGTGTGTATTCCAAACTACTATAAATAGGCCACTTATCCTATTCAGAAAACAGAACAAGCTTTCATACCCAAAAGCTCTATTATTCTTCATAGTTTTCAATACCCAAAACACACCATTCAATACCATTGCCATTTTCTCAAAACTTTTATGCTTCCCTCCCCTAAGATCAACCCATCTTCCTTTTCTCGTGACCGAAGCACGACGGAATGGCTACTATCATAGTTTAGGCTTGTTCTGTTCGATTTTGATTTTCGAACCTAAAAAGGAAAGTACCACATCGGTGCATTTGATTTGCCTAGAAGTAATTTTTAGGTACTAACATCTTCTTTTCCTTTTCTTAGTTACAGGTTTGACTTGGTTAACTATCCAAAACTTGAAGACTTCTTTGCTTTTTTACATATTTCTTTATAACTATCACGTATCTTCTTAACGTTACCTTCAAGCACTACTCCAAAAAAATCAAGTTGCGTCGTAGAATCAAGTTGGGTTTGAAATTTTGCCATTTGGGAAATTTTGAAAAAAAAAATGATTGAGAAAGAGAGAAATAGAGAAATTTTTTGTGTAAAAATTTTGGTGTAAATTTTTAGTTTTGAAATTATAGTCCAGCCTCGATAAACGAATGTTCGATAAATGAATAACCTCGGCAAGTGAATAATTTTCTCCGGTTCCGACTTGGGACGAGGGGATAAATGAATAACCTTGCTTAATGCTTTAGTGAATAAAAAATGTTGAATCCTTAGAGGCACTATAGAAATATATAAACGAATAATCACTAAATTTCATATAAAAGATATACATGAGAATAAACCAAAATACATAGTTAGTAAATTTTACATAAAAACATTTTTTTTTTGATAAAATACATAAAAACATATGAATAAACCAAAATGTGAACTTAATTCTTCATCGATGGTTGATTGTCTTTTCTTCCGCCCAAACCAAAATACACCGCATCCTTAATTTTATATAATGCTTGCATAATTTCTGAAACATTTTGCTCATGTTGTAGTAAGTAATTTTTTATAGTGATCACCGCTTGAAAGGCATCTTTGGATGACACATTTGGTACGATGCTACTATCATCTGGTTCAGGATCATTCTCATCATTTATTATTGACTCAATAATTTCTTCGTCTGTTGGAGATTCCATAATTGCATCAATTTTGTTAGGGTAGTTTAAAAGATGTTCGACGTTCATTATATTTCTCTAACATAAATCAGAAATGATACCAGTTTATCCTTGGTTATCTTCTACTATGACCATTGAATTATTAATAGGAATTCTGACCAATACCCTCTAGGTACATTTGTACTTCTTCTCTTATACACTTTAACTTCTTAATTAAGAAAATACTATCTAAATAAATATTTATTGATAAATAAATAACCCCGCTAATCAAATACTTTTTTCTTGGTCCCGAGGGCATTCATTTTTCGTGGTTAGACTGTACCTATTTATTGGCGTCCAAGAACTAGTTGTTGGCAATATAGTTAATGTCGAACGATATTCTAGGTAGCGCTAGCGATAAAGACTCCGCCGCTGGCGATATTCTAGGTGGTGCTAGCGATAAAGACTTCACCGATGACGATATTAACTATTTAGGTTGCTAGAAACTCTATCGCTTAGTGGTTTTCCCAGTGGTGCAACTAATTTGCCATGCTACCTGGTATGTCAAATAGGTTTTCTTAACCTTGTGCATAGGAATAAGCATGTTCCTAAACACATGTCAAACACCAAAATTTGCCACTTTTACACCCACTATGGGTATGTCAAAGTGGCAAACGTATTTGCCAACGTGTCCAATATACCACATAGGCATATACGATGGAGTTTCTAGCGAGCGATAAAACTCCACCGCCATATGGTCTTAACATCATTCGTTGGTCAGTCCAACGCGAGCGCTAGTCTCGCCGTCGCTCGTTGATTAGATCATCGCTCATCAATTTCTCATCCAACGACTATAACTTTCCCCTTTATAAATATCCAAGTTCAAATTCATTTTAACTCACACTAAAATTTCTAAATCTCTCTAGAATATCTTTATCTCTCAATATTCTTCTGATCTAAAACAAGATTAACTGATCACACATTCTCTACACTTCTTAATTTCTTAAATTTTTGTAATATGGATTCACAATCTCAAAGTCAAGCGAAAGGTAAAGGTAAAAAGGTCAAAGTTCGGGGCGCAAAATTCAACATCATAGAAGATGAATGTATTTGTCGTAATTATGTTTATTTTACCAAAGATTGTATCGATGGTGCACATCAACATGGTAACACCATGTTGGATTACATATTTCTGAGATATCAAGAGCAAACCATGAACATCAATGATCGTGATGGGACTGGGTTAGCACAACGCTTCATTACGATCAATAAGGAAGTTGCCTCTTATTTTGTATTGATAATGCAAGCCAAGAGAGGCCGGGAGAATGGTCTTGTGGATGGTTGTTTGAGGGTGAAAACGGTTTCTGCTGATTTCGGCAATTTCGGGTGTGTGGGTGAGAAATGAATTTAAACCCTAAGCAATGTACTACAAGGAAGTACTTTAGATTCGAGAGATCAATCTGTACAAATCCGGCCTAAACCAAGAAATGGCCGTTCCAGACTTGCTTCGGTCACAAAGTGAAGGAGAAGGGTTGGTTTTAGGGAGGGAAGCGAAGAAAGTGTTGAGACCGAGAATAGTTGATTCTGGAAGAGTAGTTGTTTTACGACTTGTATCAGAAAGTGGGAAGCTAACAGATGGAAAGCTAGCAAATGTTTTCTGAGTGTTGTATGATCCTGACCTGAACTTGTTCTTTGGCGGGAATAAGTAAGACCTATTTATACAAGTCGTAACAAAACGTATTCTGGTCTCGTAAGAAATGGAAACGGCTGAGTAAAGTGGAAGGAGGTGGTAACGGGTAACGCCTGGAATTGATGTTCCATAATGAAAGAAACGTTTCACCATTACTCCTTGTATTTACTAACCGACTCATTCTTATGACACTTTCTTGTAACGGGCGTAGTGTACGCCGCACGCTGTAAACCGCAAAACCAAAACCCTAATGAGCATCCCCCAGTTTGTGACATGTGTTGATGTATCGAGTGTTTTCGTGGAAAACATGTAGCATGTTGCTGTTGTTTGGAAAGTTGAGCTTGGGAGACTTGCCGGCTCGGTGGTGACCTTCAACGGTCGAGATTTTGCATCTTGAGAGGAAAGGTAGTCGTCGATTATTGCAACCCTACATTTGGTAGCCAGTGGCAGGAAAGCATGGCCGGCATAACTTTAATATGGCATAGTTTAGGCGCGGCCAAAAGTTAGGGTTCTGGCATTGTTTGGGCGCGACCAAAACTATGGCTTGGTGTCGGGCCAAAAGCTGCCACGTGTTGGCTGGTAACCTTGGACGGCTAAGATATGCATCTTAGATGGAAAGGTGATCGTTGATCGTAGCAAGCCTTCGTTTTAGCAGCCGTTAAGGGAAGGCCGGCATGGTATGGCTTAGGCGTGGCAAGGTGGCTGGCACGGCATGCCATTGGCACATGTGGCATGGTCGGCATGCCTTGGCGCGGTTTGGGCGTGGCCAAAACTAGGGTATTGGCGTTGGTCCAAAGGTTACCATGCGTTGGCTGGCGACCTTGGACGGCTAAGATTTGCATCTAAGATGAAAGGGTGGTAGTTGATTGTCGCACGCCTTCGTTTTAGAAGCCGTGAAGGGAAGGACGCCATGGTATGGCTTAGGCGCGACAAGGTGGCTGGCACGGCATGCCATTGGCACATGTGGAATGGTCGGCATGCCTTGGCGCGGTTTGGGCGTTGCCAAAACTAGGGTTTTGGCGTTGGGCCAAAGGTTACCATGCGTTGGCTGACGACCTTGGACGGCTAAGATTTGCATCTAATATGGAAGGGTGGTCGTTGATTGCCACACGCCTTCGTTTTAGCATCCGTGAAGGGAAGGCCGGCATGGTAGGGAAGCGCTTGGGGTTTTGTCTAAATTAGGGTTTGGTATGCTGAAACCCTAATTAGCGCCCTTTACTAGAATCGCTGTAGAATTCTCGTACGGACTCGGATTTTGATGGTCCGCCCCTCCATTCTGTACAGAAAAGAATTTCCTATCTCCCTAGACGGGAATATTTAGGTTTTGAGATCGTTCGGGGGGGTGAAAACAGCCCGAAAGTAAAACTCAAAAAGAATTCAAGAGGGATGTTGGTAGCCAGCAGCATGGTGGCATGCTCGTGCACGCTTTAGGCGCGGCCAAAAATTAGGGTTTGGTGCAAACCGTGTAGTTTTGGCATTGGGCAAGAAGTTGCCACGCGCTTGGTGGCGAACTTGGACGGCTGAGATCTGCATATCAGATGGAAGGGTGGTCGTTGATTTTTGCAACCCTTAGTTTGGCAGCCAGGGCATGGTTTAGGGCTAGCATGGCTTTGGCATAGTGTAGGCGCAGCCAAAATTAGGGTTTTGGGAAAACCGTGATGTTTGTCTTTGGGCCGCAAGTTTCCATGCGTTTGGTGGCGAACTTAGACGGCTGAGATCTGCATCTCAGATGGAAGGGTGGTCGTTGATTGTTGCAACCCTTCGTTTGGCATCCAGCGGCATGGTTTAGGGCCGTTATGGCTTTGGCATCGGCGCGGAGGTGCGGTTGGCATGGTCGGCATGCCTTGGCGCAGAGACGTGGCTGGCATGGTTTTCCATTGGCACGGTGGTGCGGTTGGCATGGTCGGCATGCCTTGGCGCAGAGACGTGGCTGGCATGGTTTGCCATTGGCACGGTGGTGCGGCTGGCATGGTTGGCATGCCTTGGCGCGCAGACGTGGCTGGCATGGTTTGCCATTGGCACGGTGGTGCGGCTGGCATGCGGTTGGCATGCCTTGGCGCAGAGACGTGGCTGGCATGGTTTGCCATTGGCACGGTGAGAGGATCAGGGTTAGGCATATACAAAGGTGATGTCAGTTAGTACTAAGGGTTCTGCCGTGGAACAAGACACGTGTATATATAAAAAAAAGGTACCCTGGTAATTCTTACGTAGGCATGCTGATTGATTCAATAAATGCGCTAGTGGTCATAGTGACGTCATGTCAAATGTATGGTTTTACGATTTTAACCCTAAGCTAAAAACCACCATCAACAATGGTTATACAAATTCTGGTTCTGAATGTAATTAGTTATTTGACCATAGTTTCTTGCAGGCACGCCTCTTTGTGGTTGAATCTCAGGCCTCAAATCTTCATCTTCATAGTTGTCCAGTCCTTGTCACGATTGGTTTCATGAATTATCATGTTATGTAGAATTATACAAGTGAGGATAGTCTTGTGCATTTCAAGAAGACTTAAAGAACGATATGGCCCAAAAATGATAACGAACTTCCTCTTCGAAATTCCAAAAACCCGTTCCACATCATTCCTCAATGTCATTTGGCGTTCGATAAATTAAAATGACGGTATGAATTACCCAATGCGCCGGCAGGGGGCTGACGACAACATTGAACCAAGGTTGATCATTTTGGATAGATAATACCCATGAGTTTATTGATTGTCGTTGATTGTGAAACAGACCTTGGGACAAATTCCATACTTTAGATCATCAAACAAACGCGACTTGTGCAGAACATTAATATCATTTTATGAAACCGTAAGACCAAAAAAAACTTGTCATATCAAATAATCATAAGAAGCAGCAGCTCCAAGGATAACGGTTGGCTCGGGTAATGACCCTTATATTTACCGGCCCAATAAATAGGGCATCCCTGCCATACCCAATAAATGCAATCAAGATTACCTAGCATTCCTAGGGGAGAACATAGTTTCTTGCAGGCATGCCTCTTTGTGGTTAAATATCAGGCCTTAAATCTTTATCTTCATAGTTATTGCAATCCTTATCACGATGGGTTTCCTGAATTACCATGTTATGTAGAATTATGCAAGTGAGCAGAGTTTTATGCATTTCAGATGACTTAAAGCACTATATGGCCCACATATGATAGAGAACTTCCTCTTCAAAATTCCAAAAGCCCGTTCCACATCTTTCCTCAATACCATTTGGCGTTTGTTAAAATGACGGTATGAATTACCCAATGCGCCGGTAGGGGGATGACGACAACATTGAACCAAGGTTGACCATTTTGGACAGATACCATCCACAAGATAATACCCATGAGTTTATTGATTGTCGTTGATTGTGAAACGGACTTCGGGACAAATTCCATACTTTAGATCTTCAAACAAAGGCGACTTGTGCAGAACATTAATATCGTTTTGTGAACACGGAAGACCAAAGAAAACGTGTCATATCCAATAATCATAAGAAGCAGCGACTCCAAGGATAACGGTTGGTTTCGGGTAATGACCCTTATATTGACCGACCCAATAAACAGGGCATCCCTTCCATACCCAATGCAAGATTCAAGAGTACTAGCATTCCTCGGGATCCCCTTTCCTAATTCTCCCTTAATATTTTTCTAACATCTTCCTAGGTAGGTTCTCGTAAATACGTTGGACCAAAATGATTAATTATTACTTCACAAAATAATAAAAGATATGTGGATGAAGTTATTTTGCCCATACGAAGGTGCTTATCGTTCGCATTCGCTGGTTGGCCATAACCTAGAATCCATAGAGCCGAAGTAACTTTTTGTTCATGATTATGACCTCTAATATTTAGTGCATCAAACTGATAGTTAAATTGAGGTTCTACTCGACAAAGCTCATCAATAATATTTTTCACCAGGTGCCAAGGCATGTGGAATCGACGTTGGAAATCTTGATCAGAGTACACATAATTGGGAAGAAAATAATCATGCATCAGCTTCCGGTGGTAAAACTCTCTCCCTCGACACATATATCTTCTTGAGAATACTTCTTTTGACTCTGTAACTCTAGGTATTTGGGCCGAATGTACAAGCATTGGGGTGTCGATTAGTTGTTTATCTTCAGCTTCTTCGTCATCAAGTCCGTTGATGCAATTATTGTTGTAATCTAAACCTATTCATTATAACATTTCCCTTTTCATTGGATCTCTCCGTTGATGATTATGAAATTTAAAATGGAGATACAGGTATAGAAATTGGTAAACTATATGTAGAAGTAGATTTGAGTAATTTGAAAAAGTACAATGACGTATATATAGGAACCAGCGGGGGAAATAGTCGTTACAAAACAGCCGTTAACCGATATTCATAATATCGCCAACGATATTAGAAGGATCGCGCGATGAAGTCTATGACGCCATCGATATTCATAATATCTCCAGCGCTATTAATAATAATTGTCGAGTAACTCTATTGATCATAGTGGGGCAGCACATAGGAATAGGCCTTAATTTGGAATGTGAAAACTACTACCACACCCATTTTTAAGATTTTGTCTATTGTGAAACCCACGGGCGTGAAACTTCAGGCGCGCACCTAGTTTTTGTGAGAAATTTTCTCCCAAACCCATAATTTTATAAATTATGTTTCTTCTTTATTCTGTCTCAACAATGTCAAACACTACATCTACAGGTAGGAAACTACTAATGCAGAGCGATATATATATGTTTTCAGTTCTGAACGCACCTAGTAGAACAAACAAGACGGACTTCTTCCCTTTACTCAAATCCGAGACGGTGGTTTGTATGTTATTCTCCGGTGATTCTTGTGGTTGTTGACGAAAAATCAAAGGTACTGTCTCAACAGGGTTTTGAACGAGATAGATCTGATGGTGCAAATGAGATGGGATTCTGAGCTAAATGTTGAGTTCGAATTAAGGAATCTGTGAAGAATCAGAAGACACATGATGGGTTTGATCGAATTCGATAAAGAGATGGAATGAGAAATTAGGGATTTAAAAAGATGGGTTTATTGCAGTGGCAGTTTATGAAGTAATTGGAGAGGATATTGATGGATGAAATGGTGAATTACAGGTGCAAGTGATGAACATGAGATGATATTGTTCGTGATGGAATTCATGGCTAGAATTCAGATGGGTGCAGGCGTGCAACTACAGATGTGAAGATGAACTGCAGATGATGGTGTTATGGGATTCAAGTGAACTAGAAGATTGAATAAGTCCGCGAAGAATGAGAAATTGGAAGTAAGGGTTTGAGAAGAGGAAATGTGTAGTCTCAAATTTCAGGTAAATGGTGTTGGAAATGTTGATGTGGTGTTGCTGCCACTTGCTATTATGTGATTCCCCATACAGATCGCCACTCGTTCGGATTAACTTCAGTTTATCAGAGACTCACACTAGCGTTTGTTGTGCACCACATTCGTAATGAAAATCTTTGGATGCCTAAGGTTCTGGAATTTACCGTGGCATCATGAGTGCACTTACAGTGAACAAATGCTAATTTTAATGAACCTGCTTGTGGATAGGCCTATAAGTTCTTCCGGCACATAAATTGCCTATATAAACATAATAATTACACATATCATATCTACCGGATGGTAACTCTTGTGAAATTTGGTGACCCCGTAGCAGATTTATTTTGTTCAATGTTTTGTTTCGGTTTAGCTGTGCTTCTTTGAAGGTACATAACACGTTATGCAGCTATTATTGTAGGTGCATGATAAGTTATGCAACCTTTTTTTTTGTTGCATAACTTGTTATGCAATCCAGAGAATGGTTGCATAACACGTTATGCAACTACTTTTTTGTTAGTATTAAAACCAACAAAAAAAAAGGCTGCATAACTTGTAATGCACCTACAATAATATCTGCATAACATGTTATGCAGTTGAGAAAATGGATCATAAAACATTATGCAACCATATTTTTGTAAGCATTGAATTAAAAAAATTGATGCATAATCTTTTATGCATTGAAGGAAATGGATTATGCATAAATTAATAGATGCATTAACCAAAATATGGTTGCATAAAGTTTTATGCATCTTTTGTTATGTCTGCATAATGTGTTATGCATCGTTTTTGGTGGCTGCATAATGGTTATGTACCAAATTTTTGAAAATTTTGCTAAAAAGAAAAATTGCGTCTGATTTTTTCGCAAAAAACTTAAATTTGATATTGTTGTTTGTACTCGTTGTGTAGCTCTCTTAAAAAGACAAGTCGAGTGCACGTGCTTTGCACGTCAAATTTACGCCTTCGCCACATCTAAACCAATTGCTTAGCATAATAACATTTGCCTAGGATGATTTGCAAGCACGCGCCAATACGTGCCTGCTGCTTGAACCTAAGGATTTGAATAACAAAAGCACTTGCCAAAAAGCACAATATTGACAATAACTTTTTTTTTTGGTGATCGGTTACAAAATGCTTTCAAGGGTGATTTTTAATGAAGAATGGTCTCCCAACAGTAATCAAACTTCCATAGAGTTTTTTTTTTTCTGATCAAAACTTCTATAGAATTTGTTTGTCATCATGTTCTAGTCAGTCTGATATTCACCTATAAATCAAAAACTCGTGCCTGTTGGTTATTAGTTCTCTCCACCAAATGAGAAGGAGAGCTTCTTCTTGTTGTTGCCGATACTTTTAAATTCGTTCACCATCCCAAGCGCCACAAACACGTTGGAACTGCATACCCAGGTAAGAAACATGAAAAGTGTACAAATGAATTATTTTCCAGCCTCGCAGTTCCATGATACATGATAGGCTTTGCAATTTATCATCCCTGTCAAAATTGAGCACTTAATTTTAGTCAGAATTAAACACGGATCCAACCCTCTAATTCCAGATAGTAACACCAACATAATTCCAGACAATAACACGAACAGAAATACTAAAAGTGAGACTACACAAAGAGTAGTCAAAAGTTGCCTGGCCATGATTTGCTGTTAAAAAGAATAATGATGCAGTATGCCCTGCATCAAATTGGAGATATGATGCTTCCCACAAAAGCAAGGAAGTTACCAAGTTGTTTATACGTGCATAGTGTGAGCATGGGTGTAATACTTTATGTAGCCTAAGTAGCAAGTTCTGAAATGCATAAGTAATGGTTCGGGAAATTTTTCAGAATGCTCACATGGTGAAAAAATTGTTAGGTAGTTACAACATAGCATGTTCTTAAATTTTTTGGGTAGATACAAAATAAATTGCATAAAGTAAACCAAAAACATAAAGAATCAAAAGCTGATTCAATTGAATAAAGAATCAAATTTAATAGAATTCAAGTTACTCTTAATTGCATACAGTAATAGAATTCAAGTTACTCTTTATTTAATATTGTTAGTTAGGCTTATGTTGATTCAAGCTTCTCTTAATTGAAATTGATAAAGAATCAAATCAAATTTGTATGGTCTATGGAAAAAACTAACCTAAGAGTGAATCAAGACGATTAAACGATGAATTCGTACCCTAATCGTAGAAGAGAAGAACTAATCAAACCCTAAATTTACTAAATTTATAAAACCTAGAATTTCAGATGACACAAATCAAATGAAAAATTGCATACCTAATCGTAGAAGAGAAAAACAATTTGTTTAAATCGACATCTCCTTCATTGATGTGTTTTGATGTGTTGAAATTGCTTGAAGCGTATTTGAAGATTCAACAAAGAGGAGCAATTTGGCTATGTAGAAGCAAGAGAGAGAGTTCAAGAAGAAGAAGAACAACAATGGAAGAGGAAAGGCAAGTTTCTGTTTATGTGGCGGGGGTAAATTTGTAATACCTGACTTGGTTGAATCCAACAGTTGTTGGCTGGAGATTGAGATAATCCAACGGAGTCTACTTTAAAACGTCATGGACCAAAAGTACGTTCACCAACCAAAAAATCGGCGCCGAAAAATACGTGCGGTACACCAAAATTATTATACCTCCGATGCATAACCCGTTATGTAGACATTTTTCAAAATTTCATATAATTATGGGTGTCACGGAACTAAAAATTAATCTTGGACCTGACAATAAGAATATTTTTTTTTTTTAGATCTGCCCCTAATTTTCCCATTTGGAATCTTCTTTACTTGAGCCCTATAATTTGGACCGGCCCAAATTAGCTTCACTTCGCTTCTGTTTCCCACTTTCTCTCTCTCAAACTCTTCATTTTGATCGATCAGGCTGAAGCCCTTGCACTCCGTAGTTCCGAGTAGATTCAAAAGGTACGGGTTTTGTACAGTTTGTAGATTTTCAATTCTGGCTATTCTTAAATCAAACTATGTATATACTAGAAATCCCCTTTTAATGAGATATTCATAACTATATTGTTGGGTTCTATGTTGTTCAATGTTTATTGCTTCGTGGGGATTTGATAATTGTATTGGATTCTTGCTATGAACTAATTTTTAGTCAATGTAAATATATAAAACCTCGATTTCTACTGGTATGTAACATGGGCAGTTCACTCAGTATCAGGATTTACTCTGTGGTCAAAACCCTAGGTTTAGAATCTAAGAATTTCGAACTCCTGTTTGAAGTATTTCATTCTCGAAGTTTGACATTTGGAGTTTGAAGAGAGTTTCATATACAAGGGGTTTGCATTTGTCTGAATATACTTTAGAAAGAAATGGATTTTTTTATGCATTGCAGGACTTCGAAATTTTAAGGATTTGGGCATAGGTTTAGATTTAAGAATAAACCCTTTTTAGTGATTAATGCTGCTCCAATACTATACGACTCAAAGCAGCTTAGGCAAGAAGCTTCAAAGGGTTGGAAATAACTGTAGATTAAATGGAACTGGAAAGGTAATAGTCTTTGTGTTTTACGAAGCTTGCAATAGTAGCTCATTGTTGAATTAAGTGAATAAGATTACAAATACTATATAGTTGCAACTAAGTTCTGTCAGCTGCAGAACATATACATTAGGTAAGGATTGAAGAAGAATATCTAGTGGTTCTTGTACCCCTCAAAATGACTATATTCTCTAGAGAAAAATTTGGTAAATCTGATGTCATCTAGTGAGTTTCATGGTTAATCTGTTTATTGTGTAACAGTGTAAGTCTTTTCCTAGAGTGTTCATTACATCCATAAAACTCTAGTTCTACTGATCATCCATAAGTATACAGCTGCTGGAATTCAGTTTTTGGTGTTACAGTGTAGTAGATGTCTCGCCTGTTCAAGACTCATAACCGAAGGGAAGCTCATAATTCATAATGTAGGAGTAAGATCATCGTTTATTGGCTATTGCTACATCATTGTTTATTGATACTCCCTAATACTGCAAACGTAGAACTGTTAAGCAACCTCTATTATCATCGTTTATTTCCCCTTGAATCTCGATTTTTTTTTCTTTTTCTTTTTCTCATTATTTTTTTTTGTGTTGCTGGGCAGTAAGAGATGAGGAAAGGTATACATCCTCAATTGCAATGGATATCCTATGTAACACAGAGTGGGAGATTGATTAATCTTATGATGACAAAAATACACAACACTGGGAAAGTTTACCATTTCAGAGCTAGACGCCAGAGGGCCGAAAATGAAGGTCAAATTGCCAAGTATAATCGTCGTTTCGGGCAGAAAGCTCAAGAGGAGAGTCAGCCGCCAGAAGCAAAAAAGTAGATGAACTCTTTTAGAAGTCGAGCTGAATGCATCTCCCTAACGCTTAGGGTTCAAACCATGTGTTGCCATGATTTGAGAATATGTTCTCATGCTCTGCATTTTGATTGACATCCCTTTTACCAGTAGAATTGAACTTATTGATTGCTCACTAAAAATAATAACGAATTTGTTTAAGTTCAAAGCTTTCAAGGCATTTTGAATTGGTGATTGAATCTGCAAGTGTTGCAGTCATTCACTTCCAAGGGTTATACAGTATATATCTTGCTATCTGCATTTGAGTTAAAAAGTTACTCGTCTGAAAGTAGTCCTCACCTGCCTTAAGTGCAAGGCTTGATGTTCCAGGCTTCCAGCTATAAAGTTTAGACCCCTGTCCTGAAGGGACCATTTTGTTTCGGTATAGGCCAACATTATGGATCAAATGTCAGGATCTACCAATTTTTAAAACCATTCCTCAAAAGAAGTCAGGATCCAGCTAATCCGTGTGATCCTCCATTAATGGTCAGGATAAATCTGTGTACTAATATTTTTTTTTTTTTGAATACCAAAAGAGATGGAAGTTTATCGTGAAAACAAAATTTATTCAAACAAGTTATCTTTGATGCCCGTTTCAAATTACTCAGACCATGTGGCCTTGCAAAAGAAGATGGACTGTCAAAACTTCAAGTACACTGAACGCCCTTTGACAAGGCCAACTCTCTCTCCTCTCTGGATTTCTTTTACCACTTTCACGTATATTGTAATTGCATTCACTTACCATAACACGAGTAGCAAGCAGTAATCCCATGTAAGAAAAACATGACCTCCCACTATACACCTTTACACCTTAAGCTTCTCCATATAATATGATAAACATCATGAGATAATCTTCTATTTATAACTCTCAAAAAATCCTTCTCTCATTCTTAATGAGTGCTTCCCCATGCATAAGCTTCTAAGCACATTTCTCTCTCCATTAGTTGGAAAGAAAAAACCAAATGTCTCTGTGGCTGTTGTAATGCTACTGTTACTGATAATACTGGTGGCTGTAGTAAATGGAGAGCGACCACTGAAAGAGGAAGTAGAAAATGCAACGTCAAGTTCGCCGCCGACTTCTCCATGGCTCAACAGGATTACAAGTCCAAGGCCTAGGGAGGCAGGGTGTTGGAATAAACCTTGGATCTGCAATGATGGAGGAAAAATATTTCCGCCACCTAAAATAAAGAAGTTATGCTGTAAGAATCGGTGCATCGATGTTTCATCCGATATGAATAATTGTGGGTTGTGTGGAATTAAATGCCCTTATACTTGGAATTGCTGTTTCGGGTTGTGCATTAACACAAATATTAATCCATTTCACTGCGGTAGCTGCACCAACAAATGTCCATTTGGTAGTCTTTGTTTCTACGGTATGTGTGGTTATGCACAACCTCTTCCTCCATTTCCATTTCCATTCCCTCCAAAAAAACCTCTTCCTCCATTTCCGTTCCCTCCAAAAAAACCTCTTCCTCCATTTCCATTTCCATTTCCGCCGAAGAAACCTTTTCCTCCCTTTCCACCCAAGCGTCCAAAGACCGTTCAGCCTCCAACATCGCCATCTTGAAGCTCTTCCGTCATTCTCTCACTCGCTTGTTTCACCATGGCGATTTCTTCACCTCTCCCTCTCTCTTTTACTCTCATACAACTCTCGGACTCCGGTTTACTACTGCTACAAGTGTTTTCTGTTTTTTCTCTGTTTAGGATTTAGTCAAATCGAGTTGATTAAATTTGTAGTGTAAGAATATTTCTATACATATAGAAATATCCTGTGGGCCCATGTAATAATTTTGGTTAATTAAGAATATTGCTAAATATTTCGGTTACCATTCTAGGGGATTAATTCCTATTAACTCTTCCTTGATGGACGGTCGAGATCTAAGGCTAATACTAAAATCCTAGGAACTTGGTCCTCTCTCTACCTATGAAAGGGAAACAGTAACTATCACTATTGTATCCAAAAAGAATTAACAACTCATTACGGTTAAGGTCAAGAGAGAGAAACCATGACCTCCACAAGGTATTATCGCTACCCCAAAGATGATCGACGTACGATGGATTAACGCTATCAGGTATTTAGTATAAACTATTCTTGCATATTTTATCGTGTGATTATCATGAAGTTCAACGATCCTAATTAAGTATCTATAAAAATTAAATCTTATAGTTGGCATCTAGAGCTTGTGTTTAGAACTCATGATCATCCTTTGATAGTATGCAGCAATCGCATTCCCATAAATTAAATATCATATAATATATGCATCACCGTAAGAATATTAAAAATCAATGAACACTTATTTGTCAAACGATCTGTTTTCTTAAGATTTGGTCCGCCGGAAAAGTTGAGTTTTTCAATTATTTTGACAAACAAGTTTCAAAAGTTACAAAACGTAATGGACATTAATTTTGGGCCTGTGATTAAAGTCTAAATATAATGTGTCAAACACTTCTATTAATGTAATGGGACATGTCTGCATATTAACTAGGTGCAGAGATTGAAGTGTTATTGTGTCACTAAAATTAAGAAAGTTGAAAAGACTATACTTTAGATCCCACGGATGTAACCACTAAAGATTTCCATTTATTTTTTATTTTTTTTTCCCCTCTTAATTTTGGACGCAAATATATTTCGAGATTAATGATCTACATTTATTTTGGGCCTGTAAATCAAATATCGTTTATTATTATTATTATTATTATTTGCCTAATGGGTATTGAGTTTAATTATGGGTTTTTTAACTAATTATGTTAATAATAGTATATGAATAGTATGTAAGTCAATTAAGTAATTGGGCCTTGCTGTAAATGAATTTGGCTTTAGCAAATATAATATATATAGCCCCATAGTGTGTTTTTTTAAATTTTTAAACACCATACATAGTTATAAACATCCGACAGAGTTGACATAAATATTTCGTTGACTTTGTTTTGGGGTGTTGACCGATGAGTGTTGACTCGGGCTATTATGTTTGACCATTATGTTTGGTCGGCCAGTATTCGACATAGACTCTTTTATGATTTGAACTTATTCCAATTTTAATTTGTTCATTATAAAATCAAAATTATAAACGGAATAATTATAAATTAAATCAATTTCTATGATAGTATCAAGAAATTTTGAAGCCGGTTTTTACTTAAAGAAAATTGATATGCTTCCGCTTTATCGAAAACATTAATTCACAATCAAATCCGTTTTCTTGCCAAACGATTTTATGATCAAAACCATTGTTTGACACTATTAAATTTGTGTGTACATTATGATATGGTTGTGTGCTTGTGCGTTAGGGTATAGTTTCCCTCAAATTATTGTTTTTCTTTTTTGATTATATGAGATTATACTTGAAATTATTATGGGACTCTTTAGTTATCACCATAGTGATGCTAGAGTGTTATATCTCAATATAATCATAATGTTATTATAAGCATGAATTTGCAAACCGTAAAGTGTAGGTTTTGCAGTTATGGACATCATGTGATAATGGCATTATTTTATTGATTGGCTATCACCACAGTGATGTCAAATCACTTTTGGTCATGATCACAATTTTTTTTTCAAATGCTTGTAATATTGATTTTCCTAAATATATTAGAACAGAATTTACCCACAGGAAATTGGAGTTCACATATTTAAGAAAACATTGACTGATATGATTGTTGATCATACATTATGGATATGAACCGATTTGAATTTTGAGGGTGTCTTGTGTCATTATGTTTCATTTTTCTCCCAATGTTGATGATAATTTCAATTGTACGTATAAAATTATTGTGCTTAAGATTCTTAGGTCATAATTCTTTAGTTATCACCACAGTGATACTAGAGTGTTTTATCTTAGCAATAATAATAATTTTATTGAAAGCACGAATACGCCAAGCAGTAAATGCAAGGTTTAGTAGTTATTATGGCATTATTTGAGTTGTTTGGTCACCACAGTGATGTCAAATAATTTTTCCAGTCATAATCGTTATCATGTCAAGTGCTTAAAATATTGTTTTTCTTAAATGTATTAGAACAATAATTACCCACGGGTAATTTGAGTTCACATGTTTAAGATAACATTGAAGTGTACAATATCTGATCATACATTATGGTAACTAAATAATCGGCACATGATTTTACGTTATTTCTTAAAAGTGCATAAAAGAAAATTTACATAAATTAACTCATTATCGAGTTGAGTAACCTATTACGAATTTTTCATATTTTCATGAATATTTTTATTATGTTGTCCAAAACTTATTGCATCCTCTATGAAATTGAGGTTTTATTTTTGATAAATTTCTCCATATTTCTGAAAATGATATTCATTGACTATTTAACACTTTTCATATTAATTCATTATATATCCGTTATTTATCACGATCTTTAAGCTTGTATCATATTTAAATGAGCGATGCATCAAAGAATTTTTCTTCAAAGAAATTTCATTATTGAATTATATTTATAGAATTGCTTCATGCTCGATTTTGGTTTAAGAAAAAGTTCATTATGTTTGGATATTTTTCGATTATAGGGTGTTGATATTTTTTTTTTCACAATTTATGTATGGCATGTGTTTTGAATAAATGTTCATGATTGATGTTTTAGGGTTACTCATTATTGTTTATAAGCGACTAAATTTATGATCAGATCAATTATGTCCATATCTTTGAGTGGGACTGTGTAATATCACAAGAAAAGTTAGTGTGATATTTGCAATTGTACATGTTTGCTGGATAGTTTAGTTATCACCACAGTGATGCTATGCTCTTATCTACTAAGTGTTGTATATTTTGGGTCATCTTAGTTTGATTTAACTATTAGAACAATGCTGCTCACAAGTAGTTTTGGTTCACAAATTTAAACAAGCATTAAAGTTATCTAAATGTTTCATATACATGTGAAATAATAGCCACCCACAGGTGACTACAACTCACATTATATTAGGTTGAACATATTTAGAATTATTGAAGTTTGTTAATACATTTTAGGACGTGAGTTGCCCACAGATGATTCTAGTTGTAGTATTTGACAGACATAATAATGTTGAATTATGAGAATGTAAAATATCCACAGATATTTTTCATGTCTCACATTGTTCCTTGATAAGGTTTTACCCATAGGAGAATCTTATTGAAGGTATGTAACTATTGTAAGCTTAATTGTCATTTATCTCTATTATAAATTTAGGCTTTGTTCTTATTAATTGTATATTATGATTATTCTGTAGACTTTTAATGGTCCAGTTTTTGGAAGATAAAATTGTTTATCACCTGATGATTTTTCGTTATTCAAGTGTAAATCTATCGATTGCATTATGAATCTCAATCCATGGATGTTTTATCGAACATTCATTATTGAAATTGAGAGGCAATTATAGATAAAGTAAAAATCATAAAGTCTGACAAAGGTGGTGAATATTGTGAAAGGTATGACAAAACAGGATAATATCCTAAATCTTTTGCATAATATCTTCAAAAGTTTGGAATTGTTGATCAATACACAAGGCCAACTTATCCTTGGCATAATAGTGTATATCAAAAGGCTAAATCATACTTTTATGAAAATGGTTAGAATCATGATGAGCCATGCATAATGGCTATACATTTGTGGATGTTTGTTCTTTCTGCAACTGTGTAATTTAAATAGATTTCCAGTAAAGCAGTTTCAAAGACACACTTTGGACTAGAAAATTTGGAAACCTAGTTTAAATCACATTTAAGTTATGGTTGTTCAGTTGGAGGTGAGGGCTTACATTCCAAATAATGAAAATTGGATTTGGAAACTATTATTGGTTCATTGGTTTTCCTAAATGATCCAAATGGTATTCTTTAACGTTTTAACCGTAGTATGAGACTTATTGAAACCGAAAATATAAATTCTTTAATGATGGCATAATCAGTGGGAGTACGTGTATATATTTGTTCAAGAAATCATGATAATGATCCCTTTATTTAAGATTTCTACAGATATTGTGAATCTTCTCATTATCAGAATGTTAGATAATGAAAGACCACAAATTACTGATCCAATACTCCATCATATAACTACTGCCAATAAAGAAATTTTTGATAACAACATGAACCAAAGATTAAGAGGGTCTCAACAGAGATTGAAAGAAAGTTATTCATGTTGTTTCAGTGATTTTCTTTCAAGATTTTCTTACATTTTGATATGGAACGGCAAAGACTCGGTTTTCGGTTCACAAATATTATGTGTAATAATTTTGATTAATGGATTGATGCTATGTGAGAAAAAATCATTGGTTGAAATTCAAGCCTCGGATATTGTTTAATTGCTCGAAAGACACAAATCAGTTGTATGAAAGTGGGTCTTTTCCGACCTAATACATCGTGTAATAGCAATTTTAAACGGTATAAAGCAAGACTTATTGCCAAAGATTTTAATCTGAAACGATGCATTGATTATAAATAAGTTTTTCTCTCGTGTCAAAGAAAGACTTATTGAATTATCATAGTATTATTAGTAGCTCAAGTATGACCTAAGAGTTGCATTAATTAAATGTGAAATAGCCTTTATTAATGACAAATTTTAGTCTACAAATTTTAGAAATCAAAGTATGAAATTTAAGCAGCCTCTCATAATGGTATATGAAATTCAACAAAACTATAAATATTTCAAGTTTTGGATGAAATTATTACGTGATTTATGCATATACCTCAAGATCAGTGGGAGAAATTCATACTCTTGGTCTTGTATGTTAAGACATACTACCTACGAGTAGTGATCTTGACTTTATGCATATCTCTATATTTTTTGAAATAAAGGATATCAATGAAGCTTACCATGTGATAGTAATATCATATGGATTACTAAAGCTCTCATATAAGGCATATATCGAATATTCAAGGAATTTTGAGATAATATAACATATTTAACATATTTTATTTCATGTTGGATAGGAGATATAAATTTAATCTTCATTACGTCTTAATTCTGATATGAAACTTATAACAAGTTGTTAATATGTTAACTAATTGCCTAAAGAATCGAAGAACAAATTGCTATCAAGAATTTTGAGATACTATTTTAACTTATGTCTTATAATTAGTTAGCAAACCCAACAAGAGTTGATTGGGTTTTCAGACTTCAATTTTTGTGGATGTATGGATTCTATAAAGGAAGAATCCATTAATACTAGTCCCACAATTGAGTTTGAATATTTATGAATGCGATACTTAGAGACTTAAGGTTTGTCTCTACATTCTTCGAAATTTCTTGTCTTAGCTTCTTGCAAAGCATTAAAGCACGATATGATACAAAAGGAACAAAACACATGAACCTTGAGTATATATGCGTGAATTAGGAAATTCAGAAACAATAGTTGTTCATTTACCGCTTAAGCACAATTGCATTAGGAGATGCACTTAATGAAAAATTATCTTTTAAGACCGCTTAAGAAAAGATTAAAATTAGGTCTGTGGGAGTAATTGATTGTTGAATTCAGCTATTTTATGTGCTTATTTTTGAAAAACTAATTAAGCTCTTAATAATGTACTTCTGAATTTATTTCTGTTTCCATATTTAGTATACACTTATGTGAATGGATGAATGTTGTTAAATTGTCTTTCTTTTGAAGACATAACTGGACCATTATGATATCCCCATTTAAGGCCTGATTAAGTAAGTTGCTTTTGTTGTGGTACATGGAAGGGAACATGTTGATAACAGGACAATGTGCCACCGCCATGACTCGCATACGTGATTTGCTTGGTTAAGGTATTACGTTTAACCATTAAATTTGTTTAGCAATTATGCGCGCTTATGTTTTTCTATAATTAATTAGTTAAATAAGTTATCACATGGACCGGTGGGAGAATGTAAGAATATTTCTATACATATAGAAATATCATGTGGGCCCATGTCATAATTTTGGTTAATTAAGAATATTGCTAAATATTTCGGTTACCATTCTAGGGGATTAATTCCTATTAACTCTTCCTTGATGGACGGTCGAGATCTAAGGCTAATACTAAAATCCTAGGAACTTGGTCATCTCTCTACCTATGAAAGGGAAACAGTAACCATCACTATTGTATCCAAAAAGAATTAACAACTCATTATGGTTAAGGTCAAGAGAGAGAAACCATGACCTCCACAAGGTATTATCGCTACCCCAAAGATGATCGATGTACGATGGATTAACGCTACCAGGTATTCCGTATAAACTATTCTTGTATATAATTATCGTATGATTATCATGAAGTTCAACGATCCTAATTAAGTATCTATAAAAATTAAAACTTATATGTAGAAATTAAGTCGTTATATATGGTTATTGGAGATCTTGTTATACAAGTGGTCGTATGTTTTTATCCACTATAATTAGTCGTTAACATTTAAAATTGTGTCTTTCGTATAATTGAGTATTAAGACAATGAAGGAAAGAAATCTGTGGATGCTAAATTATATCATATAGCTATACATGAAAATGAGGGAAACACAAGTTAAACAAACAAGTTTCGACAATAATCAATGGTACATGCAAATAATCAAACTTATACGTTGCAGTCCCTCCAGTTTCTTCAGTATATTAAGAAGATGCCCAGGAAGGAGTTGAAATCTGCGAGCAAGGAAGCGGATTTCTGCTGCTACTTGGACCTGCCATGAACCAAGATTGTTCATTTTCCATAATTCTTTGGAATTTAGTTGGATAAGGGCCCAAATTTCTTAGCTAATTCTCTCAATTAGATCAGAAAAAGTTTACCTGGCTTGTTGTTATTCTAAGAAATCTGATTATGGTTTCACAATTCCATTATTTAGAAACTTCTAAATTTGAGAATATGTGGAAACCTTTTTCTTGCTGTAAAAAATTAAATTTTTGAACGAGTTTAGGAAACCTCTTGTATTTCCTTTCCCATGTAAGACAATAAAAATAAAGATCGGAGTTTAGGAAACCTCTTTACTTATAAATAAACTTTGCATCCCTTGAGAAACAGGCAGACAAACTTTTGAGGCATTCTTGCAGGAGTTACAGAATTTGATAGCAGGCAAACTTTTGAGGTATTCTTCCAGGAGTTGCAGAATTTGATAGGATTTCTCTGTTCTTGACGAATAGACACCATCAAGATTGTTCTTGACAAATAAACTTTTGAGGTATTCATCTGTGGTTCGATCAATCTGATAATCCTTAGACAATGCAAGCTGGGTCGAGATATTATCAGATGGCCCGTAATAAAGCAGAAAAATCAATTAGTGGTTGCAACAAGAGAAAATCTGAATCTACTAGTGCGCATAACTTCCGTAACTTCAGAATTGGAGGTCCATCAACATCTATATCTATGGAATGGCGGCCTTAAGTTCCTGCATCATGGGAAAAGAGGTATTGCAAAGAAGAAGGATTAATCCCTTGGGAACAGAAATTGAAAGCTCATCGGTCAATAAAATCCATGGATTGGGATGGTAAGATTAAGAGATCCTTGGATTGGGACGCTTCGTCCGCTGACGAAGCCTTTGTAAAGGCAAAAGCTCGGTTCTGGTGCAAATTGAATGGCCTTCCCTTTGAATCCCTAACAACGGATGAGTACGCTGACATGAATATCGATAAATATATCGACTGGAACCCGGAAATAGACCCTGAGATATCATTGGCTTTGGAAAATCGATATATCAGTGATGACGACAATGATGACATTAATGAAGGCGAGATTGATGGGTCATTAGAATCAGCAGATGATAAACCGAAATGGTTAACCAAGGATTATTTGTTCCACAAGAATTTACCAGTCGTAGTTGTATCTCAAGGATGGGGCCCTGGGTTTGTTGACTAGCTAGGAAGCTGAATAGGCTCGAGAATGAATATATGAATATATGAATTTATAAATTTTTATTGTTAAAAACTATTTTTTATGTACTATTCAATTCAATTTTCATTGAAAGAATTTGTTTCTCGTCGTAGAACCCATAAGATTTTTCTGTTACATCTTTTGATATAATCTTTCCATCAACCATAGAAGAAATAAAATTCGACATTTAGATGAACTATTTTCATAGAAGAAGACATTTTGCAAATTAAAACAGAAGGAGGAACACCAAAAAAGATAATATCGTAAGGTAAGTTAAAATATCTATTTTAGCATCAGACAACTTTTCTTGACCATTGATCAAAACAAAACAAAACAAAAAAATAAACTTTTCTTGACCAAGTATACAACTGTCTATTTTAGCATCTGACTTTTTCGTTTGACTGCTTTTTATTGCAAGTTCAAATAAAGCTCAAAAGGTCAGTTACTAGGGCTTAAACGCCATTCAGATACTTGAAGAAACTATAAGAACTGCTCTTAGCATATCCTTGAACTACTTAACTTGTCTCTCCCTATCAGGAGACCAAAAGTAAAACGAAAAAGCAAAACAACATCCTGCAAAACCTTCGCGTTTTTTAACAACTAACTCAGAAGTTTGAGCTCAGCATCACATCCTTCTACATCTTTAATTTGGACATACTTGAGGTGAGACAACCTTCATGGCAATGACTTTCTAGTCAATCCTACTTCCAAGTCATCTCCAACGTCCCCTAAATTTGCCTATATCCAAACAATCACAACAAATAAGATTCGATCACCTCAGAGGTTCCCAAATGCTATCACAAAAACAAATTGATAAAATGAGGGTCTAACAACCTCACCCAATATTTCGTTTAGGCAATCTGTATGGACAAACTCTAATATAATTTTGAGAGCACCAACTAATAAAGCGAGCTCAATCAAGAAATATATCCAAGAGTTGTATCTCTGTTTCACAATTAATGTAATCAACAAATCAAACAGATAGAAATCCGCGAGCCTGATTATTATGTGAAACAACTTGAACGGTACCAAAGACCAATGTTCAAGTGTCAATCAATTTATATCAACAACCAAATGTTGGATTATCTAATTGATTGAACTACGCACAACCTGTGATATTTCAATTATATAAACAAATATAATGCGGAAAAGAAATAACACAAACACCAGAAATTTTGTTAACGAGGAAACCGCAAATGCAGAAAAATCCCGGTACCTAGTCCAGATAGAACACCACACTGTATTAAGCCGCTACATATAATAGCCTACTCCAAGTTAACTTCGGACTGGAATGTAGTTGAGCCCTAACCAATCTCACACTGGTCAAGGTACAGTTGCGTTCCTTACGCCTCTAGAACCACGCTGGATTCTGCGCACTTGATTCCCATAGCCGATCTCACCCACAACTAAGAGTTGCTACGACCCAAAGTCGAAGACTTGATAAACAAATCTGTATCATACAGAAAAGTCTATTGAATAGATAAATCTGTCTCCCACAGATATACCTACGAGTTTTGTTCTGTCTTTTGATAAATCAAGGTGAACATGAACTAATTGATAAACCGGACTTATATTCCCGAAGAACAACCTAGTAATATCAATCACCTCACAATAATCTTAATCGATTAACGAAACAAGATATTGTGGAATCACAAACGATGAGACGAAGGTGTTTGTGACTACTTTTCAATCTTGCCTATCGGAGAATAAATCTCGAGCAAATCTTAAAGAAGATCGTACTCGATCACAATAGAAAACAGCAAGATCAGAACACGCAACTACAGAGAAAATAATTGGGTCTGGCTTCACAATCCCAATGAAGTCTTTAAGTCGTTAACCAACTGGGTTTTAGAAAAACCTAAGGTTAAAGAAGAATCGACTCTAGTCGCAACTAGTATCACATAGGAGGTGTGGGGATTAGGTTTCCCAGTTGCTAGAGTTCTCCTCTATATAGTCTCGAAATCAGGGTTTGCAATCAATGCTACCTTGGTAACAAAGCATTCAATATTCACCGTTAGATGAAAGCCAGATTAGATTCAATCTAATATCTTTCAACCGTTAGATCGAACTTAGCTTGTTATACACAAATGAAATGTACCAACATTTAGATAAAGGTAACCGTACCTAAACGTGTACACTTAGTTGATTTAACAATAGTTAACCGGGGTTAGCCATATGAACACTTCCATATCAACCTTATTCATTTTTATCACAACTAGTTCAAATGACTCAAATGAAACTAGTTAGAGAGTTGTTCAATTGTTTATATTCTCATAGAAGTATACAAGACACAATTGAAGCTAAATCGATTTTGATTCACTCGAATATCATTTCATGAACATTATAGCCACGGTTTGCAAAATATTGCATTCCTTAATATATAAATGTATTAGTTCATGAACAAACCGATTTTAGAACATAACCTACTCAAGTACGCAAACGTGTACGCATACTTAAGTAGCCGGGCTGAGTTTGGTTTTGCCAGTACGCGAACGGGTGCGCATACTTCCAACCTCAGTTGAATTCTGGAACTTGGACTTACGCCAGTACGCGTACGGGTACGCATACTTAGTTCCCGGACTTCCATTAACCAACCAGTACGTGTACGAGTACGCATACTATGGTTCCCAGACTTGGACCTTACACAAATGCGAATACACACACTATGTTTATATCCAATCATGGTTACATGTTCTAAACTTTCATTTCAATCATTGAAACATTCTTAGAAGACGATAATAGATGTCTTACACAACTATTAGCTCCAAATCAATTTTCAAGTGATCGAATGATCAATACGAAACATTCCGAGTCTACACCAAATAATTGTATCACACAAATCATGTAAGATGTTACAAGGCGATTTTCACATGATCATCTTTTGACTTTCGTCAAGAATAAAAGATAAACTTGGTTAAAGCGAAAGCTTACCAACACATATTTCGAGAAATAGATATGCGAGATAAACTTGGCTCGAAATATCAAATGTGTATAATTGAAGTCTATATAGAAATACGACTTTTGTCTCAAATAGGAGATAGAGTATATAGACTTTTGAGTGATAGATGAGTTTAAGTATCCACATACCTTTTGTTGATGAAGTTCCACAAGTTCCCTTGAGTAGTTCTTCGTCTTCGTTCGATGAACGCCGTGAAGTCTAAAGCTCAACTACACATTTTATCCTAATCCGAGACTTAGCTATAAGTAGACTAGAAATCAAGACTTATAGTTTTGGCAATTAAACTTGACAAACAAGCTTGAGATAGCAACTCTTGCGAGTTCGATCGAGCAGTGCTCTAACACAAATAAACGAAGATCTTTGTTGAATGTTACCTTCTTCGATTCAAAGGAAATATAAGTTATATTAGGAGACATCTTGAGCAAGTATGCAATATCCCGGAGGTCACCTCATGTAGACCACATTTCCAACGTCAAATGTCGTAGATTGCGTTAGCGAGGTGGGTAACACTCTCGTAAGTCAGGAGCTTGTGAGAGAACCTTGACAAACAAAGTAATAATGTAGCAGTTAAAATCTCGCTCTCTATACTAAACCAAGACTACTGAAAAATTTAAGGTAATTCATGGAAGAGAGGAAGCACCCATACCTCTAGAAGCCCATGTGATAAGCTTAGGTTTTTAACCTTATGCACCTCCCATAGTAATCCCATCATACGTCTGGCATAAGTTTTTTTTCCCCTTAGAAGGCAGGGTCGAATATATTTATGCATTTTCATCTTCTTCGTTTTCTTGGAGTACCATGTCAAACGACACCTCGGACAATGGGGAACTGTTTATTAGATAATAATATTGTGACAAGAAAATTCCGCAATTGAAGACTTTGAGTTTGGGAGAAGATAACTTGATAAGCTTAGTCTTAGTATCAATATGATTACGGAAATGAGTGTAATAAAACTTCTTGAGGCTAGGGGAATCAACAATCAATTTCCACCTCTTATCAGTTTGTATATTACAATCCTCTAAGCATAACGTTTCGATAATTGGATAGCTTGAGAAGAACCTTTTAGATGATTCTAAATTGGAATTGGAATATCCAACAAGCGGCAACAGTTTGAGCCGAGGTAAACTCATTGATTTCGGTAGAACAACATCTGCATATATGACATCATAACCATGCACTTTTATTGTCAACTTCCTCAAGGATTGGCAGTTAAGCAGTTCATGAGGAAATTCATATGCGCAATGTTGATTGTGCCCAATTCTTACGGTTACTTCTTGAACATTACGTTTAACAGCAACTGGGATCCATGTATTAACATGTATTGTCGCATCCTCATATGCGGTGTACTCCCAGCACAGACTAAACCTCTGGATATCACAGTTATCGCGAAGCATGACCATGTAAACAAAATCTTTGAACCTCTGATTTTTTTTTGCGATTTTTTAAGAACGAGCTCCTGTTGCAATCAAGAAAGGGGAGAGACTTCCAAATACCAATCCAGATTTTCGACAAAACACTAGTTTGGACTGCATATTTGGTATCTAAGCGAGATGTTATGGATTATCTCATCCGGTAAACTGCTTATTCTATCTTCGTTTTTAGAAGATGGAGCCTTCCGAGTTTCTTCCATTGTTTCTCCTTTGATAAATAACTGTGAAAAACGATTTGATAACCGTATCACAGTAGAAAAAATATTACATTATATATATACTCCTAGTCGTTTGTGTACTAAAAAGGAGTTTAAAAACCTAATCCGTTTACGATGCATATAAGTTTTGTCGTTACAATAATAAACATTAAACCTATCTAACTGATTAAACAAGGGTATTTCATAGGATCATAAGCACCTATAATGCGCAATATCCAAGCAGTTGATAGAGCATATGAAGATGCAACCAATCGAAGTTACAACAAAAGAAATTAAGAAAACCTAATTTAAAAAATTGGAGTAAAGATATTCACCTCAAACACTTCTCAATATCGAAGAAGATTAATTTATTCTAGCTATTGATTCAACTCTCTATAGAGAGTAGATGGAAGTACCTACAAAGACATTCATGTGCTCAAGTAAGAGAGAGCTAGCTCTACATAGAAATAAATATTGTGTAACTTTGAAGTTGGAATTGAGCCTTTATCTATATAGTAAAAATTAGTCCAATCTAATTAGTTGGGATTTATAGTTATCTTAATAACTTACAATTTATCACCTAGATTTGTATTATTTGATCTCTTTTGGTTGAGATTTGTAATTATCTTGAATAACCATCAAGATTTGATGATATCTTATCATATTTCGGTTGAGATTTGTAGTTATCTTAAATAACCATCAAGACTTGACTTATTGCATTGCGGTTGAAATTTGTAATTATCTTGAATAACCAGTAACACCATCTTTGTTTTGTGTTTTTCTGAATATGAGCCGTTTGAATCTGACCCATCTAGATTTGACTAAAATCATCTGACCATCTGACTCACTATGTTTGTTTATTGAGTTAGATCTGACTCAACTAACTCAAAAATATGTGAGTCACTGGCTTGGTCTCATGAATCAATAGTATTTTGTTACCTGAAAAACGGATCCGAGTCAAGGATTAGGTTTGAGTTTGGTCTCGAGTCAGATCTGACCAAAAAAAAAAAAAACGACGACATTCAGGGAAGGATGTAGACCCATCGGACAGGGATAATCATTTCGGTCCTGGAAGAGGTGGCGACACCAGTCTGAGCTGTATGAGTCACTGAAACGACGGCATGAGCTGATCTATCAATAGAGGTAGCAGCATCCCTTTTAGTATATGAAGAATGAAAAAAATGTTTGACATTTGACTCACGTCAATTCATAAATTGACTTTGATTCGGCTCGTAAGTTAGATACAAAGAAACATGGTGTAAGATTTAATTATTTCACAGTTTAATCCTCACACTAACTAAGTACCTTCGTACAACAATTCTGATTTTTTCCTAAAGGGTGAAAATCCTAAAAATTACACAAAATCGATCAAATTTTACCCATGAGACAACTGACATCCAAACAAAAATAATGAATCGAACAATATAAAATTCTCTCTAAACTATTGACGCAGATATGCCTGCAGGCTCATGCAGTGCAAGATAAGTTATTTCAGCAAGGTAGTATAAGGTGTATCTGAAGGTGTCAGTCTTTATGTTTTTGTATTGGTGTAAATGTGTGGTTCACACACTTCTCATTCGGTTAGTTACGTCGGCAATACTAATCTGTCACTTATTAGTATTTAAATCCGTAATAACTTCTTTACTGTTAATGAAAATATAAGTTTCTCTTTCACCATTTTTATGTCTCTGGTACGTACATCCATGAGTGTTATCATAGTATCAGACTGGTAAAGCAGATATTCAGCCAATAGATTCTTTGTTTCAGTGGTAATGTTTCATCACTAGTATGTTTGTTATCTTCTTTAACTGTGTTTTGTTGATTCATGTAGAAGTATTGGAGAATTGTGAAGATCTTCTTGATCGATTCTGGTTTTCTAGCTTTTGGTTTCTTTGTTCAAAATTGTTGTAGGTCTTGTTCTCCTCGATCTTTTGAGCATATATTTATGAGTTTTCTACTATTCTGATATTTCAATTTCATATCTTGAATTACCTTCTGCTTAATCGTGGAACATACTTGAAACTCAAAACTTCCGCTCAACACAATCGCATATATCATCACTTTGAAGTTAAAGGATGATAACTATTTGACATGGAAAATATTGATGCTATCTTTTGTTTCGCAAATTTCAAGTAATAAAATTTATTGATGGTTCATTTCCATGTCTTGTTATGTATCTTAATAGAGAAGATCAAGCCAATGATATTATCGATCAATTGTATATATCTTGGAAAAATAAAGATTTTATGCTTAGTACATGGATACAATCAACTATTTCAAATTCAGTAATCTGTTATGTAGCCGGTGCTTCTACTTCTCATGGTTTGTGGTCATCTATCGAATCAAATTTTGCTCGAACTTAATCTTTACATACGATAAAACTATGCACCAAACTCCTGAATATCAAGATGACAGGATCTGTTGCTAATTTTTTTGTTGGGATCAACAAACTACAAGATCATCTTGCAGTTGTTGGATCTATAATTTCTGATAATGAAATGGTTGTAAGTATAATTTCAGGACTTTCATATGACTGTTCTTCTTTTGCTACTTCTATTAGAATTTGTACACCTCTTGTGACTAGTCAAGAATTGCATAATCTGCTTCTTAGTGAGGAAATAATGGGTAAAGGTGGTAGATTTCCAGATCCTTTTATGTTTCCTAGAAATATTTCTGAAAGAGGTTACTTAGCCGTGGACAAGCCAGTTTGTCAAATCTGCAATGTTCCAGGCGATACAACTGTCACTTGCACTCATAGGTTGACCTTTTCATACCAAGGAAGAACTCACCACAAAATCTCAGTATTATGCTTGTTGCAGCTGATATGTTTGATGATCAAGAAACCTATTATGTTGATAGTGGTGCACATAATCATGTTACTTCTGATTCTGCTACTTTGACTACTTTCACTCCTTATGAAGGTTCAGAAGAGATACCTACTTCTAGTGGCCAAGGTATGTGCATTACCCATTTAGAAATTCTTTTAGGTATGTCAATGGTCATTCCTTTCTTTTCATTGACATTCTAATTGTTCCAGAATCTTCACACAATATTTTGAGTGTTCATAAATTCACTACTGATAACAATTTTGAGTTAAATTTTTCCCCCACTGGTTTTTTCTGCGAAGGGCCTAAACTATGAGAAGATTTTTCTCCAAGATCCTCATAGGAATGGTCTCAATGCCATCCATTTCAGATTTCATCCTCAAGCCTTCACATCAACAATAACTGTCAAAGATCTTCTTCACAGAAGATTTGGTCGTCCTTCATTTTGGACTTTACAAAAATTATATCATGAACTTAGGATTTCAAATGTATCAAATAAACCTTTCTTCTGTAATGATTGTAAAATCTGTACAAGTACCTTTTCAATTATCTTGTATTGTATTACCTTTTCAATTATCTTATATTGTTATTGCACAACCTTTGAAGTTGATGCATATGGATCTTTGGAGTCCTTGTCACGTTTCTTATGTTTCTGGTGCACTGTACTATACAAATGTAGTTGATGAATACTCCAAATATTGTTGGATATTTCCTTTAAATAATAAATCTCATTTCAAAACCGATTTTCGTACTTTTGTCACCCAAATTGAAAATCAACTCTCTTTATCTGTCAAGGCCATAAGAACAAATGAAGGTGGTGGATTTTTTAATTCCCTTCTTAAAGAATTTTGTTCCCTAAATGGTATTATTCGTGAGTTGTCTTGTCCTCATACACCTGAACAAAATGGTATTGGTAAGGTCAAGCACAAACACATTTTAGTTGTTGATAGAACTCTTCTTTTTATAATCTCATCTACTTTCACGGTTTTGAATTGATGTCTTTCTTACTGAAAACTTGCTCATTAATAGGCTACCCACAAGATCGCTTGGTTTTGTTTCTCCATTAGAGTACCTTTTTCACAAAAAGCCAGACTACAATTCTTTGAAAGTTTTGGATCTTATCAAAAAAAAAAATGTTTGTGGATGCTCATGTTTTATATGGTTAAAGCTATATATCACTAACAAGGTTGCTCGTAAAAGCATTCACAGAATCACAGTGTCTTTACTGGCTATCGCTCTTCTCACATGGGCTATAGATGTCTAGATCCCATAACTGGAAAGTCTATATATCTAGACATGTTACTTTTAATGACAAAGAATTTCCATATCCATCTTTGTTAGCTTCTCATTTACATTAATTGATACTTCCTCAATCTTACTGATTAATGTACTCGTTGTATTTGCTTCTTCAGATGGTTGGTCAAGTAATAAAATGTTGTATTTTCCGGTACATCATTATGGATTGGATTAGTCTTTCTGGTAGCTATACTTAATAATCTCATGTAAATACCATGGAATAAGGTTTGATCCTATTCATGGGGATTCCGTAAATATCCCATTCCAAAAAAAGAAAGTTCGAAACAATTGGTCTTTTTTGGAGATTGGATGCAGTTACTAATTCATGATCTGGCATGTACAGAATGAAAACTTCATTCTCGATTCTACGAGAATTTATATGAAAGTGTTTCATTTGCTTCTCTTCAACGGAAATTTTATTTTCCCAGAATGTATCCTAATTTTTGGCCTAATTCTTCTTCTGATGATTGATTCAGTCCAGATCTCATGTCAGTCGTGAAATACCTCATCTTTTACAACGCTTTCTAAAAAAAAAGGGTTTCGTTGGACAAAGAACGGGAAGTCACGAATATTGATTGATTCTTCCTTTTTTTATTTGGTCGAATACTATCTACTTCTATTATTGTACTACTAACTCATTCCTTGAACTGAAAGGATTAGAAGAAAAACCCATTCTATACAACCAAGAAAAGAGGTTTCTAGATTTTGATTCTACAATTCATGATACGACAAGGAGTAATAAACATGATTATTGACTTCTAAACATTATTGTCTGTTTTATAATAGAATCACTACTTTTCCTGCAAGTCAGTCCTCTATTACTGCACCACTTCCTACAAGGGGTAATAATCCATATAAATCCATTCATTTGACGCGCAATAATCACAACATGACTACAAGGGTAAAAATATAATTTTTATGCCCAAATCTTATTTTGGACCCAAAACATTAATTACATGTTGCTCTTCTTTGTGCTCCTTCATCTTCAATTCCATCTTGCTTTAGCAATGCCAATAAAATTCCACAATGGACAAGTGCTCTAGTAAATGAGTATGTTCAAATGACGGTTGAGACTTGGTCTATTGTTGGTCCTGCTGATGCACACATTGTTGTGGGCTGCAAATAGGTGTTCAGGTCAAGTATAAAGATGATGAATCTATTTATAGGTACAAGGCTAGATTGGTGGCCAAGAGATTTCATCAACAACCAGGACTTGACTATATGATGAAAAATTTTAGTCATGTTGCAAAGCTTACAATAATTAGGGTTATTATTTCTTTGGAAGATCAGTTCAACTGGAAAATACTTCAGCTTGATGTTAGCAATGCATTCCTTCATGGTGATTCGAAAGGATGTATTTACATGACTCAACTACCAGGCTTTGAGGATCATACAAAACCTAATCATGTGTGTTTACTTCATAAATCCATATATGAGTTAAAGCAAGCTCATAGAGCCTGGTATGATAAGCTTAGTCATGCATTGCTCACACTGAAATTTATTTCTTATATAGATGATATTTTACTCTTCGTTCACAAAAATGGTACTGACATGGCCATGTCATTGGTTTATGTAGACGATATTCTATTGACAGGCTCATCTCCTACTTTTATGTAGCATTTCATTTTCCAACTTCAAGCTCAACTTCCAATCAAGAATTTGTGTGACTAACAATATTTCTTAGGCTTGGAGGTAATAAGAGGTCATAATACTCTTTTTCTTGTAAATACTAAATATGATATTGATCTAATAAAGCAATTTTATATGGAGGGAGCTAAACCATGTCAAACTCCTATTGTTACTTCTACAAAACTTGGCAAAAATGATGGTCATCTCCTTGAAAATCCAACTGAGTTCTGATTTCTTTTTATTATTTTACATGTTTGTCAGCATACGCAGCATCTTAGAGTTCCATACTTGGTGTTTACCAAAAGAATTCTAAGATACATTAAGGAATTTCGACACATGGTATTCATTTCACTAGAGAGGCTTATTTATTAAGACTCTCAGATGATGATTGGGCTGGCAACATTGATGATATAAAATCCATCGTGGGTTACTACATCTTCCTTGGATCAAATCACATCTCATGATCTTCAGAAAAGCAGATAATAATAGCAAGGTCTAGTGCAGAGGCAGAGTGTAGGACTCTTGCTCATAGTGTAACTGAAATGGTTTGGATTTGCTATCTTCTACAAGACTTACTCTGTACTTTGTCTGCAATTCCAAAATTAGGTTGTGACAACTTCAACTTCATTTTCTTGGCATCTAATCATGCACAACATTCTAGGATGAAACATGTTCACATTTATTATCACTTTATCAAGGAACTAGTTCATCAATCCAAGGCATTAGATATTTTCTACATTTTTACAATGGATAAATTAGCTGACATCTTTACCAAAGGGATTCATGGTTCTAGATTTACTTATATTAGGTCCAAGCTCAAGGTTTTATCACCTCCAAAAAATGCCTAGACGCAAGTGAAATGGTTGCGTGTGCTTGAAGGGGGTATTGAAACAGATATGCCTGCAAGCGATCATGCAATGCAGGATAAGCTATTTCAGCAGTGTTGATAATTAATGTATATCTGAGGTGTCAGTCTTTATATTTTTGTATTAATGTAAAGGTGTGGTTCACACGCTTTTCTTTCTGTTAGTGTAAGAGCATTGCTCGGTCGAACTCACAAGTGTTGCTATATCAAGCTTGTTGTCAAATTTGGTTGTCAAAACCATATCTTGATTTCTAGTCTACAATTAGTTAAGTCTCGGACTAGGATAGAAATGTAGTTGAGAAAAAGAGGATCACGACAGTCATCATTGCGTTCTACCGTTTGAAGGCGAAGATCAACCGAAGTTTTTGGAGAACTTCATCAACAAAAGGGTAAGTGAAGACTGAACCACCTACATCTCAAGTTATATTCACTTTCTATCATTTGATACAATATCGCATAACTAATTAGACTAGCTTGCATAGACAAGAATTTCGAGTCGAGAACTAATTATTTAGTTTACGAATTTCTCGAAATATAATGACTAAGCTTAATGAACATTTGTTCATACTTGATCAATTTCGGTGGAGAACAATTTATTATTCGGAACCAAATCATGATTCAAGTTTATCATTCGAAAATAGCCTGGAATAGTGATATTTGTCATTGATGTTATTCAGGAATGTTTTGAATTGATTTAGAGAAATATATAACTACTATATTCGGAATACAAGACAGTGTTATCAGTCTTACAAACTGGAAAAAATGATATATGTCTGAAGCCGTATTACATGTACTTGTACACGTAGCGGAGTAGCTATATATCGACTTTCATATTTGTGTGATACGCATACTCGTATGCACATCATGGGAAAATCTGTTTTTGTTTCGTGATCCGGATAGGTATGCATATTCTTATGCAAACCATTTTGGAACTGTGGTAAGGAAACATGTTAAAGTATTCAAACCGATATGCGAACCAATATAGTTTTATGTTCTAGAACCAGTTTAGTACCCAAACCAGTACGCAAACTGAAAAAGTTCTGTGAACTCCGGAACCAGTAAAAGTCTTAAGTTTGCAGACCGGTACGTGAACTAAAAAAATTATGTCAACTCCAAAACTTAGTGTTGCACCTAAGTTTGCAAACCGGTAAATGAATTGAAAAAGTTATGTCAACTCCGGAACTCGGTTTTGCTTATAAGTTTGCAAACCGGTCCGCGTACCATGACTCAGCCGATTCACGAACGACTCAAGTATTTGTACTTTGTGCATTTACCAACTATGACGATTATGATTCAATTGCGATTATATTATTTCTCTGAGATAATTTGCATTTGATCAATTCTCTATAAATACAGTAGACTTATTTGATCACATAATTGTGACTCAAGATCAATGTCTTTGTGTTCATGAAAATGAGTGTTCAGCTTTTTAAGTTCAAATCGGCTAGTTTCGGCTAACCATGTTGGACATAGTCTTTATACACAGTTCGGTTATAGTTTACCTAACCAGAGTGTATATCTTGTTTATGTGAATAAGATTCAAAGTTTTCATCTAACGGTGAATATTGTTTGCTTGGTTCCAAAGCTATCTTAGCTTAAACCTAAAACAACCTATGCTTTGAATGTCTATATAAGGGGAACTCTTGGAAACTGGGATCTTTGAATCCTGACACTACTTTTTGGTGTGTCCTAGTTGTATCTAGAGTCGTCCTCTCCAGAAACACTTTTAGGGTTTAGCGACTATCAAAGACATCATTGGGATTCGTGAAGCCAGGTCCAGTTATATTTTATCTTGATAACTTGAGTATCCTGATCTTGTTTGATTGTTGATTTATCACTTGAACAAGATAGATAGAAATCACAAAGTTCTCTTTGTCTCAAACTTTGTACGCAAGTTTTATACTTGTGAGGTGAATAATAATCTATGATGCACTTCGGGTTGCATAAGTCCGGATTTTGAGGATAGCCAGACTTTGTCTAGTTGCTATCGATTTCCATCACCTTGATCCTACGTTTGATCTGATCATCCGTTTTTATCGTAAATCAGGAAATCAATTGTAAGCTTAATCAGTTGGAAGACAAATTTGGTTTAAAGTCTTCAATTGAGTTGAAGCAACTCTTAGTTGGTGTGACGTCATCTAAGGGAATCAATCGCACAAAGTCCTGCTGGAATTCAAGAGGTGTAAGGAGCGCGACTGTACCTTAATAGGTGGATTCCTTTTAGGGCTCAACTACATTCCAGACCGAAGTTAATTGGTAGTAGGCTAGTGTCTGTAGCGGCTTAATACAGTTTGATGTTCAATCTGAACTAGGTCACGGGGTTTTTCTGCATTTGCGGTTTCCTCGTTAACAAAATTTCTGGTGTCTGTGTTATTTCTTTTTCCGCATTATATTGTTTATCTTTATAATTGAAATATCACAGGTTGTACGTTGATCAATCCCAGTAGATAGGTCCGACCTAGTTTGTTGGATAAAATTTGATTGATCCTTGGATATTGGTCTTTAGTACCGTCCAAGAACTCTCTTTGTAATTAGGTTCGCGATTCTGTAAACGTTCTAATAACAAGAGAGAAAGAGATATATAACTCTAGACACTTGCCTTGATTGAGTTTTTACTCTCGGAGTTGTGTTGAGTTTGTCCATACAGATTGCCTACGAAAAAGTTGGTGGTGTATTTTGGTACCCCAGTGTTTTCAGTTAGTTAATTCAGTAATACTAATATATCAATGATTAATATTTAAGTCTTGTAATAACATGTTTAGCTGGTAATGAAAATCTGAGTTTCTATTTCACAATTTATGTATCTCTGATATATCTATGAATCTTATTATGAATTGATTACATTTTCAGGAAGAAAAAAACACTACTAAAACTCAGGTTTTGGGTACTCCAGCAAAATGATTATATTTCCTCCAGATTTAACTAAAATTGCTTCACACAACATGATCGGTCTGGTGCCACAATGCAAGAGACAGAAATTAATTGTAGCGTCTAGAAGGGATCCATAACAGCTTCCAACCAGTTTTTTTTTGCCACTGCTACTATCAATGTCTTCCCTTATGCTTTTCCTATTAAATAACTATATCCTTATGCATCATCGTTCGGATGAACAGAGATCCCCCGATCCAATATTGCCTCCTTGATAATATTGGTCGTTCTTCTAGTGGCGGAAATTTTGTCCAAGCTAATAAATGATGTTTTAGAAAGAGGACATATTCATGGTTTTATGGTGGTTGACACTGGTACTATGATCTCTCACCTTCAATTTGCAGGCGATACACTTATATTCCTAGATGCAACTCCTGATGAAGTCACAAGACTTTTTATAATTCTTTTGATATTTGAAATTCGCACTGGAATGAAGTTAAATTTGGAGAAAAGTACTATGATGAGTGTTGGTGCTGATGAGATGATTGAAGTCTTGGCTAAGGAGTTAGTGTGTAAGACTGAGAAGCTGCCAATCAAGAGGATGGATATGAAGTTAGCATTTCTATTTGGGACTGCCTATTGGGGTTAGTTCTAGAAGCATTTCTATTTAGGACTATGTTCTAGAGAGGATGGATATGAAGTTAGCATCATGGAAGATTTTTTTTTTTTTTTTTTAACAAAGAAGGTAGACTGATTCTAATCAAGAGTTGTCTCTCAAGTCTTGCAATTTATTTTCTTTCTTTATTTCATCTGCATGTGATTTTGGAAAAGAAAATGATTGCACTAATGAGGAACTTCCTAAGGGATCTGTTCAAGGGAAAAAGAAGATGGCTTGGGTGGGTTGAACTAAGATTTGTCTTCCAAAAGTAGTGGTGGTTGAGGGGTGAAAAGTTTATTACAAACAAGGCTCGTTTTGTTAAAAGGCTTTGGAGATACACTAGACAGAAAAATGCTTTGTGGAGGAAGATTGTGCAACAAAAGGTTAAAGCTAAAGAGGAGATCATAAAGCCAACTGATGATTCAACAACCCAATGCAGAAGCTTATGGAGAAATGTTACTAGAATGGGACCTAAAATCCAAATTTTTTTAACTTCAAGATCAGAAATGGGAGAGGAGTTAGATTTTGGCATGATAAATGGCTGACTAGAGGTTGTCTAAAAGATCTCTTCCTTGTTATTTATAAAGCTTGTCAAAACAAGCATGCTTGAATTGCAGAGATGATTAGAGATGGTAGCTGGGCTGGATTATTCAAGCACCAGTTGAATGCAAATGAACAGATGGATCGGGATTTACTAAGAAGAGATTTAGGAGTTGTTCCAATTTTGACTCAAGGTGATGATGAGGTGGATATACTGAATAATTTCTCAACTAGTGCTTGTTATGATGCTTTAGCAGGAGAGAGTAATTGTGTTGTATTTGAAAAGTTCTTATGGAAGAAGTCTATCCCTCCTAAGGTTAGTTTTATGCTATGGACAATTTTTAATGATTCTCTTCCTACAAAAGATATGTAAAGTCATAGAGGGGTGCAGGTGGACAATGCTACTTGTGTTTTGCATAATACGGAAGATGAGTCTGTTGATCATCTTTTCATCCATTGCAAGACAACCTTCAAAATTTGGGATTACTTCATCAAAGCATTTCATATTTCTTGGCCTCTGTCAGCAACTGTTTTACATTTATTTGAAGCTTGGAGTTGGAATGTTCTTCATGGAAGATGCAATCAGGTTTGGAACTTGCTTTATTATGCTCTTATCTGGAATATTTGGAACGAGAGAAACAATAGGGTATTTAGAGGGAGACACAAATCAGTATATGAGATAATTATGACGGTTAAACACTCCATTATTCGGTGGAGTTGTGAGTTATACATACTTTTAAGTTTGTTGAGATAGCTCGGAGAGTATCTTGCATATCGAAGCTGCTACACTTCCCCTACTCCCTTCCCCCATTCCCTTCCCCTGCCTACAAAACAGTCCATTATACAGACTTTTAAGTTTGTAACGTAGTCTTCTGACAACCTTTGTGCACCGGCTTCTTTTCTTTTCGAAAATAAAATAAAATACTGGACGTTCTCTCCAACCTTTCCGCCGATGTTAGGCCCAAATAAGCAAATTGATAAGGATAGGTTTGTTCACAATGATACCTTCAAAAATACGCCGATAAGTTTTCTAGTGGGAATTGCAACTCTTGGTGAAGACTAGTGTTGGTTGATTCCTTAACACTCTTTCTCGTCGGACGATAAATAAAAATGAACATCTGCAGATATTGAGGCCAGCCCCACGAGCCACTTATACTTACTGTGGTCAGTAAATAGTTAAGAATTTCCCGCGAAATTCCAAGGCTAATTCCGTTATTTTAAGACCTTTTGAACTCATCTGGATCTAATCTAGATCCCATTGATGTCATCAAATCACTCTCACTGGTCAACGACGAAAGTAATTTGACCAAATGATTAACGTGACTTGTTAATAAATATCAACGGCTGTTAACTCAATAGATCAGATCCAGTATTAATAGATTCTGTAATCTTTTTTCATTTCTTCAAACCTTATTCAATTTCTTCCTTAACCTTCGGTTCTATTTTGTTTCTTTGTCCTAAAAATAATTTCTCTCTCTTAAAAAAGAAGCTCTGAAACAAGAAAACAAAAAAGAAACATTAATGGCTTCTTCTTCTACTACATCTGATTATAATCATTCTTCAGATGTGGAATTAGTAGAAGAAGCTGCTGTTAGGTCAGAATTGGTAGAAGCAGAAGAAGAAGATTTGTTGAAATTTCCAGAGATACCAGCAATAAGGATACCAGAGAGATCTGAAGGTAGTAGCAATAATAATAATAGTAGCAGCAATCAAAATGCATGGTCAAGTGCATTTCATGCTAGGTCACATTCAACAACACCAAGAAGTAGACAAAGTTCTCCTAGAAGTCCAGCTGGTTTTCGTGATAATTTTGGTTTATTAGCTTCATCTTCTTCAAATACCAGTCATGGATCTCCTCCATTACAAGCAACGAGATTTTCTAATTTGTATAATAATAGATCTAATTCATCCAATCTCAATTCATGGAATTTCTTAAAGATTTTTGGTGTTTTCTTAAGAAAAAATCCAAATCAACAGCAGAGGGGATTGGGATTGGTAATTAATAAGAGCAAAGGAAAAACAAGTGCAGCTGGGAGAGTATGGTATAGAAAGAAGAGAGTTAGAGGTTTAGTTGTGATTATTGGTTTAATTGGTTTCTTTTTCTTAATGAATTGGTGGATGCTTTCTCGTCTTCCTGATGATTCTGCTCTTAATTCTAATCATGGCTTCTTAAATGTTAACTCTTCTTCGGTCCGGGTATGATTTCCTCTTCAATTAATTAGACATTCATTAGAATTCGTGTCAAATATGTTCTCATAGTGTATGTATTTTTTTAGGGAGAATGGAGTAAATTTGGTAAAGGGAAAAGACCACACAGAGTGTTGTTCTCTAGAATGTTGGCTTTAGCAGCTCATGCCTTAGCTGAGGTACACCAGTTTATATCCAATTTTACAATTCACAGGACATTTAAGTTTTTGGTGGTTTCGAGCTTACAATGATGTTTTATAGGGAGAGAGCAAACCTGAGCCAAAAGATTTGTGGTTGGAACCTTTACTGCCCGTTTCGGCTTGGAAACGTTGTGCTGAAATGCGCAACTGGGAACCTAATGGTAACATACTACATTTTTAAGCTGATTTTGTTGTTGCTGGTGGTTTTTTAAACTGCTTTACTTGCGAAATTTTGAATTGTAGAGGGGCGCAATGGGTACATTATTGTAAGTGCAAATGGGGGCATGAACCAGCAAAGAGTAGCGGTAAAAGATAGAATTTGAATCTATTCCTATAGTTTTGAGGTTGAATTATTGTTTGGTGAAAAGTTGTAAATCTCTATATGCAGATACAAAATTTGACATCTAAAAATTGTCTGTTGTTCTTGGTAACAGGTATGCAATGCTGTTACTCTTGCACGATTACTTAATTCAACTCTTGTTGTTCCAAAATTTTTGTTCAGTAGTGTTTGGAGAGATGTAAGGTAACTTTCTTGTATATTATTGTTTTTCTAGCTAGGGGTTTGATGTAAAAAAAAACTGCTCATTGATATAGTTTAAATGGCAACTATTATATTTCTTGATAGATTGACATGATTCTGTGTTAGTATTTCACACTCTTAATTTCTGCAAGACCGTTTCCATATTTTGAAATATTTGTAGCCTGTTTAGTACATTTATGGTTATTTGTAGAATCTATTCTAGTTTTAAACATACTTTTCAAGGTAGAAAATATCCGGAAAATGACAAGGTGATATTGTTTGATATTTTAGTCAATTCAGCGATATCTATCAGGAAGAGCATTTTATCAACTACTTGAAACCTGATATTCGGGTAGTTAAGGAACTTCCGCTGGAACTGAGATCACTAGATTTGGAAGCTATTGGTAGCATTGTAAGTAGTTCCTTATTTTACAAGTTCAATCTCTGTTGCAATTAATGCAAATTAATAACCCATGTTGTTGTGCCTTATTGAGATTCCTCTTTGCCTATATGAATTTCTGCCAGGTGACTGATTCAGACGTTATGAAAGAGGCCAAGCCAAGCTTTTATCTGAAAAAGATTCTCCCTATCATACTTAAAAATAGAGTTGTCCATCTGATAGGGTTTGGGAATCGCCTCGCTTTTGACCCAATACCATTTGAGTTGCAGGTACAATGATTTTGACATAACCATTATGTTTAAAAGACTTTTTCAATTATAACAACTCTTTTGGGTACAGTTATATTTTCACAACATCTCTTCCTAATTGAGGCACTTCATCTAGAGACTCCGATGCAGATGTAACTTTCATGCACTGCGATTTATTCCCAAGATCCAAGAATCTGGTGCACTACTTCTTCAGAGAATGCGTCAACATAAGCCTCACAGGGGTCCACTGGACCAGTATTTGGTTGGTCCATTTGCGTCAAGTATGGATCAAAATATGCATCCTTCAAAGAAATCCAGATATTTAGCTCTACATCTGAGATTTGAAATTGACATGGCAGCTCACTCTATGTGTGAGTTTGGTGGTGGTGTAGAAGAGAGGGAAGAGTTGGAGGCATATCGTGCAGTTCATTTCCCTGCACTGACTCATTTAATGAAAACAACAAAGTATGCTCCTATGGCTTTCATTGGAAGCTTTAAATTAAATTCCACGCATTCATGAGGGTTGCTGCCATATCAAAATTCTAAGAATTCATTTCTGCAGATTACCTTCTGCTCCGGAGCTGAGATCGGAAGGCAAATGTCCTTTAGCGCCCGAAGAAGCTGTACTTATGCTAGCAGCTCTTGGTTTCAAACGTAAGACACGTGTATATCTTGCAGGTGCACATATTTATGGGGGGAAGTCAAGATTAGCTGCTCTGACCAATTTATACCCTAATATGGTCACCAAAGAAAACCTGCTTTCATCTTCTGAGATAGAACCATTTACGAACTACTCGTCACAGGTAACACAGCTCAATTCCCCTGTTTCCTTAAACGTTTCATCCTTTTGTGATCGATGAACATAAAATCAAAAAAAAGATGATTTCTAATACTACCTTGTTTTTGTGATCGATGAACATAAAATGAAAACAGATGATATTATCATTTTTTCAATTTGGCACTTTTTCATTTTAGCCTAAAAATAGGCCAAATTGAAAAAGTGATAGTATCTCTTTTCCAAAAACGGATGGAGTATCACTTTGTGTTCTGAACTACCTAAAATTCTGATGTTAATATTGGGCGAATTGATTTTGTTCTGCAGCTAGCTGCTTTGGATTTCATAGGATGTGCAGCTGCTGATGCATTTGCCATGACGGACTCCGGGAGTCAATTGTCATCCCTAGTAACCGGATATCGTATATATTACGGTGATGGTAGAATGCCTACTATAAGGCCAAACAAACGCCGTCTTGCTAGCATTTTCACAAAAAACTCAACAATAGAGTGGAGAGAGTTTGAAGAGAGAGTAAGAAAAGCAGTGAAAGAGAGTAAACAGGTGCAGGAGAGACCTGTTGCAAGAAGTATTTACAGACATCCAAGATGTCCAGAATGTATGTGCAATACTACATCAACAGATTTGGTTAGTAGAAGATTATTAATCAATTAGAGTTGTATAATTTTTTTATTTTTCTTATAGCTAATTTTTATTTTTAGGCTCAAATGAATGAGCTAATGGGAAATTTGTGTTAAAATATTGGAAGTTGTAACCCATCACCCCCACCAAAAAAAAGAAAAAGAAAAGAAACAACGGAATTAGAAAGGGTACTGCACATGAACCGAATGACCCTATATATAGTTCATTTTCTTACCCGGATGACAAGAGTTCTCTCTAAACAAAATTCAATAGTCTGCAGCTTTTTAGGTGATAATTTTCCACTACGTTTGAGCTGTTTGTACAAAATGGGAGCTTCTGCACCCCCCCTCCAAAAGAGACGATTCTTTGGAAGATAGGTCAAGGAGAAACGAGAGACGAATGCACAATCTTCGGCGATTTTTTTTTTCTTTTTTGAAGCATGCAATTGCGAAATGTAAAAGGCAGTTTGTGCTTTGCTGCAAATTTGAATTTCCAACAAAATTTTGGCACTACATTAAAAATGGAAAAAAAGTTAGATAATCGTTCTTCTCGTGAGTTCGGAGCAGGGACTGGTAACAAAATTTTGGCACTACATGCACCTTTTCCAAAGAACGCGAAATTGGGGATAAAAAAAGGAATTGGGGATATAAGAAAAGGACAAAAAGTGGATTCAGACATCAATTCGGGGTCACCCCTTATCTAAGTATTTTACGTAATACCTAATCTACCCCTCACTAATCCTGATTAGTGATTAATAATAATTAGTAAAATCATAAGATTTTTTATAAATGATTAGTGTGTGTTTTATTTGAATTTGGGTGAGCGAGGTGAGAGTTGAAGGAGGGAAAAATATTTTGAGAGAATTTTTTTTGGGAAAAATGGAGGATGATTGTGAAGAGAGAAATTGTCTTCTTTGAATCTTTAGCTCAACTACAACAAGGAGCATATCTTGAATCTTGACTAACGACAACAACTCTCAATTGCAACTCTTTGTTGAGCCAACACCCTTGAATGATGATTTTGTGAGTATGGAGAGTTTCTTGAAGAACCAACACAAGAAAGTAAACTTGCACAACATACTAGCATCCCCAACACACAGGTAAAAATTGCTAAGATGTCGAAAAATTGATTTTTTTCTTTAAACCCGCCATTTTTCAACTGAAAAACCTCGGTGCCGGCATGGTGGTTGTATGAATTCCATGCCAGTAGTCAAGTTCTTGGGCATGGTATGCGAACTACGACCATGGGTAGTAATGGTACCCGGCATGGTATTCATACTAAGACCATCTTGGTAGACCGATATCCCCCATTTTGAATATTGATCCGGCATAGAATTCTTCTAAACAACTATCTTAGGTACTCGGTTAACCTTTTACCTACCAAGGAATATACTACGGAATATTCAACGGCATGGTTCAATTGATAGGTTACCATCTTGCGTCTTGCATGAAAAACATACGAAACATTACCATCCCAAACCTAAAACC
>JAJJWW010015415.1:0-19958 GCA_023531295.1 Papaver armeniacum
CTCAACCTTTCTTGTGAATTTCATACACAAATCTTCATCCTAGCCCTAACAGTCAATTTCAGAAACCCATCTTCATAATCTCTGGATAATTTCATCAAGACCACCACCAATTCCAAAGACCCATTAGCTCAATCGATTCACAGACCAACTTCAACTGATTTCTGCACCTGATTACAGATTCAGAAACCCTAACTTCAATCATTATGTAAACCCAAATTCAACATCTGAACTTCCATCTTCTTGAAATCTCTGTCAACCTCATAATCACATCGAACCCTTCTTCTAATTCATTTCTCAGATTCACACAACCCCCCTAATTGCTCAACTGAATCTATCTTCCCCTTTGTATTCTACGATTGCTATAAATAGCAGTAACATCACCATTTTCTTTATCTGAATCTTCAAATCTCATTACAGTATCAACTCCCATCTCTTCTTCTTAGTGTAATAGAAGCAACAACTGAAACTTGCAATTCTCTCGTTTCCTCCATTGACAGCGCCTCCTTTTTCTCTCTCAAATTCATTTCAGATGGAACAGATGATAAAATAGAAAATACATCTTCTATGAATTCTAGGGTTGTGTAGGAATGGTTCTGGATTAAAACACCCCACTCTGTATAAGGCACCCCAATTAAGATAAGCGCCACCAAAGTTATAGTTGGCTTGTCAGTTTCGCGGAACCGACTGCCTATTCACTTCCTTGCTGCGCCAAGTATCACTCACTTGTGAATTGATCTTTGTGCTTTACGCTCCAAAATGACGTTTTCTCCTTCTTTTTCTCATAATAACTCCAAAGTACCTAAACTCTCAAAAGCAAACATAAGATACATAATTTACAAGAAAACTCGCAAAGAAAGCATAAACAATAGATAAATAATTAAGGTGTTTACAACACCTATCAGCTGCCCAATTGTAAGCTTTAGTTGCTGCTTTTTGCTTCATTTCAAATGTGAGGCCTTGGCCAAAATTTGAGCCCCTTTCTCATTTGCATCTACCTGTATGATTATATGGAATCAACCTCGTACAATATTGTTTTAGTGTTTAGCATGGTAGCTACATTTATTATCCATGTGAAAAGCATCGGTGCTTTCCAATTTATTATGAATTTATTCGTTTGGTTCTCTGCCTCATCTCTTATGTATTCCACATGCATATGATTTGTTTTATTTTTGTCTCTCGGTGCTTCTATATATTTTTAAAACTTATAATCTCTTTTGTAATGCTTCCTGCATTTGGTTTTATGTTCTGGAAAGCTAGATTACAACTGGCTTTCCATATATGTCATAAGACAGTTTCATATAATTCTGGCCAAACAAGAGAACCCTCTCCTTGATTTCTGATTGTTAGAAGATAGGTGAGGCAATTATGAAAATCTACCTTTTGACTATAAACTTCATTAGGGTCAAATTGAAGTTCCTTCCAAACCTGTTGTGCCAAAGGGTAATGAATGAAAATGAGGGATATAGACTCTTTATAGCTTTTATAAATTTACGGGTGCTATCTATGTAATTTAGGAACCTTCCGATCCTTTTCCCTATGGGTAAGATGGATTGAGCAGCTTTCCATAAAAAAACTTCAACTCATAGGTTTCAAAATTCCAAATAGCAATCCAATTTTTCTTATTATTGGACCTGGATTGACCGTTATATGTTAGTTCCTTGTATAAATAATTAACAGTGAACTTTTTTATCTTTGGTTAGTGGCCAAAAAAACTTTATTTTCCTTGACGGCGTATATAAGTATTCAATATTTTGTTAGTAATACTACCATCAAACATATTGTGGATTAGAGGCCTTTTCCACTGATTATTGTTAGATATTAAATAAAATTCCTTTTCCATACTAGCGGACAATTGTATGGTTTTGAGATTGACGTTTCCAATCCTTTGACCCAATTATCCTGCCAGATGTTTATTTTAGTTCCCTACCCTACTTCTCATTCGCCAATTCTTTGAATGTTCGCTATGCATGAGAGAATTCCTTTCCAAACCCATGAGTTAGTGGATTTAGGAATGGCTGACATATGTATTATTTCCTCCTCAACAAAATATTTAGCTTGCATCACTTGAGCTCCCATAGTATTATGTTGTTCCATCATTCTCCATCCTATTTCGGAGATGATGGCATTGTTGAATTTTTCAAGATTCATAAAACCTAGGCCTCCTTATTCTAGAGGTTTACAGACTATAGTCCAAGCTTTCAGTAAATTCCTTTTGATTTTCCATCTTCTTTTCCCCAGAAAAATCCCTTTTGGATTTTATTCATCTCCTAAGTAGTGGTTTTTGAAATTACTCATCTGATTGCTCGCCATAGTAGAAGTAACATTTTTAATTAACCCCATTTTCCCAGCAGAATTTATGGTTTTGTTGTTCAAACCAGACATTGTATATTTGATACTTCCTATCAAACGATAGTAAGTTTTTTTTTTTTTGATTTATTAGTGAAAAGAGGGGATCCTAAATATTATCATTTAGAGAGTTGGAGTGACTTTGATTACAACAGTAATGTCCATTCTCAACTGCGGAGAGGTGTTATTAATAAATAAAATCCAAGACTTTGCTAAATTTATTATCTGATGAGAGTAGTTACTGAAATGAGTTATTACATTTAGCAGATTGTCAGCCTCGGTTTTGTTAGCTTTGCAAAAGATTATGTAGTCATCTGCAAGTAACTGGTGGCTAATGAAATGGGTTTTTTTTTTGACAATTTTTATACCATGTAGATTTCCTTTTTATTCATATTGCATAAGGGTTCTTGAAAATACCTCAATGCAAAGAATAAGAGATAAGGGATAGAGGATCCCCTTGTCTGAACCTCCTAGTAGGTTTGAAAACTCACAGGGGACACAATTGAGAAGAATATCAAGGCTTATGGTAGAGATGAATTGGTTTATTCTTTTACACCATTCTTGGTTAAAATAGCCATAAAAAAAGGCCAATCTACTCTATTAATAGCCTTTGATAAGTATATTTTTACCCTCATCCATTCATGTTCATTCCTTCTAGTTCTCATATTATGAATAACTTCATGAGCAACCATAGTACCGCCATTTATTTGTCTTCCATGTATGAAGGAAGGGAAATGATTTTACTTAGTGATGGTTTCATTCCTTGAGCAATGATCTTGGAGATCAACTTGCAGGTAGTATTGCAAATGGAGATAGGTCTCAACTCCCTTGGAGAGGACGGAAACTGAACCTTTGGTGTAAGAGTTACAAAAATTGAGTTCATCTCCTTTAGCATATACCATGTCTTAAATAATTTTTGCACCAGTCTAAGATCCTCACATATTGTTTCCCAGTTTCCTAGAAAAAAAATTGGTGGGAAACCATTAGGACCAAGAGCTTTGTTTCCTTCCATAGCTAACATGATAAATTTTATTTCACAATGGTGGGGTTTCTCTAACGTGACTTTAATTTCTCTATCAAGTATGGTTTCAGATATCATAATTATCAAGTCCACGTTGATCTTTGGCTCGGTGGTAGTCTTTTTAAAAAGTTCAGTAAGACAGTTTGAGATGGTAACCCTTTCATTAATCCAATTCTCATTTTTGTCTTTTATTGTGTCATTTCTATATAATTCTAGCAACATTATGGGGAAAAAAAGTATTTCTATCACCCAGGTTGATGACATTGTTTTTACGATTTTTTTTCCTGAAATTTTTCTCTATACTCTGCCACTCACTTAAATAGATTTCAAGTGGTAGAACATCTGTCATTTCCATATGCCATATTTTATGTAATCTTCTTTATCCTTTCTATATTATACTGAATGTTCCCAAATGTGTTTCCATTTCATCTGTTAAGAGATCAGGAATTTCTTAATCAAAGGACATCCCACTATGTCAAAGGTTTTTGACATATCTAATTTTAGAGGCAAGAAACTTTTTTTTGTTTTTTGTTTCTGAGATCTTCATAGAATGAAGGAGTTCATGGCGATAATTATGTTGTTGATAATCTGCCTTCCCTGAAGGAAAGTCCATTTATTCAGGGAGATTAATCCGATAAGAGAGCTTTTAGCCTATTTGCAATAATTTTTGAAATGAGTTAATAAATTGTATTGCTTATGCTAACGGGTCAGAAATCATCCAGGATTTGTGGATCAGTGATTCTTGGGATAAGAGTAAAAAGAAATAAAATAACTGAATTCGGGATTAAGAGAGTTCAAGCTGAAAAAATCATAAAGTGATGAGATTATATCTGTTCCCATAATATCCCAATTAGCTTTGAAGAAGCCAGGTTAAAAATCATTTTGGCCATGTGCTTTCCAGGGATTCGTGTTAGAAAGGCATTCCGAATTTCTTCCTTGGAAAGAATTTCAATGAACGATGATGGATTTTTATTTCTGAAATGCAAGGCTCTATTGTGCTAGATAAGTCAAATTGTGTTCACAAATTTGGGATGTGCGTATCCGAAAGAAATGGTTGATATGAAGGGAATTGATGTGTTCTTTTTCAGATAGCCAAAGACCCGAGGGTTCCCGAAGGGAATGAATTGTGTTGATTCTTTTCCTATTTGAAGCTCATGTAGGGAAATATTTAGTATTATGATCACGTTATTTGAAGATTTTGTCCTGAAAAAGTTGGTAATAAAATTCACTTTTATATTCAACCATTTACCCAATTCTGCCTTGATATTTTTTAGTTTATCTCAATTAGAGGTAAAGTTTGCAAACATGTGAAAATTTTCTATTTTATTATTTAGATTTTTGTGTTTTCAAGGATGTTACATAAAATTTCAGTGTTCCATTCATTGAGGTAGAACAGAGGAGAGTAGTTGAATGTTCGATGAAAAGTTTCCTTATAAAGAGTTTCTAGATTGTAGATTCCAGGATACAACTACAACATTGGATAAAGTAGGATGGGATAGCCAATATTTAATGCAATTAAAGAATTTTTTGTAATTTTTTTGAGTAATTATATACCTACCGCAACTTTTCCCGTGGATCAAATCCAACGATCAGGAGGGTAGCATTTCTAACACTTGGGTTGGTGGCGGGCTGGGTTGGGAAATGAGACGCTCTGCCCTCCTCACGCGGGAGATTTTGCGAGATTTACCCACGCGATACAAAGGAGACTGGGGTATGGTCCAATCCTACCCTGAGGACGGTTCCTACCTTCAAGTCCGGGAGCTCAGGACCTATCAGTAGGAGTTTAGCGTTCCGTTTATTGTTTCACAAATCTTGGCTTCACCTTTATGATTGTTAGACCGAGTAAAAGGCACACATTCTTATCTTACATCTTGTAACTCGGGCGAAACGATAATTTATAAATATTTATGGCTTGAGTTTGATTTGGACCATTTCTAAAATTACCATGGTCATCCAATAAATGAATTTATTTATTTAAGTTGATAATAAAACATAATGGAGAATTAGAAATAAGAATAATGGGGACGTTTCCCCCTGCAAAAAAAATAAATATCTATTTTGCATTACCCACCTTTATAAATTACAAATTGGAACATGAAACCTTCTGTTATAAGTCTATCTGGATAAGTTAGAGCAGTTCACGTGTGCATAAATAAAATAAAATTCTCCTAAAAAGACATTAATAACAGTTTGATTGGTTCCATAAACACATCTCTGGGTCTAATTCCGGACCTTAAAATAGAAATCGACGTTTAAACTTACAATCATCCTCATCCCCATCTTCTTCTTTACTTCTCTTCTCTAAATTAGGACCGCCTTGAGACCACCACCATACATAAACAAAATCACCCAATCTCCATAAATCACCCAATCTTCATAAATCATCATATGGGTATGTGTTAAATCATTAAATCTCCATTTTAAAATTTAATCAAAAAAAAAATTCCATCACAGCCGGTGGTGATATTCCACCGAAATTCAATTCTTTAACTTTAGATGGGTAAAATGGGCAGAACATGGAATTTTTTACACTTTAGATCAGGATTTGAATTCTGAAATCATCAATTCTATGGTGGTCTGATTTCAATTGATCATATATATTGCCATGGTGGAGTGAACAGATACTTGCGATGAATTGATTTCAGTTACTTTAACTTACTTCAAATATTTCAGTGGGTGAATCGTTATCTCCTCATGCTATAGAGAAAGCTTCGTTTCTTCTTCGTAATATTGAACAAACTCTTTGTTTGGGCATAGAAACGTTTGATTTTCGGTTTATGCAATGGATCATGTTCTGTAATTGAAGAAAATTAGTCTGTTCACTGGAAAGAACAAAGAAAAACGGATCTACCAACACGTGTTTGTTTTCCGTTCTGAAAAAGGTTTTATTTTATGCAATCATCTGCAAACGTGATAACCAGCTGCTCACGGTAGTTATAACAAACATAATTTTGGAAAAGGGGGTAATGCAAAATAGCAAATGCTTTTTGAGATAACACAAAATAATGGAGATTAGTACTATAATTAACTGAAACTTTACCAAAGGTTCCTTCACGCTCATTCCATCAATTGCGTTAAAAGATCAATGAGCTAAAAAGCGTAGAGCTTTTATCCATTTGTATATACACGACATGATAAGCATGAGACTGTGGGAATCCACTGCCTATCATTAAGGCTTTATTCGTAGATTATAGGACCTTGTTGTTATGAAAATTCTTTCTTTTCTCTTTTGTTTTGAGGCCTTTTGGCTGAAAAAATCGATTGGGACTACTTTATTACTTTTATTTATTTATACTTTAAGTCTAAATTGTCTGCTTGATTATTGATTATTTTATACAGTTTCAATGAATAATAAGAAGAACGGTCGTTAGACTACTGGTTGGGCAATGGTTAGACTTGTTAGTGGCAACGAAAGTGCTACACCGACCGACATTTCATCCTAGAAAAATCCCGGCAGGGGAATGAATGGTGTTGATCTGCTGCTCTAGCATTTGGATATATGCGATATGAATTGAGTCCCTCAGTCTCTCTCAATCAGGATATTTGTCGGGAGATTTAATCGGTAAAGGTAGGATTTCCGTAATGGCAATGGTCCCGACAATTGATTCTAGGCTATGTCAAAGTTAGAGCAAAATCTGATTTCAAGAGCAGATTCTGCATATTTCGCTACCTCGGACTACAATATCTTCATTAACCACCAACGAAAATGTTTCATTAACTAAAATATTTCTCGTTCGCATTAGGAAAAAATAAAAAGCATTCTGCTCTCACTAAACTGAACCTCACGGAAGAAAATGATGAAACTTTACTGTTTCGCATCTGGAAAAAATACTAATTATCACTATTAGTATTAGAGAATGATGAAACTTTACTGTTTTGTTGATGGCATCACTGCCGTCAAATACTAATTATCTAAAATATATATTCTTTGCGCTGATTAAATAATTGATTACGATTTTCGATCTCTTAATTCACATTTTAGTCTCTTTGGACAAAAATCTCAAACTAGTAGCAAGTCCTCTAAAGAGATGTAGCACTTGCATGAACATGAGTCCAAACATGCAACATTAATAGTCGGCTTTTATCATAGCCTGCATGCAAACTACTTTTAGGCGGATGGAAAAGCACAGATATGATATGATTCACGGGTCTCTCTTTCGTGATTTGAATTTGTTTTCCTTTTAGTTTTTTACGGTGGAAAATCCACAACTCAGTCTATTACGATATCATTCGTATCAAAATTGACCGAACGACCGAAATCTGTACGAAGCTAGAGATTTTTCTTTGGAAATACAATATGGGTTCCACCGTCCTACCACTATCAAGTGGAAGTGGTAGAATTTTTTCAAAAATCTCATGATGCTAATATAGGTGTACTCACTCGTTGAATCTGGAATAACCATTTTATTTTATTTTAGTATTTTTTAGTTTTTGCTTGCCGTAGTGCAAGTTGTAAAATTCTCCGACAGGCCGGCGTAAAAACTATGTTATACTTTTATGAGATATTCTCTAGTCGACCCGGTACTTGTTACTGGAAGAGACTTTGGATTTGGATTTGGATTTGCATGTTTCTTTTCCCATACTTTTCAAAATCATTACTGATCCGATATTCAGCCACTACAAACGACCAAAGTACTCAAACGTGTTTTCGAGCACAAAACATGATTAGGAAATTTATGCCAAATAGCATTCTAAAAACATAGACCATGTTGGACTCGAAATCACTGAGGGTAGAGGTGTAAAACGTGCCGGTCCGGCACAGCCTAGCCCACGAAGCCACGTGCTGCGTGCTGGGATGTGCCAGAGATTCAGACGTGTTGTGCTGTGCTAAATGGCGTGCCGTGCTGTGTAGTGCCAAAAAAATAAACATGTTGTGCCGTGCTGTGCTGTGCTAGCACACTTATTTTATGTTTTCCAAAATAAATATTTTTGAGATATTTTAGTTAGTATATGTATTATTACAGAAATAAATTAGCATAACGAAAATAAAATGTCAGAAATTGGCTAAAACAATGATTTTTTTTGTGAAATATGCATCAAATGTGATGTATTGTGTAGTATTTTACGCATGACGTGGCGTGCTTTCTTCGCGTGCCGTGCTGTGTTGTGCCGCGTGTTAACACGTGTCGCGTGCTGTGCTGATGTGCCTATTCGTCTGGCACAACACAACACATTAAATAAACGTGTTGTGCCCGTGCTGGGCCGGTCACGTGTTGTGCCGTGTTGTGCTCGAATTTTTGACGTGTTGTGTTGTGCCATAAATGTGTTGGCTCGTCCCAGTTTACATCTCTAGCTGAGGGAGTCGTTTCTAATTTTCCATAAAATTGGAGCACCTAGGAGAGAATGAGTGCTGATGTGAACGCAATTTGGGCGACTCCAGATCTAAAAACTTGCTTCATTTTTCTTCCACTGTGGCAGTTTCATTTTTTCCCGATATAGATTTAGGGAAAAGATTGATGCTAAATTTGGTAACGAACAATGATTCGAGACCTACGCGGGTCATTACGTGGGCCAAGATCAAGTACAATCGGGTGATTTTAGGCAATTTTTATTACGTGGTCCCAAGTTCGAGCCCCCAATGGCGTAATATTGCAGGAATTAACATGGAAGGTAGTGTTAGCTTGCCCCCCTTGTGACACGATCTCAGCACCCCCATCCGCTTCGTCTCCCTTGGCTAGGTTACCCATGAGGCTCGCTGGTAGGTTATCACGAGAACCTGTTCAATTAATGTAGTAGTATGTCGTTGGAGCTTAACTTGTTAGGCTTCCAACTAGTTTCATGTAATAATCGTTATCCAATAATATATAATAATAATAATAATAATACTCAAAAAGAACAAAATTTAATACAGCCCACGGGGTAATAAAATTAAACCAACAAAAAATACAAAACCAGTTCACATAAAATAGAATTATTTACAAAATAAAAACAAAAATACTAATGCAGTACAACCCATCGAAGATCCAATTGATTTTCCTTCTCTTGACGAATCTTATGGTGATAAAGGTAGATTGAGACCAAATTCTAGAAGTGAAAGGTGATAAAGATGGTGATGATAAATCAAACCAGATTATCCTCAACTCTGAGATCCTCTCACATGACACTGAAGGTACTGGTAAGGATGGGGCAAACACCATATTTCCTCTTTGCAGAGATCTATAGGAAGCAAAAATAATCAAGAATAAAGAGGGTTATTTCTTAAGCATAGAAATTGTTTCTTCGATTCCTATGAAGTTTACTTCTCCTGTAAAAGTAAACGAGAAATTCCAAGTGGATGTTCAAACATGTAAGCTTACAACATGCATGCAGAATTGTAAAAACAAGATGATGGGTTTTCTCGTCGGCGAACGTTTTTCTTTTGAAGCAGTGAAACTTGCAGTGAGCAAGCTCCGAAACTTTACAAAATAAGTAACTATCGAGTTGTATAATAATGTTTTTTTCATTTTTAAATTCAAGGATGGGGAGAATAGAAAATTAGTGTTAGATATCGGTTCACTTTACATTACAACCAAGCTCTTTATAGTGAGACCTTGGAATCAGCTGATAGAGAATTCAATCTTGATGATAAAATCAGTATCAATATGGGCTATGATTTACGGGGTACCACTACATATGTGGGATAATGATGGACTAAAATTTATCAAGATGCTTGTACAACAAACCAAGAAAAATTAGTTTACGGGATCTGAACTTCTCTTACCTTGCTAGCATCCCACTTTTGATTGATAGTAAGATTGCTCTAGATCATTCAGTGGAAACCTTCTAACATTGAAGTTTGTATGGTTTTGGGGTAATCAACGATGGTTTGTTCAAAGAAAACAAAGACCGGATAGACCCTAAAGATGGTTTGAAAACCATTGCGGATGGAAGACGGCGGAGACAGTGAAAACTTCTAGTTCAATAGAAGGAATTCTAAGTTTGGGATCAAATGGCATGATGTAATTTTTTTTAGCATTGGTTCTAACAATAACTCAAATGATACTATGGCAAGAAACGAAGTGCTGACAGAGGAATGTAATATTAATCGAGCTAGCAGTGTTATCAACAGTGACATGGGTGTTGTACAGAAACCATCTTTAGTGCCAAAAAGTCCAAATAAGTCTTTTAGAATGACTACTTCATATTCTGAACTCAGATTCCTAAGATTGCTTCAAGGAAACAAATGAGGGATGAGAGATTGAGTGCAAAAAAAACCTGGACAAGGAATGAAAGTGTTGGACATAAAAAGATTAATGATGCAATAGAATTAATAGTGGAAGCTAATGATTGTGGGTCAGATGCAGTGACAACTGGGGTGCAGAATTTAGAGAAAAGTGTGGAGAGTGGACAAAAGTTAAAGGTAAGAAATTTGTCTCCAAAAAGACCCCCTCTCCCAGAAACATTATTTTCTGGATGGTTAGTGGCTTCATTCTAATAAAAAATCTTTTCCCAACAGATTGGAGGAAGGATTTGTCTGGCGACATTTCCATTTCAAAAAACTAGATTTCAAATAGAAGAGATAAAAGGAAATACTAGTGATCAAGAAGAAAGGGATTTTGAGAGAAACATGGAGCTTTTGTTCCATAAGGAGAGAGGAGAGAGACTTTGAAAAAAGGAGCGTGAACTTCTTAAGATTCAATGGGATGGAATTCCTAGAATTTCCAAGGATGACAATAAAAACCTAGGTAAAGGTTGTAGGTCTTAGGTCAATAAGAAAGCGTAATTTGTGGATGTACTTGTTGGATACTTTCGCTAAGCTTGTTTTTTTGGGTTGTGTTATTTTTGTTTTTAGAGGTTTTTACCTTCACCTTGATCCGCTTAGGCTCTCTCAACCTGTTTTCTCTTTTTCAATAAATTTTTAACCTTTATGCTCGAAAAAAGAAATTGTTGAGAGAAAATTAGCACATGGACACAAAAAAGTTTTAACTTCTCTTTTTTTTGATTGGAAGGTACCTGCCAAAGTGCCTAACACTTTTTAATCCGTGATTTTATATACTAGCCAAACAAATGTCTAAATATTCAACCAAGTGTATTTGACATTCATATATGAAAAAGGAAAGAAAAAAGTATATTTCGAGCATCATAGTGAATGATAAGTACTACCTTCATCCAACGATAATTGAGTTTTTTACTTTTCTATTTTTTTTAAAGAATAAGCAAAGTCATTTAAATAAAAGATACATTTTTATGGGGCAAAGGGAATATTAACGATAAATTTACATTTGAGATAAATTTAAGTTAAACAGTTTAAGCTTGAGTTAGATGAAAGACTTGTATTAGAATGATGCCTATGGATTGTGGTTTAAAGTGAGATGCATTTGAGGTTCACTTTAAACCACACATGGATATATAACTCACTAACATAGGATAGTAATACAGGATAAAGTAAGGAAATATAATGATGTTGGCTAAGAATTAATTGTATTTTTGTTTCTATAACTCTCATACGTGGTTCTCGCGTTTTATATTAGTTATGTACACATGTGCGGTATGTTGTATAGTAACTAGTAAAAGAGATGTTAATCTCAACTGTTTAGTGAGTACAAATAAAATTAACCTATAATGATAGTAATGAATTTTAAGTCATCTCAATGAAAAATTTTGGTTTACACTTTACACCATAAACACTTAAAGTTTTATCATAGTAACACACTGGTGAATCGCATTTTCGAGTTTGATACTTCTTTTCATACTAAGATCCTCGTCATCTTGTTCAGGTTTGATCGATTATCTTGTGTGCTTATTCCCATATAGTTTTCTTCGGTTTTTTCCCTGTTTTTTTTATCTTTCAAAGATTTTTTTCTTGAAGCATTATTTATTTTAGTTCTAGTGTTTCGATTATTTTTTTATTTGATTGATTTGTCTTTCACGGTTTAATATGTATTTCTTGATCAATTTTTTTTTCTTCTTCGATAATTACTTGATTTTACATTGATGGAGCCTGAAAAAGAGAGCGTATCAAGTACACCACCAACTTTTTCGTTCGCAATATGTATGGACAAAACCAATACAATTACAAGAAGACCAGCTTAATGATCCTTGAACAATATGTATATAGAGTTTATATCTCTTTCTCTTCACAATAAAAAGTCAAGACAACAAAGTCCTTGAACCTGGTTGTATAGAAGAGTACTTGGATGATCTCAAAAAATAAGTATCCAAGATCAATCTAGCGTATCCAAATAATTGAATCTGAATTCTTCCATGTATGAAACTTGTTATCTATCTTTCTAGATACGAATTCTACAAGAACAAGTTTATAATTAATCACAATTAATATGGAATTATCTACTAAAAATGATTACATACTACTTATGTTATTCCTATTATAAAGATAAAACAGTATAATGCGGAAAAGAAAAAACACAAGACACCAGAGGTTTCTTAATGAGGAAAACTACAACTGCATAAAGACCTTGGTACCTCGTCCATATTTGAACACCGAACTGCATTAAGCCGCTACGGACATTAGCCTACTATTAGACTTCAGACTAGAATGTAAATGAGACTGAATTCACCCTCCAAGCATTTCAGTTACAGTCGTGCTCCTTACGTCTCTTGAAACTCGTAAGGATTTATGCAATTGATTCCCTTAGCTAACGTCCTTTGTAGCCTAACAGTTGTTTCAGCCTAAGTGAAGACTTTTGATACAAACTTCCTCTAACATATAAGCCTATTTGATTTTCCTTTAGATCAATAGACCAAGGCTTGGAAACCTGTTTTCAGTAGACAAAGCTAGCAAACCTCACAAATTCGGAATAATTAAACTTAGTTAGACCACATCTCAAGAACAATCTTAAACTGATCAATAGAGAAGAGTTTTAGATATCTATCTTGAGGAATCATAAAGTCTGACCATCCAGAAAAATACGACTAGTTATGATATATATTGTTATCATGCTTTAAAATTCTTGAAAATTTTAAGATTATACATTAATCCTATGGATCCAATCAACCATGTCTAACTCGGTAATTTGTTATCTTGCTGGTGCATAAACTTATAATGGATTGTGGAAAACAATTGAAGCAATATTTTCTCAAAATTATATTACATATTAAATTATATACCAGGCTTCACGGTCTTAAAATTACTGGATCTGTTGCTTCTTTTCCTATTGAAGTGATATAAATAATTGGATTAGCTTCGTGTCTCCGAAAATGAATCGGTTGTGAGTATTCTCTCAGGTGCGTTTGTAGATTATGCACCTTTTGTTACTTCAACTCATATTAGAATTCCACTAGTTTCCTTTCAAGAATTGCATAATCTTTTGATGATTGAAAAAATTGTTGTGTATACTACAGAAGTATTAATAAAAAAATTAAGCAACCTGCTACTAGATTCCCATCTACTAATTCTCCTACATCTAGAAGAGGTTATATGAGTAGATGTGGAGGTATATTTACAAAATCCTGTCGTTTTTTAAATTACTTCTAACAAGAGTTATTCAGCTGCCTATCTTTCAGGGTCATACTATTGTCACTTGCAGTGAGAGATTGAATATTTCATATCAAGGTTGAACTCCTCTGTCAAATTTGAGTGTCATGCTTGCAGATGCCAACATATTTGATGGTGAGCCATGATATAATGGTAGTGGAGCAAATAATCATGTTACAACAGATGCATATACTTTCCGAAATTCCGATCTTTATGAAGGTTTTAAGGTTATTTTGACTACTAACGATGAATATATGAACAATACTCATTTAGGAAAATATGTCTATTGTTCATGATCGTTGCATGAATACCACAGGTAAAATGGGTGTTTCTAGGGGTAAAACATATTTTGCAACTAGACACCCTATACATGTTGTTAATATTGGTATAACTAATTATGTGATACCTACTTGCTTTAATAATGTTAATAAAGATGTAAACTGGGGAGATGATATGGTTGCAGGGTTTATTACCTTATAAATGCAGGGAAATGAACTTTGGTTTACGCATCTGTAAATCAAAATCTTGTTGATGCAAATGGATGTTTAGGATCAAACACATGACGCGTTTGGAGAGATAAAAGGCGAGGTTTGTGGTAAAGGGATCTCATCAACAACAATAACTTGATTTTGAGGAAACATTTAATCATGTAGTTACATTATAAGGGTTATTTACTTATTTTGGCAACAATAGTGTAGTTTATTTGGTATATTAATCAGCTCGATGTCAGCAATGCGTTTCTTCATAATGACTTATATGGCTCAAGCCATGAGATTTCAAGATGCTTATAAATCTGGTCAAGACTGTCTTTTTCACAAATCCATTTATGGTCTTAAGCAGGCACCAAAGGCCTACTATGAATAGTTAAATGTTGCTCTTGCAGATCTACAAGATTGTTAATGCCTTTTTGCTTGTTGGATCTTCTATGATTGTATTTAAACCGTCATTGCGGCTTTATTCATGATATTGAACCTCACTTTCCACAAATCCCCCGATGATTTTTTGAAGATTTTACCTATTTCCTATCCCCACTTTTCCTAATTCCCATCCTAACCAGACAAACTAAATTTTGTATCACTCTTTTTAAATAGGGTAAACAAAACTCCTTCATATCTTCCATGATTAACGACTAAGTTGCAATACTAATCGTCAAATCACCATTTTCATCAACCTTCGGAGATGGACATGATAGTGGGTAGATAAAAAAAAATATTAACAAAAATTATTTATTAGATTTTGGGTTAATTGATTACACCGAAAACCTAATACTGTGAAAGCCTAATTAAATAGTTTGAGAACCCAATCATTCGTCCCCTTACCATCTCAATTGTTCAGTTAACCAAAATTTCATCATTGATTACAGATTTCGGGTTTTGAAATCATTATTAGATCGTTGGAACAATACAACTATACTATCAAAAAAAAAAAAAAAATGCTAGTCACAAAAGTTAGTGGTGGTAGTATATTAGAAGTTAGTGGTGGTAGTATTTATTAGATTTATTAGGATTAAATTCGAGAATGGAGGCAAGAAAGAAGACTACGGTGGATGAAGATGAGTAGCAGGGTGAGTTTTGTTCACCTAATTTACAAAGAGTTATAAAAAATCTTATATGTATGATTGGATGGGAATTAGGGAAAACGGGGATAGGAAATAGGTAAAACCTTTTTGAAAAGGTAGGTGTTGGAGTGAAAAAAGCTCGTAAGAGGAGTTTGAGAGTAGTCTCCACCTTAACAAACGGGTAATACGGTATAAAGCCCAACATATAGATACAAGATGTAAATAATGGACAAAGTACAAACGTACAAGGTGAACTTTATATAATTAAGTAGGCTTGAAATGACTTATTGGTCTTAGTAAACGATAGAGATGCCTCCAATTTTGGCTCAACAAAAACTTGCAAACTTTTTGTTTTTCTTGATCAGTAGAGAATTTAGTGCCGACGAGTTTCGAACTCAGGTTAGCAGTATCATCACCGATAACTCTTAGTATAATGGGCATCGAACATTGAATAATCCTTTCCATTTGGACAGAGGAGCCCATCTTCTTTTGGTTTCTTATTTGGGTCCAAACTAAAATTTTGACCATAAGACCACAGTCTCGGAGGATGCTCGTCTTTACACAAATCAAGATTGTGTAGGCGCAATGAGTCATTTCACCAAAACCATTATCATAAATCAAGATACATGAAGAGTCAAGATTGTGTAGGCGCAATGAGTCATTTTGACAAAACTGAGAAGAATTGGGAAACACATGGAGCCGATTATAAATTACGCAGCTAAATGACAAGTATGCTAGAACTTTACTCTACCTGGATGGAAGATTAATTTACCTTAATGTGCAGGGAACGAGAAAAAAATTCCAAACATCCAACTTTGGATTTCAAGTACCGAGTGTGAAGTTAAATTGCAAAGAGGCAGCAGTAATAAAAAAAAGTTACAGTCACAGATTTATAAATAAAAATTATAAAATACAGAAACTTATATGGTTGACCATGGACCTACTGACGAACATGTTACCTCTTTCTCGGCGAACAATTTTGGTACTACAGAAAGCACATACGGTAACATGCTTGTGAAATTACCCAACTAAATCCCTCAACAAGTGCACTGGTTAGGATGCAGGTGGATATCAAGAGGATCATGTAGTTGGAAGTAGAGAAATCCCTGGATTAATGCTTTGAAGGAACAAAAATATGACATTCCCATTTTTTAAGCAGTGGTGAAGTGCAATGACAAGCTTTCAGGATGACCTAACTTAGGAATTCATGCTGACCAAGTTGAGCAACTTCAGTACTTCTAACTGTGAAGTTCATGTTGACCAGTTGGTAACCACTTGCCAATAGAACTTCTTCCAGAAATCCCTCTATTTCGGAGTTGTATTACATTAAAATGATTACAACCATCAAACTAAGTAATAAAGATCAGAAAATAACATATGTTAGTTAAAGTTTACCCTAAACTCTAAAGTACGTCGTCTGTTAGTACAACTCTTAGTCAAGCATGCCCTCGTGCTGAAGTTAGAACATTACCCTGCTTCATAGAGAGGTCTAGCAGATGCTCACCTCCTAATTACTGGTAAGGCAAACCAGCAAATAATGAATGTCAATCAGATCCCTTTCCAGACTCCTGGGCCAAATTTAAAACATACCTGAAGAACAAAATGTGGATGCCTAGTCTGCTAAACTGAATAGGAAGCTTCACCACGGGATGGGAATGAGAAGAAAGTGAGATTGCACGCACCAAAAAGGCTGTGCTTGAGGTAGAAAACAAGGTTCAGAGAAAACCAACTATCACCAGACTGTCCATACGGGATCAAAGTCAGACGAGAAGTTGAAGAATTCCCATCAAGAGCCCTTAGTTTTGTTGGTCCATCGACCTCTAGGCGGTCATTAGAGGGTACTGATTGTACTGCAAAGTTTCATCCATACTTGTTGAATAACTTAGCAAACTATCTTAGGGAGGTGCCCCCACTTACAAGTTATTGCTCTTTCTAGATAGGGCCTCAATCTAGCCTTCCAAAGGGAAGGACAACCTAAATCAAGCTTATCAGCTCCTGCGACAGCTGTAGAGATATATGAAACCATTCATTTTGCTTAAGGAGATTTGATTACTGCACTATGACAGTACATTCTTCCACTCCTAAAAGCAACAAAATCCAACATGGAGTAGCAACTTTCTATTTTCCCATCTAAGTTCTGTGATAATTTTAACATCAAGGACAGCAGTAGAGTTGACGATAAAGGAGAATAATGAACTAATATATGAACCAAACCAGAGTTAGTGAGAGGATGGAGACACAGATAGAGAGCTCAGGATCAGGTGGGGGTAGTCAGACGCAGCAGTCTCAAGTGATGGATATTGTTGGCTGGAACTCTCCTCCTGATAAAGTGCAAATTTCATTAGCACATTCTCAACATTTCTTCCCTATACTGTTGTGTTTGGTACCAGCTATCTCTGCTTAAAGGGTACCAGGCCTAGAGGTAGTAGACAAATCAAGAGTTTCTTTTTTTTAAATTGTTTAGCAAGCAAATCAAGATTACTGTAAACTTATCAGAGATAGACTTATGCTAAAATGGATCAAGGTTTATTTAAGCCCTAATCGTGTACTTATGTTTACCTAAGGTTAATGCGAATTAAGTTATAGTACTTTATGAGGTCCCATGAGCATAAGCTAGTCTCTCTAACTCATGATGGAAAAGTCACAAAGACAAATGGCAAGCATGACAAAGACTCTCTTCTAGCCTCTTCCATAAAAAGAATTTCCGATTTAATTCTATCAATTAAGCATGAGGAAGTACAAGTCTAATAGTAGTAGTAGTAGTAGTAGTGAGAATAGGCATCTCTTGTAAATTCTATCTCTGAGGTAGTAATCTGTTTTATGTTATGATGATACTGCTGTAATCAAAGCTGTAGAACATGGTGTTTGTGCCGCAACTGATGCTAATGATATGAGCTGCAGAGTATGTTTACAATCATTGTAAAGTCTTTAAGTTATGATGGTTGAGGAACTGAAATTCAAACGCAGTGTCAGAGAGTCAAGTAATACATGCCAGCATATTCAATGCTTACAACGTGAGATAAATATTAAGGCAGGTGCGACAATTCTGAACCCCCCAACTCAATTTACAAAACATTACCATTATGTATTCTCGCAATCAACAGACTTGGTGATGCAATCTACTTAATGGTTCTAAGACAACCAAAAACTAAACTTAGCAGCAAGGAAGTTCTCTAGGAACAGGCAAATTCATCTTACTGCCAATAATAACAAACAAGCTCCAACTAGAAGGAATTCTAACACTCCAATCCTTCCTTAGAAGCTGAAAACAATTGCAAAAATCCACTCATGCTATAACAACATTAACATTCATCCAATCGCTGGAATTCGCTGAAAGTGGCACAATGTCGGAATCATGAACTCTACTAATTAAATGATCGAGAAAATATAAAAATATTAATGAAATGGGGACTCAAAAAGCAGACAAGAGCAAGAAAATTTAAGGAAGCAGAATCACAATAAAAAGCATACAAGGTGGGGTGGGACAATTTAACTTCTATTGACTATAGTACTAAGCAATAAACCAATGACCATGTGAAACTGTATTAGACACTACACGAGGTGTTCTACAAGGAAACTTGAAAACAGCATTACTTAATACAATTTTTCTTCAAATAACATTTCATTATAACCATGACTTGTGCGTGTAAGTAAACTGAAAAAGGGCCTATAAACATAGAGACAACAAATTTTGGTTAGCCAATTTTACTTAAATCGAAAACATAAAATTGTAAGCAAGTTCTCTAGGTTAAATGTTCAAATATCACAGATGTTAAAATTGTCAAAGAACTATCAAATTCTAATATTCAAAAGTTACAGTACGGGAGTTCCAATTTGGCTATGAAGCAAGACAAAGTTTGTAGGTTATGTTGTGTATTCTAACAAATGTTCTAATACAACTAAATTCTCCACTAAACAACAACAAGTGGTTAATTTTGTCTTCAACCCAAAGTATCCCCTTGTCCATAAACAAACAAACAAAAAACCAGCATTCAATCAAAAGACCCATAATATAAGATTGATTTGATCATATAAACAAAATCTCAGAAGTTCAGAACAATAACTATGAAATAGAGAACCTCAATTCCCTAAAAAATAATACATTAATGATGTTAATAGGCAAATATACACTAACATAACCACAAAGAAGAGACGGTTACAGCATATCAGAAATGAAAAAGGAAGAAAAAAAAATGAAAAAAAAAAAAGAAGAAAGAAATACTATACAATGGCATTAATCTGAATGAGAATCGTCGTCGTAATAAGAATCAGAATCAGAATTGGAGTCTGATGATGAGTAATAAGTATAATAATTAGGATGAGAATCAGGAGGTGGGAAACAAAAGAAATTCCATACACAGAGAGCAAGACGACCTAACTGTTGTAATGGTAAACAACAGATAAGATCTAATACTTGTTCACTGCTTAACCTGTCTGGATTGCAAGCTATATATTGACACAAATTTGCTGACAGATTTGCTACTTTTAACACGATATCACTGTTGAATACCATCTCTTGAGTTTTCGTCTTTGTTTTGGGTTCTGCGGCTGTTTGGGAATATTTTTGCAATCCAATCAACAGGGTTTTCTGTTTTATTACCAAATTACCTGGACAGAGA